>JAHLSL010000083.1:2830284-2874366 GCA_025920805.1 Petroica traversi | reverse complement strand
CGCGTACACCCAAAAGGAAACATGTATCAGGCAGGAGAAGAGCGAGGAGAGAGGAAACACGAACCCACAGAGGACACACGACCCCCGGCCCCCTCTGCCCTGCAGGGACCCGCGGCGCGTTCCGTGCGGGGTGGGCACCGCGGTGACCGGGGCTTGTCTGTCCCTCGGGGGTTCCTCTCCCCCAGCTCTTCACCAGCCTCCTGCAAGAGACATTTTTCCTCCCGGGTGTACGCGCGGTGCTGCCGGGAAGCCGCAGTCTCGTCTTTGGAATGCGGCGGGGATTGCACCACATGGCAGGTGGCTCTGAAACATTTTTGCAGGGGAAGATAATAATGTGTCGTTCTCGAGCCCCAGCGCCCCGAATGATCTCATATGGACATATTTCAGTGTGATTTCTTGCAGTCAGAAGGTGGGGGGGTGCAGAGGGATGGAGCCTGGTAAGCCCACAGTAGCTGGTTTTGCAGAGCTGAGGGCTTGTCAGCTCTTGTCCCAGTTTCTTTCTGGACGTGAAGAATAGATTACATTGGAGGCAATTGTATTTTTATCTGGAATTTGTTGATAGGCAAGAATTGGAGAGAAGGCTTTGAGGGTTGTTTTTGTATCCCTGACTTGTTAGAGTGGGTTTACAAGCACAGATATTTTCTTGGCAATAATAGATGAACACAGGAAGACTCGTTTTATTGCTATAGAATTACTGCAGTATGTGCTCCCAGGGAGAGTAAAGTCCTGCTGTGAGACCTGCAGAAATACAGGGAGCTTAAAGAGTTTAATTTTTAATGCTTACCTAAAAGGAACTAACCAGGCTTCATGTGTGAGATACAATACGTCCTTAATTTGTAGCTTCTCTGCTGAAGTGTGGTGGATCATTAAACATAAATGGAGCTGCATACTTTGCTTAAGCTTAAAGACAAGGTAGTATTTGAATCAGTTTGACTCTAGACTTTAGCAGTCATTTAGTAAAGCGTTCACAGATTACTGCCTCCTTTGACTAAGAAACATCTTCCACATGAGCATTCTGGTTTTTATTCTGTGTTCTTTGGTTCTGTCAAAGTATGATCAGAATTTTGAAATATGGGTGCATAATTACATAGCTGCTTTGCTGTTGTGTTCGAGCAGGCATGCATATGTTTTTATTAGCATAGTGTGCAAATTTATGTTATGGTTATTAATTTTATTGTAGGGAGGGACACATGCTGCATTGTGCTAGTAAAGAAAATAAGTTGCTTTACATGTGCTGCGATTTTAATGAAATACTCTCAGCTGATCTTAACCAGTTATAAAATTGTTGGTAAATTGAGTTTAAATAACATGCATTTCTTAAAATGCTGTGATTCAAGTGTGCAGGTGCTTGCATTTCTTAAAATTAAAGCAGACTGGTCAATTCTGTAGCAAGAATAACCAGTATATTTGCTGAGGTGTTACTTTTTGTTTGTTTTTTAAAAATATAATTATAGAATGATTTTGATTGGAAGGGAATATACAGGTTTTGTTTGGTGAAAGAAGGACTTTGTTGACACAGCTGATAAATACCCCTGTAAGTGTCACAGAGTTATGCAACTCCTGACATGTAATGGGAAATTAATTTGCTCAGTGCCTTGTCCTTTGTATTGTAAGGTTGATCCTACATCATATACCCCACTCTCTTTTTCTTCCCCCCGCTCCAATCTCCATTGTACATGTAATACTTGCAAAGTTTGTTTTCAACTGGTAACTAGAGAGTTTGCATCATGAATTTCCTGTTTTGCTGTGTCAAAACTTTCAAAGATTGTGCAACCTTGTTCAGACCAAATGAAACAGTTTTATATTGGAAGCAAATTCAGACATGTGGCACAGATTCTTTTTACAGTCCATGTTAATGGCTTCCTGTATGTTCTCCTAAAAATAGTTTTCAGAAGAGAAACAGTGATATGGAAAGTATGTCAGAATTGAAAAATTCAAGAAAACAACAAAAACCTTTGCATATTTTCGGAAGTTTATTAAGCTACAAGTGATGATGCATATTATGTAGGGTATTCCTGCAAGCACTTGCTCCACTCTCTGCTCCTTTAGAGATTTTTTTTCTCTCCAGTAAAAAGTTACCTGGTTTCATTTGAGACTTGGAGTTTGGTGTATCCCGGTTGAGATAGTAAATAGTGGTGTTTTAACAATCTTTGAAATGGTAAATATACTTCCATGGATGTTCACTGCATTATATTCAAATGTAATCAAATGCTCTGTTGTTTTAGTTGTCAAAAGGAGGCATTTGAAAATGAGGATTCTGTAGAAAGTGGAGGGGGGAATGAATAAAAAAGGAAGCATTAAGCTGGCAGATGAGTCACTTAGACTCAGCTGTTGTAGGCTGCTTTGAATGTGCTGTGAGTATGGCTTGGAACACCCTCCTGCACAAACCTGACTATTGAGGAGTCAGTGCATGGAGGGAGAGGCATTTTCTGCAGGCAGCCTGAGACACTGAGATGTGCCTGAAGTGAGAGCAAATATTGCAGTGTTTGCTGAAGGGTGATGTGCACTCTTGCAAGAGTTCAAGTGACCAGCTCAGGTCTTTTTCAGGATTCATTTTTTTAAAAACTAGAAGTGTTGGAGATACAAATAGAGATTCAGTTCCAAGACTTTGAGAAACATCTACACGAATCCTCAGATTGATTCTTCCTAAGTCACGTAACAATTGCTGTGGCATCTGCTGTATGAAATGCTGTTTCATTCATTCTTGTCACATTTTGTGCATTTATACAACACAGTCTTTTGCATGCTTTTGCAACCAGGCCTGCATTGAAACAAAAAAGGTTCCTGATATATCCATTTTGTAATATTTCATGTAAGGAGGAGAGGGGCCTAGACAATACAACATCTTGCAGTGGGAAGTTGCTGAACAGAGATGGGATTGATTGGTGACTCACACTTCAGTTGGAGGATTGCTTCATTTCTTGCGTGTCTCGACTCCTGGCATCAGTTCAGCCAGCTCTGAGCTAAGCAAAATGGTGTTTTCACAATTTTTGCCATCAGTTTCTGAAAGGCGGCGAAGCACATTTGGTTTACTTAATTGTTATATTTTTAGCAGCTGTACTTTGTTGTATTGCCTTTGTAAAATAATGGGCTTGGTTTAATTGCTTTGCAAGCTATCTGTATTGCCTTAATTAGTTTGGAAAGAATTGAACAGCCAAGACTTACTCTTCCTCAAAATCGTGCATACGATTTCTTTTTAGCTTTTTTTTTTAGACTGTCAGGTGATAGACCCCTCCAAAACCTTTGATTTCTTCCCATTTCAACCCACAGTTGTACTAACTCTGAGTTTGAATTTCTTGAATACTGAGAATTCCCAGAAACACGTTCTAGGTTTAAGAAATTTTAAAATATTAGGCTCCAGAAGAAATGAACTAACCCTAAATCTCTCCCTTGTAGAAACAATTCATCCGTGGATTTTTTCTAATCACTTATCAAAGCGTGCAAGTGCCTCCAAATCTTGTGTGTGCTTGGAGGGACAGGTGCCTGCTTCCCCAGCAAGGTGTGGCAGGTCTGTGAGGAATGACAGGAACAGAACTGTAAAACTGAGTGGGATGAAGCAGCTCCACAGGAAGGATTGGCAGGAGATGTGTGAGGAAGGGGGAGTTGAGTAGGAGAAGGGCAGGCTCAGAAAAGCTGTGAGCAGAGCTCTGAGAGTGCTGGCAGGAGTTTGGGCTGTATGGGAATTTGGGATATTAAGAAGCGAAATTAGTGAGAGTGCATCTGTCCTATAGGGAGGTTTTTTTGCAGCTTTCTCAGAAGGAGAAGCTAATCTAGCACATATTTGCATTTTATAGTGTGTTGGGAGGGCAATGACTGAAGTGCAGATACAGAAGTGACTGGAGTCCATTATAAACTGTAAGGTACTAATTGTGTTTTTCTCTCTGATTAGGGGCGCATAAATTAACTTCAGAGGTGGCACTAAAGAGATTCAGTTAGCTTGGGTATTTGCAGAAGCACTAGCAATGAGCAGCATGTATTTACCAAAGTAGCCTCTGCACAAAAATGAACATTCTCATTATCTGATATTTAAATAAATTGTGCTCATAAGTAATTTTGTGCATACTTTAGTTCCTCAGTCTACTTCAAATGTTACTTCTAATTTGGATCAGTGGCTAGGTTCTCTTAAATAATTGTTTTCTACTACCTCCTATGTTCTGGATTCAATTCAGGTTAGATCAGAATTGTAATTTTAGCTTGCTTAGGGTGAGGTGGATGCAGTTCATTTGTCATAGCACAGTACTCTGTAAGAGGTTAAAAAAAAGTGTGATAAATTCTGAATTTGTGCTGATCTTGTTTTAAGAGGGATTTAAAACTGTGAATCATGCAATTTTTTCCTAATTGGGCTTCTTTAGCTGAAATATGATCAGTGTAATGCAGCTGTTTTAAGTCTGTGATGAAAGGCAGCTTAGTGTTCTTTAAAATGTTCTCCAGCTGACAGCTGTTCCGTGGCTCTGCAGGAACCATTAGCCAGTTATCTGTATTGGCACAAAATTACTCAGCATGATTTTATCTGTGGGGAAATAGTCTTTAGGCCTCAAATATGACCAAACTTTGTGTTCTGACTTTAAGTCTAGATTGTGAGTGTGCAGTAATACAAAATTTTCTTTCCTGGGCTTGTGCATTGAGCTGTTTAACCAGTGCTGCTGATTGCAATTCCCCTGGAGGTTGTACAGCTACTACAACAGCACAGTGACTTGATATGGCCCCAAAAAATGTAATTAAATAAAAGGTGAAATTGAATTTTCTCGGGATGCTGAAAATAGCTTAGCTTATGTGTGGTGGATCTGAAATCTCAAAATCTTGGAAACCAAAAGAGAAATTTGACTCTGTGGGGTTGAGATGCAGGGGATCCCTTTCTTTGCAAGATCAAAGTGTTACTGATATAAGGTGCATTTTGTACCTGAAATGTTTGGAAACTGGTGAAGAGTCATGACTAATTTATAACAGCATATGCTGAAAGATGATGACTGTTCTTATTTTTGCTCTATGTCCTAGAAAGCACCTTATGTATCAGTAAAATACTGGCATGTGATTTCAGGCCAAAACAGGGATATTTGTGTATTGCAAGATGGTGAATTTTACCTGAGGCTGAAAAAAATCTGAATTCTACATTTCATGAAGTGTTGCCGCTTAAATATTAGGGTTTTTTTCCTAGTGATGTGTGAAAACTTGACAATTTGAAATAATTAAAAAATGAATGCTTTATGGCTTCTTTTATCTGCTGGCCTGAGGTGTAAAGGATAACTTGCATGTGGAAGTAGTTGCTAATGGGTGTTTTTTGAGCCAGTGTGATGGAGCTTGAGTAATTCAGCTCTGACAGGTTGCTGCTCCTGTGCCCTGCTGTACTCCTGTGTATTTTCCAGAGCTCTTTCCACTGTGTGTGTGCCCTTTATAGCAAGGGAGATGCTCTTCTTCCACTGAGCACAGAGGGTTTTTCCATTCCCTGCCGGGGCCTGGGGGAAGGGTCACTGCTCACAGAAGGGTGCTGGTGTTGTGTTTTCTATTTCTCATAAATTTCACTTACCAAATTCATTGGAAACTGGGCAGATTTGAGATAAGGAGTCTTTTTGCAGGTTGGTTGCTTTAAAAGTAACTGACAGCTGCATTTATTTCAATTAAATCCTTAGGTGGGGTGGGCGTTGTAGTTTGCATATGCAATTGTGGGTTTATTTTAGGACTATTCTTGTGATTGGTTTTGAGGTTTGTTAGTTAAGCTTTATATTTCACACTTCACCTTCATAAATGTGTAGCATTCCTTTTTGCTTGATGTTTATCAAGAACTGTTGCAGACTCAGTTTTAAATGGAATCAGGAGTTCACCTGAATTGTAAACACAGCAGGAAAATCAACCAGTGTTGTCCTTGTATGACTCTCTACATTCTGTACTTTCCCCATATTTGTTGTCTTGAGTCAAGTGTTGATTTCACATCCTCTCTTTTTCCTCCTCCTTCCTTTTGGACAGACCAGAGCTTTATAAGTTGCATAAGGAATTACTTCAGGAAATATAATTTTACAATACAAAATACATATTTATGTATGTGTGTGTATATATATATTTAGTTCTCCAGTAGGATTAAATAAGTCCTCATGGACTGTTAAGAAGAAATATTATTTGTATGTACAAGGTTTCTTCTAAAGGGATGAGTTTTGGTAATGTGCAGCTACATATCATTTGTTCACATGCATTTTTGTTTAACAGAACTTGGGGATTAGATGTGACTTACCAAAGGAATTTAATTTCAGCTTCAGTTGTGATTAATAAGACTCATAACTGATCTTATTAGGCACAAATCTAGGATTTTTGTATGGATTTAAACCATGAAAATAGTATTTTGAGCACAACATTTTGTGATCAAGTGTGTTTAGGAATAGTGATAGTATTTACAAGTACTCTTCTCTCCAGAGTTTTAGTGCATAATTATGTTTAAGAGCACTTTAGACAGCAAAGTTGTAAACATTTCTCTTTTTTTTCCTACAAGATTTCCCTTTACTGTGTGGACAAGACTCATTTTTCAAACATTTTCTGCAGAAACCAAGAGTTGTGTAAATATGTGGGGATTTTGGGTGGCATGCAGATTATGGACCAGGATACCTAGAAATCACTTTCATTGGAGAAGTGTCATTGCCTGTGACTCAGTGTCTAGATAACTGTGTCTAGAATAAGTGTGGATTTGAAGGCATTATTAAAAAGTTAATTTTGATTTGCTGTCTGCAGTTCTGCCTTTGACACAAAAACCGGTGTGCGTGTGGCGGTGAAGAAGCTGTCCCGGCCCTTCCAGTCCATCATCCACGCCAAGAGGACCTACCGGGAACTGCGGCTGCTCAAGCACATGAAACACGAAAATGTGAGTGCAGGGAGAGGGCATGAAGTGCTTTTCTGCAGGTGGACTGAGCATCCAGCAGGATTGCTTTTAAATATCTTGGTACATGTGTTTTTTTCCTATTGCTAAATGCAGAGTTTGTGGTAGTCCAAGGGATTATTGCTGTGGAAGGTCTTGCAGAGCAACAAAACCAACCCCCAAAAAGCCCACAATAACCAATTTTGTATTAAGTTTGTTTTTAGTGTCTTCTGGAGGGTTTTTAATAATTTTTTGTTGGCTTGCCTGTGTCAGAAAGTTATGAAGCAGACATTCATGAGATTCCTGTGGGTAAAATAGGGAGGAAAAAAGGGGTGGTGATGAAGGGGTGGAAATTGGATGGCTGTTCATACAAGCCATCCACTTAAACCATCAACAAGGAAACAAACCAGAATGTGGCAAATGTTATGTTGAAAAATCTTTTGATAAAGCTTCCATTTGGTGTAGAAGATAATGGCCTGACCAGTTTCCTCTGTGTGTGACATTAGCATGCCAACATATTTATACTGCATGGTGTTTGGAGCAAATTCTATGTGGAATGGAGCAAAACTTCTCATAACCACTCTTGTTAGAGCTGCCAGAAGGTTAAGGAGAAAAGAAGGCTCTTGATTTCTTTTGTCCCAGCAAGCTCTGGCTTGGCAGAAGGGAAATACTCTTTGGACATGAGCTGAGCAGAGCCAGGACGTTTACCTAGCACAAAAAAAAACAAAGCAAGCAGTGTCTCATTGTGAGGATCTCCTTGGCTGGTCTGTTCAGAACTTCTGCTGGGGCAGCAGTGGTTGTGTGGTGTGGCTTGTAACCACTGCAGTCAGCAGCTGGCATCCCATAAATCATCTTGATGTTTTTAGCATGGCTCACATCCCTGGAACTTGTGATGCATGTGAGTATTACTGTCAGTGATTCTTCCTGTGGGATACCATTGTCTCAGCAATGGAGGTAACTTCTGATCCTGCTCAATATCCATGGAACTGTCAAGTGCTGTGGGTGGGAAGAGTCCTTAACATCATCCAGTTCTACCTCCTGCCACGGGCAGGGACACTTTCCCCTGGACCAGGTTGCTCCCAGCCCTGTCCAATGTGGCCTTGGGCACCTCCAGGGATGGGGCAGCCACAGCTGCTCTGGGAATCCATTCCAGGCCTCACCAACCTCACAGGAGAGAATTCCTTCCTAATACCTGATGTAAATCTACCCTTTTTCAGTAGAAAGCCATTATCCTTGTGCTATCATACCATGCCCTTGTAAAAAACCCCAGTAGTACTCAGAAGTTTCTTTCTGGACCTTTTCTCATAACTGAGATACTTTTTTAACAGGAAGGCTTTGACTTACCTATTGACACACAAAGAAAAACTAGTAAGGTTAAGTAATGAAAATTAGTTTGTGACTACAACTGTCTGAAATTCATTAATGTTTTTTGACTGGCATTGCAAAGAGCCTATGTAGCTTTAAGAGTAAGGAATTAAAGGAGGTTAAATCATTTTCATAGACACACACACTTTTATATATATATATAATCAGTTTATCATACCATCATTTATCTGTGGGAAGTTTATCTAGGTTGTGATCTAAAAATCCTGCAGATGCAGCTCAGAGCTGGTTCAGGCAGGCATATTAGTGCTACTGTCCTGACTATTCAGATCTCAATTTTGAAGAAAAACATTTGGTTTTATGTGGCACAGAGCACACTAGCAAATATGGAAGGTGTGGTGGTTTGAGGGGGCTTGAGCATAAGGTGTTTTTTTATATCCTGCATCTACTTCATCATGATTTGAGCAAGTAAATGGAGCTGCAGAGCCCTCACGTGTGTCTGCATCAGGTTTTTAAGATTTAGGAGGCCTTGCTAGCTTGCATGAAACACAACACTGAACAGATGGAAATGAAGCATCTACTGCAATAAGTACTTCAGTGCCACAAAGGATCTTAGTAACTGTATCACCATGTGCTATAAATATATTTCACAGCTTTTCTCTTCACTGTTTTCTTTTTAGGTGATTGGCTTGTTGGACGTGTTCACCCCTGCCAAATCACCAGAAGAATTCAATGATGTGTAGGTAACTTCTTTGAAGATTGCAAGAAAATGTCTTTTGCATCTCCAGATTATGACAGAAATATTTCTCTTTAAATTCTCTGCCATTACTGGCAAATAATCCTGAATTACAACACAAAATTTTACTGTATTCTAAGGTATTGGACTTGTCAGAATTGTTCACTTCCTGGGGTTTAGTGCCCAGTGCTGCTGGAATCACTCTACTAATTCACTACGTTATTTAAAGTGTCACGGTCTGTGTTTCATTCAACAACGTGCTTTGGGACAGTCAGCCCTGCCACTGGAGATATATAAGGAATTTTTATCCTAATCCTATTCAAGAGATTGCTTCATAGCCCACGTGTTGGCTTTTGTTCACAGGTACTTGGTGACACATCTCATGGGAGCAGACCTGAACAACATTGTGAAATGCCAGAAGCTCACTGATGACCACGTGCAGTTTCTCATTTACCAGATCCTTCGGGGCTTGAAGGTGAGTGCCCCCTCCTCCCTGAATGGTGACAGAGCCTCAGGAGGGGTGGAAGTTCCTGATGAATGTTACATCATAGGGGGGGCTTCTCTAACTTCCCAAAAAGTATTGTAGAATTACATTTTATTGTCCTTTCACTTCTGCCTCTCTGGAGCTCTGCATCAGAAAGGTTACCTATCATTTTTATGTGTTCCTATGGGCAGAGTCTGGAAAATTATGAACTGTGATGCCCTCTGGTCTGGTCTGGTTATGAATTTTCCATTTCTTCAGTTTTGTTGACTTGTATTCTCCACTGGGGTGGCAGCACTCCTGGGTGTTCCTGAGGAGAGGCAGGCTGGAACACCCACCTGCTGGAACCCACAGACACACAGCTGGCTCTTTCTGCAGACAGAGTGTGGCATCTGAATTGTGTGGGCTAGGGTAGGGCAGTATTTTCTAGGGAAGCAATGAGAGGAGGTGGCTGCTTGGACTGTTACATAAATTTTGTCATTTTATTTTACAGTACATCCATTCAGCTGACATAATACACAGGGTGAGTATTTATTCTAAGATTGTTTCCTGTAGTGCATTGTTTCTTTTAAAAAACGAAGCAGAGAATTTTCCATGTAGCACCAAGAGAAAAAAGAAAAATTTTTCCAAGAGTTATTTTAATTAAGTAATAAAAAGATTGGACAGGGAAGTGGTTGTCAAGATCCATAATTTCTTTTCCTTTGTGAAATAGCTTTTCTGTTATATGCAAAGATGCATCACCAGTGTTGCAATAAACCTGTATGCATTTTTGCTGATATGTGACACCTCTGAGAAGCACAGGAAACATAATCTGACTCTGTGATGAAATAATTTATCCCAAGTTAGTATTTGCACTCAGTTAGAATCAGTATTTTTATCTCCATTGACAATTTTATCTGCTTCAGACTTGTGAAACAACATGTATACCACTGTTAATGTTGATGTTTCATTTTCTAGGATTTAAAACCCAGTAACCTAGCTGTTAATGAAGACTGTGAGCTAAAGGTAATGTGATAAAAAATCTGCTTTATTTGACTGAGATTTGAGTGAGTGCCATGCAAACATCCCTTGCAACTCAAAGTGTTAAAGTAATTCCTTTTGAAAATACTTTTGTAGAAAAGTAATAATGTGTTTCCCAGCTGTATAGGGATGTAAGGATGTGGGTTTTGTATCTGGTCCTGTGTTTTTAGTGATCATCACTAGTGAAGAGTTAACAGCTTTAGTTTGTGTTTACTTGTTTTGGAGACAAGATACCCAGATTGTCGAGTCCTACGCTGTTGCAGCCTAGTGTCTTTCACAGGTTGTGAAATTTGCTTTCATAATCTGTTTTTGCAGCTCTCCCACCTGTCCTGTCCCCAGCTCAGTGTTGCCTGGCTGTTGGTGCAGGGCAGTTTGCTCTGTTCCCTGCAGTGGTTGGTGTTGTGTTTGCAGATCCTGGATTTCGGGCTGGCCCGGCACACGGACGATGAGATGACCGGGTACGTGGCCACGCGCTGGTACCGCGCTCCTGAGATCATGCTCAACTGGATGCATTACAACCAGACAGGTAAGGCCTGCAGCCACAACAAGAATTCTGTTTTGTCAGGTTCCTGAATTCTGGGGGGGGAAAGAAGAGGTTGTCTGTCCTTGCCTGTGCTCCCTTTCATTTGATGGCATAAGTTTGCAGTGTTGGTAATTATGCTTCAGAATTAGTATTTGAACCGCAGTCTGTTGATGGAAGTTTAGAATTCACAGGACTATTTTTCTCTCCTGTTAGCCACTTCTTCATAGATTTCTCATCCTCACAGTTTCCAGTATTTTCTCTCCAGCAATCCTTGCAGATCAGGCACAGAGGAGAAAACCAAAGGCTGAGACTAGTTCTTGTACAGGAGAGCATCAAAGATAATAATGTGCTACCCCAATTTCATAGATCACTACCTTATCTTTTTCTTCCCCTCCTGGCCGTGTATGTGCTTGTCTTGTATCTTCAGTGCAATAGTTGGTGGGTAGAATTTATCTAAAGCCACATGCACATCCATTCCTCAGAGCCCTCTTGGACAGGTTACTTATTCTTTGAGGGTTTAGATTCCTCCCCAGCTCTTTGGTGTTCAGGTCATGTAACAGTCTGGAAGGAAGAGTTGCCTGATCTTGAGTTCTGTTATTTGTACAATTTTAGATGATACAGAGCAGTATCAGTTAGCTTGCAGTGTATTTCAGATTGCTTCAATGCTGTGAGACAGTGTAAGGAGAGTTGTTTGCACTGGTTGGATTGGAGGCTTCTGCTCAGGCTGTATTTTCATGCATCGTGTTTTGCTTTCTGTTTTATTTTGTTCAGTTGATATTTGGTCAGTGGGATGCATTATGGCTGAACTCTTGACTGGAAGAACACTGTTCCCTGGCACAGACCGTATCCTTTAGAAGTAATTTCTTTTTTGAAATGGAAATTAGATCTTCATTTTCACATAATTTACAAGAAAATAAGTTCTGGGTTTAGTTATAGACTTTGGTTTGTTTGTTTTTAAATTAATGGCTTCTTTTACTCGCAGTACCAGGAGGTGAGTTCTTGATTTTGGTGCGCATCTGTTCCTCTTTATTGTCTATTGTCATCACTAGATTTGCATACTGTTTGTTTCTGTTACTTTCCTTTAAGTTTATTTAAATTTATTAGTTGAGTTTGTAGCTAATACTTGCATGGATGTCTGCCAAGAATCCTCTCATGCTTCAGGTTTCTTGCAAATGTGATTCCCTTCTGGCCTCTCTTCTTTTTATCCTGGAGGTATCCTGGCTGTGAAAGCAGTGGGTTTGCAGACTCTTTAGTGCCAAGGTTCTCATTAAATGGCTCTGAAATGTTTAGGTTCCATTTCCATGCCTGACTGTAAACAGGCTGTGAACCTTCTTTCACAGTGTGCTGGTACTTGTGTGAAAAAGCAGCCTTTAATAAGATCTTTCCAAATATTTTTTTTGCCTCATGAAAGTGGACTGGGTAGGACACTTTGGGAAATTCATGAGAGGGCTTTGTGAGATTTGGCCATGTTTTCCCCTGGAAATTTGAGGTGAGACTTGATGCAAATCATTTCACTTAAAATTTTTGTTCAGCCACACAAGATAGGGGTGGAATTTACTACTGGCAAGATTTTTCATTGCCTAGAAATTGGGTTTTCATTTGCCAGAGAAAATTACATTGCCTTTTACCAAAGTTTATAATTTCAACCACAGTTTGTTCATTTTAATAACTTTTGTTAACTTGTTAGTATTTATGTCAGTTAATTCAAGTATGTTAGCACTTGATGAAAAGAAAGCTGGTGTTGGAATTTCTGCCTTTTGTTTAATGTTACCTTCAGAAAGCATCTGGATTTAAAGCTCCCTCCTGAGGAGAAGCTCCCATTCTGCTTTCACAGTGTCACTCCCTTTTCAGTGCTTTAACTTTATCCTCTCTCCACTTTTTCTGCTTGTGTCCATCTCATAATTCCTCTCTAAATTTGTTGAATTGGTTGTACTGCACTGTGTAGTCATCTCTGCTGTATTTTTCTGTTGTCAGAGACAGAATCTGAATTAAACAAAAGCTGGTATATTTTTATCTGTTGATTCAGCTTGTGTAGGTTGGTTTGGACAGTTTTTTGTGTCTTTTAAGAAAAACTGAGATACCAAGAAATGTTCATTCAAACAAAGCAAAAGTCTTTAAGCTGTTGCCATTATTTGATCCTAGCAACGTTGACACTTTAGATTTTTAAAGAAATTGACACTTGCAACTAAGATATTTGTAACAGGATTTGCAATGTGTAAGAAATGCTGCATGACTTTGATTTATTTTGTGGTTTCTATGAATTGATCAAAATGGTGATTTTTCCAAGCCTGAGAAGTTTTTTCTCCAACTCTGTTCTTAGCTGTAAATTAAAGCCCTTAATATCTGCAATGCAAAATGAAGTTTACTTCTAGGATCTAATTTGTTTGCTTTATCATAATAAGGTACTTCACTAATTCATATCTCCTAGCAGATGCTTGTGATGATTTACTTTAAACTCTCAATTTCCTTTGCAAATGGCAGTAATGCTTTTTAATTAAATGCTCTTTCTCTTCTGAGTTGTTGAGATTTAAGGAAAACAGACCCAATCCTTTCCTATCTTAGACAGAACTTTGTAGCACTGTAATTTTTCCAGTCCTTCTGTGTGGTTCCCACTTTGTTTATGCTTTTTTATCATGAGGTTAAAACTAAAAGGGGAGCAGGGTTGGTTCTGAAGCTTCTTTGTGCATGGAACACCTACCCAAGGATTGGAAAGGACCCAGGCTGGCAGCTTTCACTCCAGACAGCAAGCAGAGTTAAGATAAATCAGTTCCAGTTTCTTCCTGTCTTGGAAGGCTCTTTGAAATCTTTATATATTCATTATTTTAGGAGAAATTGAAGGAGTTTTCCAGTTTTAGATCCTGTTGAGTAGTTCTGGGCTCTTAATAATTTCATTGTACCCACAGATTTGCAGAGGCCCTTGTTCCTCCTGTAGTGTCACTGTACAATTGCTGACTTCGGAATTAATATTAACATGAATAATTCAAAGTATGTTTGCCCTGTCTCCACTAGCCACAGATGTGGTGTGCCCAAATCCACTGCCATTCTAGAAAAATTCCCTGTGTGGTTGCAGGCAAGGTGACTTTGTGTTGCTGGAAACTGCTCCTGTTTGACAACTGAAAATTTGAAGCAGTTCTTGCATTTTGGTCTCAAGATGTAAAATTTCTCAACTATGTAGCTTTACATTTCCAAAATTAGAGTGGCAGAATAGGTAATGGCTTCTCAGGACAATCATCCCCCTGATCAGATGGCTCACTTGTTTGAGGTGTTGCTTTCCCCAAGGATTTGGCAGAAATGCTGTGATGTTATTACAGTCCATCACCTATTTCTTTGTACAGCCCAGGGATGCACTGTTCAGTACAGGTAAGCTGCAAATTCATTCCATCAGGTGAGTAATAAAGCTGTACTCTGAAATGATGATATTCAGTGTTATCTGTGATAATTATGCCACTGATAAATGGATGTTGAGTTTAAACTTCTGAAACTGTAGAGATTCTGAACACAGCTGTCATTGTCTTAAAGCAAGAATTGAGATACTCTTAGGAAAAAAAAGTGTGGTTAATTGGGGCTTAGCTGTGCAGGATTGCTGAAGTACTTCTGATTTACAGCTGTAAGGTAATTGAATTATTCCTATTGGAATCTGTGGGTAGAAGTATTTGGATGAAAGATGGATTTCTAATGCTGCTGAAATCTCTGCCAGGAGGTGGAGAAGGGGATCAACATGACAGGAACAGAAGTCAGAGACCAAAAACTGAGGTGATGAAAATCAGAGTCCTTTAGACACTGGACTATGATCCTTTTGGGTCCCTTCCCACTGAACATATTCTGTGATTCTGTGCATGGGAGGCTCAGCTGAGGCTTTCTTGTTGGTATGGTTGGAACTGTCTGATGCCAAGATGAGTTTCTCTTAAACACATATATTACATTTTTACAGCTCTTGTAATGTGAATGATTCATACAAGTAAGTAAGAAAGTTGACTTTGTTTGACAATTTGACTTGCATAAAATCATATAAAGTAAAAATAAGAATATCTAAATTTTTCTTGTACTAGTTTAGCTTTTTCTGTATGTTTTAAGTGACTGTGTTCCCTTAAACTCTGAAGTGTTTTTATTACAGTTTTTATTCAGTATTACAAGACCTCCATGATAACTAACCAGTCTGAAATTACATATTCTTCTGATACACCTTATTCTTGCTTGTGGTGGCAGCTAAAACAACTTGGAGCTTTGCTTTGCCTGGATAAGCTCTTGTAATCTTGTGAGATTTGCTGGTGGTGATGGCAGATTATTTTCTGAATTTTAGAATCCCTCATTAATCCTTGGGAGTACCTTGAAGGTGGCATTTGGGGTTTGCATGCTGTGCTTTCCTCCTCCATGCACTTGTGGTGGTGTTTTTCTGCTGCTTTGTATTTACTAAATCTCTTTCCTGTCTTTAATTGCTTTTGGCTCATTTCTCTGGGATGTGATGGGCCCTGGAGTTAAAGAATGCTGCAGTTCAGCAGGTTACAGATGGCAGGTCTGAGACCAGAAGCAGGGTTGGGGTTTGGCAGTGCCAGTTCCATATTCTGTGTTTTTTCTTGTTTATCTTCCACTAGCAAACAGGGCAGCAGTGTTGTTGGCACAGCAGTGCACAGGCTTTTAAATGCCTTTAAATAACTTAAACATTTAAACTGAGCTATGGCATGTTAGCACTCTAAAATTTGCACTTCAACTGTTGCTTGCACAAGAATAAATGAAAGATGTAAGGACTGTTTTAAGTAGCTCTGAAGAAAATCTAATTTAAATAAGCCAGTTGTGGTTAGCAGAGTGCCCTTTGCTAATTCTCCTACAGCAGTGGATATTCTGATTTAATTTTAAGTGCTGACAGTTCAGAGTTAGCAATTCAGCTCTGCTAAATCCAACTAGATATTGGATTTACTCTTAGATTTTGAGTGTTTTAAGTAGCCAGAAGTTTGCCATGTAACTTGACAAGTAAGAAATTAATTAATCTGTTCTGACAAAGTGCTGTTAAAAGTACTCTTAATTAATTTGGTAGATAAAACTTTAGACTAAAAGTTTACCTCAGAAGGTGGAGGTTTTAGCAAAGCATTGGTGATTTCCTTCCTACAGAATTTGCCAGTATTACAGGAACTCAGAGTTGTTTTCTAGAGGATTTTTTAATCAGGTGACAGTTTTTGAAATTCTTGCAGTACTCAAAAGATACTCTAAGAAGGAATTGTAGCTGTATCTTCAACCATCAGGAAGGCATTGATCCCAGAAAAGAAGATTGTCTAAAAAGATTTGTGTAGCTACTTCGGTATAATTTAAAAGGCAAATATAAACCTTACAGACAGTCTGAAATCCTTGTGGAGGGTGGTTCAAGGAAGAAGGGAGATTATGCATTGATGTTTTCAAAAGGATACTTTGTCTCTTTAGTGTCTTGAGACTTAGACATGGATTTTCCCCGCTCAACTGTGTGTTTTGTCACCTAGGCCTTGCTGAAGGGGACAGCTCAGGCTGACCTGTGGCCTGGGGGAGCTCTGTTCCTGGTGGAACATTCTTTCCATCTGCACTGTTCCATCCTGAGAGCTTTCCACAGAGCTGAACAAACCTGAGCCCCTGTTCTGGTTCTCTCTGCTGCTCCAGCAGCTCTGGAGGGCACAAGGGAGGTTCTGGGGCTTTGATCCCCCTGCCCCCAGGAGGTGCCAGGGCAGGACCCTGTGCCAGGGCAGGACCCTGTGCCAGGGCAGGACCCTGTGCCAGGGCAGGACCCTGTGCCAGCTGCAGCAGCTCAGCTGCCCTGGCCATGGGCAGGGTGTGCCTGATGCTGCAGGCTACGAGCAGGGGCAAATAATTTCCTTACTTTCCAAATCTGAGAAGTGGCTCAATGAGCTTGGAAGGAGTTCACAAAAAGCCTTGACTTTCTTCTTAATATGAGTGCCTACCCTTTTCAGCCTTCTGCTTTCCTTCAGCTGTCACTAATGCAACCTAATCCTGCTAACTGCAGCTTGGTGTGGGGCCTGAGGGGTGAAGGGAGCATGGAAATTCAGCCTTTGCCAGTGGGGCAAAAGATTTCTGCACCAAAATAGTTCAGGATGCAGTGCCCGTTCAATGCATGTGGGGTATCTGTAGACAAGATGTTCAATCTGATCCAGAGAGAGCTCAGTTATATTCAGTTGTCAACAAGAGGAATGAATATGGTTTGCTAAAATAGCTTTTCAGTCAAGGCCTTGGCAGGAATTAATTCTCAACATTAATAGGGTGATGTGTTGCGCTTTTCATTTTGATTTCTCCCAGCATTTTCCTTTATGGTCCATCATTAGATATTGATCAGTTGAAGCTCATTTTGAGACTCGTTGGAACCCCAGGGCCTGAGCTTTTGAAGAAAATCTCCTCAGAGTCTGTGAGTTTACACTTTGATTGTAATATCTGCCCTTTCAGAAGTCCCAAGTTTGTGTGTTGTTCTCCTGTAGTCTATCTGTAGAATGTGTCGGGATTTATTTTCTGTTCTTTTTCTTCCTTTGTAATTCTTTGCTCTTGGATGGCTTTAAGTTCTTATGCTTTGTGTATCTGATCTTTATTCCTCTTACCTCTGCCCATGGTATGATTTCATCCTTTCATATTCTCATTTTACTGCTTCGTGACTTTTCTCTCAGTTTGTGGGTTTATGCTTTGTTTTATGATATTTTATCATCAGGTGGTACTGGGGAAGTATTTTTCACAGCTTAGAGCTTGAGGCTTGTCTCAGTTATTATTTCTCCAGATTGCATACCCAGGGATCTTTCTAAATAGGAGCAGGTGCTTTATCCTCTAAACACACACAGCCCCTTCTGTAGTGTGATTAATTTCTGAAACACTGCTGCCATATCTTTGTTTTTGTAGCAGAAAATGCCTTTTGGGTGCCTTTCTGTGGCAGCTGTTCCAGGGCACACAGCAGAGCCTGCTCTGCACTTGTGCTGTGTGGGATGTTGCTGTGTGGGGCATCCTCTTACCAAGGGAGCAGCAAAAAGGCTTCCTGAGTCCCCCTTGGGAGGGTGACCTCTATTTTCAGCCTCTTGCTGTGCTGTAGTAATCTTGAACTTGTGGACTTGTGGAAAGTCAGTGTGAAATGGCCTTTAATTCCACCTGTTCTGAAGGTGCAGTGAATGAATCAGGGAGGGATTAGCAGGTGAATGCACAGTGAGCACTGAGGTCACTGCTGTGTGTGAGGGGCAGCAGAGGATCAGAGCTGTGGAAAGTGGTGAGAAGATTATGTTGTGCTGCAGCTTAATGTTCTTGTAACAGTGACTGTAAATACAAATGTGAGATTAGCTTTGATAACACCTGCTGAAGGGATGTGCAGTGCAAATTGGGATAAATTGGTCAACTTGCTGAATATCCCACCAAATTAAAGCCCTGGAATGTTCCACCTTTGCAGAGGTTAGAGCTGAATTACCCAGAATTGGTTTGGCCCTGTGAACTGTCCTTAAAGCTGCTCTGGTGTTTGAAGTACAGGGATTAGCAGGAGACATAAGCTGAAAGGTTGACTAAATTAAGCAAAAGATTAATTTGCATGTGTAAGTTGAAGTGGGTCTTTTTTTAACTATTGTTGCACAATAAAAATAATAATTGCTCTTATCCGGGTCTGAAACAAGAGTGTGTTTAAAAAAAAAAAGCAGTAAAATAGTTTGTTTTTTTCCATTGTATGGGGAAGGCAAAACTCTTAAGTGTTTGATGGTTTTGAGTGTGTCACTATAACAAATTCTGGTTTTCTGCTGCATTACTTTACTTACTCTCACTTTCCCTCTTCACTGATACCTGCTAACTCTGTTTTATACAATGCTAATGTTTTGCTAATTTTGCATTTAATGCCTTCTGTGACCCAGCCCCTGTCAAAGGGCACTCGAAGCTGTTCAGAAGGTGTCACTTGTGAGCCAGTTTCACTTTGCATCACAAGAAACTTAAGCACTTTCTCTGTAGCAAGAAAAAAAAAAAAAAAAAGCTGGTAACCAGTGCTGAGGGTACAGTTTTTGTTTCTGTTTTAATTTTTGGTGATTTTCCTGAAGCTGTCTATAGCTGCACAGCACAGGGAAGATATTGTGGAGTAGCCTCACCCAAAGGAAACATCTACTCTGATGGCTTAAAACTGGGAAATGGAACACAACTTTGTTGGAGTGCAATGCTACTCCCATTGGACAGAAATTCTTTCTGTACTGGCAGTTACCAACTGAGCAGTGATTCTCCATTGCTTTCAGTGTTCACTCTGTAATTGCTGAACATTTCACAGAGAGCTGAAAAAATTAGTGGACCCTGCCTGTATGGCTTTTGCCTTGTGGTTTGCAGAAGAGATGCTTTTGTATGCGACTGTTTTCTGTTTGAAATGGTTTTTGCACTGTTTTTAACAAAGCCCTTGACGAGGCACTTAAGATATTAACCAGCTTCAGCAGATCATGCGTCTGACGGGAACGCCCCCTGCATATCTCATTAACAGGATGCCCAGCCACGAGGTGAGATCTGAGCACTGCAAGGGGTTTGCAGGGCAGGGCTTCACTCAGTGTTCACCACTTCTGTGAAATAAGTGCTTGCATGTGGCATGGGGTGGGCAATTAACTACCTGCTCTTCTGCAAGATTTTTGTACTAAATGAAGATGTGAGATTGGACAGTGCCTGACAAAGACTCGGGAAAGCCTGGCTGTGAGTTGGTTTTGCTCTGTGTGCTGTGCAGCTCAGCAAAGGACAGCAGGCTGCACCAAGTCCTGGGGACACCAGGGAGACAGCTCCTCCTGCACCTCTCTGCTTTCCAGCCTTACTTTACCACAAGTAATGTCAGCTCTTCCTCTGTCTTAAGTGCCTTAGTTGGGGCAGGGTAATGCTGATGTGCTTAGTAAGTGTCAGAGTAGGCAAGGAGACAGACTGTAATAACCAGTGCTTCAGGATGGTTGAAAAGCACTGGATGTTGTCTGATACTTCAACAGAGCATTTATTTCCACAGGCAAGAAACTACATCCAGTCTTTGTCTTACATGCCGAAAATGAACTTTGAAAACGTGTTTATTGGTGCCAATCCCCTGGGTAAGACTTGTTTATTGAATTTATTGAGCTAGCTTCTCCTGGGGCACGGAGATTCCCAAAGCTTTGTTCTGGCTGCAGTGGTGCAGAACAGGGTTGTGTTTGTGAAGGACGTGTGGGCTGAGGGTGTAAGAGGAAGGAAATGGTGGATGATGGGTGAGTCCTGAGAAACTACAGATCCCTCATTTGGGTTTTTAGGAGCTTTACATTTCTGGGTGGAGTCCCACAGCTCATGAGAGAAATCCTCTCTGTCTGGTGCTCTTGCAGCTGTGGATTTGCTGGAGAAGATGCTGGTGCTGGACACAGACAAGCGCATCACGGCCGCCGAGGCGCTGGCCCACGCCTACTTTGCCCAGTACCACGACCCAGATGATGAACCCGTGGCAGACCCCTATGACCAGTCCTTTGAAAGCAGAGAACTTGAGATTGAAGAATGGAAAAGTGAGTCTGAGAGAGGGGAGAGAGAGAGCCAGTCAGCTGCTCTTGTGGTTGTAGAACTGTAAATATCCTGAGTTGGAAGGGACCCACAGGGATCTTGGAGTCCAACTCCTAGTCCTGCACAGGGGTCCTGTACAGCCACAAAATCCCATCCTGTGCCCGAGAGCATTGTCCAAACTCTCCTGGAGCTCTGGAAGCCTTGGGGCTGTGCCATTCCCTGGGGAGCCTGGGCAGTGCCCAGCACCTTCTGGGGAAGGAACCTTTCCCAGAAATCCAACCTAACCTCTGCTGACACAGCTCCAGCTGCTCCTTTGGGAGCTCTCATAGAGAGTTGAGATTGGAGCCTGCCCATTTCAGACCTTGATGAGTCTCCACTCAGTCTTCTCTCCATCCCATGAGCTGAGATTCAACTAAGCCATCCTTAGAGGCATAACAGACAGTGATAAAAATGTGAGCATCCTCTTGATCCTGAGGTCCTTACACTGAGTGAATCTACCACATGCTGTGCACATATTTAGCATAGTCCCTGGTAACTAATTACTACCAGGAGCATATAAACATATCTTTGTTTCCAAACTTCAGAGCATTGAGAGGATGTGTCTTTTATATTGGTCCCTTAGAGTGGAGGAACCATTACTTTCTTCTTTGTCTTAATCAAACAACACTTTTTGTTTAAAATAGCATTAGAACATTTGAGACTGCTGCAGGTTTTCTTGCATGAAGGTGTGTCTGGTAGTGCTGTCACAGTCCTGCTGCTAAATTTCTGTCCCACTTCTTCCCCCAGGCCTGACTTATGATGAAGTAATCAGCTTTGTGCCACCCCCGCTTGACCAAGAGGAGATGGAATCCTGAGAAACTGCTCTCTTCTGTTTGTCCCACTTCACTGTGAAAGGAAGGCCTTTTCATAGGGACTCTCCAATTATTGTTCAAGTGCCTCATCACAACAATTTTCTCCTTAGTGGTGGGGTTTTGTGTGTGTTGCCCTGGGGCGGGCGGGGGCCCCCACGAAAGCTGAGTCTATGTAAACATGCTGCATGCTCTTGTATTCTGTGTACAGCCTGGGGCAAGCCTCTGGAGACCTGTTCTGACTGCACTTAGTTCTTCCAGAGTTACAGTGCACCACCAGCCTGCACTGCTGGGGCAAGGTAGGGAAGGTGACAGTTCAAGGTTTGGTTGCAATCATTGCCATTTATCAATTCTCCTACAACTGAGTAACCTCAAAAGAATGAAAGTTGGTTTATAGGCTGAGAGGGTCCTCTGTTTTCTTCAGGACTGAAGGTGGGGTTGAAAAATGTCCTTGTTCAATGCCAGATGTCTGATGTTACATCCAGACCTTCCTGGTACAGCAGAGTGTAGAGGCCTTGCAGTGTCTGATTCTTGAACACGAAAAGATGTTTGAAACTGTAAATATGTTTGTGCCTTAAATGAATGGGGAGAGAGAGGAAAGGAAGTCTGGGCTGGAAATCTGACCCAGTGTTCTTGTGGGTGAAGGCTCCCAGGTAGCCAGGCATGAACTCAATGTAATTGGGAAGTAACTTTGAGGCAACAACTTCAACCCCTGGATTGGGTGTTCCTGTGTTTTTCCCTTTCCTCCTCCTCTTGTTCTGAGGCTTCTCAGCATTATCTCCCAGGAGCCAGAGGCTGGGGAAGATCCTTGCTAGCCACACGTGTGTGTACTCTGTTCCTTCCAAGGTGGTGTGTTTTTGCATGTTGTAGCTGTTGTAGCTGCATGTAGAGCTGCTTGATTTTTGTCCTTACTTTTTGGGGATGGCACTGGGGGCAGTTCAGTCATCAGTGAAATGTTTACTGATACCTCAGGCAGTGCCATAAAATCACAGCACCCTCCCTCCTGTGCTGCAGCTCCTTGTGAAATACCTGCCATCCTAGAGGCTTCAACGAGGGAAGGATGTCATATCCAACACAGAGAAACATGCACCTTTTTCTTTGTTCTGACTTCTCTCTGCAGAGGAGGAGAGCTTGGGCTGGAGGGTTTCTTGTGAGATCAAGTGTAAAAAATGTTCTTTAAAGAAATGACTGTAGTATCTTGTGCCAGAACTTAAGTTATTCCCTGAAATGGTGGTTTTTTTTTTTTAAGAAGTATTGGAATCCAAGCAAAGAAATAAGCATGCATAAACACACAATCACCCTTTCACTGTCTATATCTATAAATACAAATATTTATATACATAAAACTAACGTTTACTAGAAGGTTTTTTTATCCTCTCACATAAGAGCTTCTTGGCTATTTCTTAGCAGGTTGATCTCTGCCCGAGGAAACATGAGAAGGGAGTATGTTTGAATACAAACATGGTTCAAGTATTTTGTCTTTTCCAGGACTCTGCATGAGCAAAGTGCCCAGGGTTAGAGACTGGCAGGAGGGAGGTTTCTCAGCGTGGTTGTGGGCTCCATCTGTAGCTTGGGAGCTCAGGAGCCCAATTTTAGGGCTTCTGGAGGAAACATTTTTAGACTTCAATTTGTTGCAGGCATCCTGTGTGGGCAATGCACCCATGTATGTGAGGAGAAAGGCTTTTGCAGTATTTTGTATTCTTGTTACCTGTGGGGCAGAGTGTTTTTGTAGTGTTTTTGCCCCATGTTTGAAGAGGCAGCACAAAGGGATGGGACGTGGATGACAAAGCCATTGATTCTTCCCAGGCTACTTCCCAGCAATCTCTTCAGGCCAAACGTTCAATAAAGGTCTGGGCTGAGATGAAGAGAGCAGCTCTGTTGTGCTCTAGGATAAAACTCTCCACAGCCCAACAAAATCAAGACAAAAAAAACTCCATTTCTGCTGGGCCAGCAGTCTGGGTATTCAGATGAAAATGTAGATATACTATGTAAACCTCCAGCGAGATTATTTTTATCAGCCATTTTATGTGTAGATGCTACAGTGTGATTTCATGCGGAAATATTGCTAAAGATTTTTAAAAACTCTTGGTGTTGTGTGTGTGGGTGTGTCTGTGTGTGTGAGTGGGAATGGTTCACTGGAGTCTGTCCTCTGAGGGAGCCCCTGGGGCACAAACTCCTGCTGCCAGTGCCCTGCTGTGCTCAGCTGCCTGGGCAGGAGCTGCCCCCCAAAGCAGAGATCTGCTATTTTATTTCTATCCATGGATTTTGCTGTAATTGGTTATGCCAGATAAGATGTCACAATACCACTGGTTAAAAATAAAATCTATTTTTCAGATTTACTGCACTGCTGGTACTTGGAAACCTCTTGCACTGAAGTGTTGAGTTTTAGCCTGGTGTGAATTTGTCTCCTGTGCTGTGGGGGGATCCTGGCTGGGTGGTGGCTGGTGGGGGGACAAGGCCATGCCTTGGGGGCTGACTCTGCTGCCATGGGGCTTCTTGTCTGTGTTTGTCCCAAGTGAATTCTTTGCTACAAAAATAACTTGGGTATGACCATGAGTACTGGACAAAGAACCCCCCCAGCTTTTATTTTCTGTTTACTGGAGGGAGGCACCAATTCAACACAAACAGAGCAGCTCCTGCTGCTTCCCTGGACCTGGGAACCTCCCCAAGGACTGACTTGTGCTTGTTTGCTGTTTAGAAGTGATTTCTTTTTTCCTCTTCAGCTGCCATCCAGTTGTTGGTGGAAGGATCCCCACAGTGGGGCTTTTCCCACTTCTCTTGTGTGTCAATGTCACTCCCTCAGAACTTGGGTTGACCAGAGCTGTTCTTCACACTTACACAACCCACAAACACTGAGGTTCTAAGCCTTGATGAGCCAAGGGAGGTGAGGCTGATCCCCACTCCCACATCAGCTGATTTGAGGAAAGATAAAGAACAGTCCTGGGGGTGTTCTCTCAGCTCCATGAGCCTTCCTGTTCACTTTGCTGTCTGCTGGCTTGAGGAGAGGGGGTGGAAAAGAGCCTAAACAGGACCAGTCATTTGTTGTTTTCTGGGAGGGAAAAAAAAATCCCAAACATCCAAGACTTACAATTCCAGAAAGTGCTCAGTTACAATATATCCTGATCAGCAAAAAAAGTACTAGAATCAGTGAGAATTAAACAGGGGGGAAAATAAACTACATCTATAACATCAAATTACTTAACTCATGAAGCTTAACAGTCAGTGTGCAACATTGCAAATCATTGTCCCAACGGTGCTCCAGTCAGTGCTGGGGCTATCACAGGTGGGAACAACATTCTGGGAGTTTGGGTAGGCCCATGTGAAATGTTTATTACTGGAAGGGAAGCACAGTCAAAACTGTAACCCTGATTGTCACCCCCAGATGCACTGTAGAGAGTGCCTGGAGAAGATTTTAATCTCACCACTTCTTTTTGTGGACTTGGCAGAGTTGGGCTTCCCTTGACCTTGAAGGTGATTTCCAGCCTCAAGGTTTCCATGATTCTAAAGTTTCCTGTTTGATTTGGTCACTGAGGTTAACTCATCTCTGTACAGCCCAGACCTGCCCCAGCTATTCAGGACTCCCTAATTGGGCACTGATTGCCTGAGCAAGGGTTGTGTTCATCAAATAACCCAGGAGTTACCTGTTTGCTCAAGGACCAGGAGCTTCTGCTGTGACACCTCTTGCTCACAGGTGTATTTATAGACCCAGCCAAGCCGTGCATTGTTTCTGGGCTGTGCAGGGCTGATTTGCACAGATCCTACCACCGTGTCCCTGTTTGTGCTTTATGAACAGCAGGCTCTGCTGTGGCTGCTTGAAGAGCACGGGGCCGATGCAGTGGTTGCACATAAAGCAGGCACAGTGAGCTTCCCCACCCCCAGATAGAGCTCTTCCTGCGGGGACACCTCTGCAGGTGACCCGTGTGGAAGGAGCAGAGGCTCTGGGCAAGGTCGAGGGCTGCTGGGGTAGCACACTGTGCAAGCAGCTGGGCTGGCTCGGTCAGGCTCGGCTTAGTCACTTCCTCTGGGGAGTGGGGAGGATGCACCTCCTGTGTGGGAGCCCCACCTGAGCTCCTCCTGCTGCAGTGAAATGTTGAGGTGTTCTCTGCTCACCAGGAATGGCCCTGCTCGTGGGCCGGGTGTGCTGGGCTGTCACAGACACGGCAGCGAGCACGGGCTTTGTTTCGTTCGAGAAGATCCAGGACGGGATGAGAGCAGGAAACCGCACCCAGCACGGCCTGGGTCACAAACCGTTCTCGGGACTTTCCCATCTCACAGCTGCTCCTGAAACCCCTTGGAGAACCTCAGCTGACTTTCAGCACCTCCCCGCGCTGCCGGGAAGCCAGGACTGGGGGAAAATCGCCATCGATGTGACCCCGTGGTGTCCTTCGTCACGAGCCTCGAGCTGTCCGCTGGCGTTGAAAGAAGGATGTCCCTGGGTGTCTGACGTGGAGCTGTGGCTCGTCCCTCGGATTCCCCGGCTCGACGAGTCCTTACTCATCCCCTGTTTGGAGGAGGGATCTCCTGAGCCCCTGCCCGAGCCCCGTGAGGATATTTCCCGGCTGATGGAGCAGCAGAGCGGGAGCTGTGGGTGACAGGGGCTCCCAGAGGCGTGCCCGGCTGCTCCCCTCCTGCAGCAGAGCCCAAAGGCACCTGTACAGCACCGAGGCGTGTCAGGAAACCTGATGCCTCACCTCTGCCAATGTGGAGGCGGAGGGAGGAGGGCCCAAAGACATGTCCCTTCACGCTCGCAACAGCTGAAAACAGAAAAGGAAAGCTGCTAGAGCCTTTTTGACCAGCGCAGGAAGCCTCGCTGGCCCGCTCTCACCCCGGAAGCCCTTCCGTACACCACTACTCTGGGGGGGGTGGCTGTCCCACACCCGGCGGGCGATGAACATCGCAAGGAGAAGAGGCTTTTACAGACAGGAGGTGAACAACACGCTGTGGGAGCTGCCCAGGAGATACATAGCCCTGCACCCGCTGGGCTCCGGGGCCTACGGCTCGGTGTGGTGAGTGGGGTCCTGCCCGCGGCAGCGCGGGGCGGGCCGGGGGCGGCTGAGGTTCCGTGCCGGGGGGGAAACGAGGAGGCGCTTGGCAGCACCCCTCCATTAGGGCAGGAATTTGCATGTGTGATGGGACAGGCTGTCTCCTGCTGGAGTCTCACTCGCTTGAAGAAAATGTTCCCCCTTTTGGTCACCCCGTGGGCAGAGAGGGGACCGAGCGGACAGGGCAGGGGTGGCAGGGGAGGCTGGAGCGTCACCTCGGCACCGGGGTCAGGCAGCTGAGGAGCTGCTTTGGACTCGAGCCTGCGTTACGATTCCTGTCTGCCTGCAAAGGCAGGAGGCGGGGGACTACCCGGGTGTCTGGGAGAGATCCGTCGGTGATGGCAGAGGTGGGAGCTGGATCGGGGTGTCCTCGCTGCTCAGTCCCAGGCAGCTGGCGCTGGGCTGCTGGGGGGAAGCAGCTGGGCAGTACCGCCCTCACCCTGACACCATTTCCAGCTTGAAATCATAAAGTGCATAGAAATTACTGTAAACCAGGATCAGTGACAGACTGGGACTTCCTTCGTGGCCGATAATAAACCCCAGCCTACAAGAGAGCAGCAGGAACTGCTGATAATTGTTCAGTCGGGCAAAGGTGCCTGAAGGAAGAGCAAGCACAAGCCAGACATTGCTGGGTTTACACAGATGGGCAACTCTGAAAGGTTAAATATGAAACAGTCCATTGATAGTATCTGAACAGAGCCCTTATTTCATAACATGCTGAGCTAAAAATAAATTAAAAAAAAATAAAGGTGTGTTCGTTTTCATAGGTGTTGGGCAAAGTCTGGCCTGCCACTGGCACTAATCCTGAAACCCTGGTGCCCAGGTTTTGTCCTTTTCCCCCAGTTTCCAATTTACAGAGAGGCACCCACTTGGCTGCCCAGGTGCATTTATGCTTCTTAGATTCTTATGCAAGTCCTGCAAAATCAGGCAAGATTAGACTTGACTTCTAATTTATATTTGTACAGTGTTCTCTGATCTTTACCACAGAGAAAATCAGGAAGCAAAATAAAGACAGGACAAAACAAAAAAAGGAAGAGAGAAATCCTTTCAAGTTTCCTTGCCCACCCGAAGAAAGCAAACATCAAAAAGAATCTTTAGGTCCCTGTAAAAATCCCGGCTGCTCTGGAGCTCCAGGAAGAAGGGAGAGGAGGGTGTTGGGCAGTCCGGGGGTCCGTGGTGGTTTGGAGTGGACAGAATTCAGCAGGGAGGGCTCGGTGCCAATTCCTGCTCAAAGCTGAGGCTGAAAGTGTGGAGTTAGGGTTTGCTGTCCTCTGCTGGGAACTGCTGGGAAAATTTCCTATTGCAGTGTTATGCAGCAGCAGCTTTCTCACCTTCCTGAGCAGCTGAGAAAGTAACTCAGGAGAAACAGCAAAGGCTTCTCTGCCCTTATTAATGTGCCACAATCTGTAGTGATTTGGCTTCCAGCTGAATGTAATTGTGAAAGAAGACTCTTCTGACCCCTCCAGCCCTGGTCGTGCTAATCTCTGCCAGCCAAGGCAGGGACAGAGCTCTGCCCCAGGTCACCCCAAACTGTATCTGTTCATTAAATCTGTGCTGGGGAGAGCACGGGGCTGCCCCAGCTGTATTGACAAAAGGGCTCTGGGCTGTGCTTAGGACAAGGCTGTACCCAGCACTGTCTGTGCTGTGCAGGCTGGAGCTCCACAGCAGCTCTCCTGTGTTGGGAGCTCTGTGGTTGGCAGGTGAGAATGTGCACCCTCAGATCAGGAAATCTGCCTTGGATTCTGCAGGGTTTGATTCCCTGGTCCAAGTCCCTTCCTCTTATTTTCCTGGCTCCTCAGAAAACTTTATGCAGTGCTGTCCCCTCTGCTGACATCTGCTGACATCCTGAAAGTGAGACAAAACCTCTCTGGAGTCCTCTTAGGACACCCTGTGGCATCTTCAGGGCTTCAGCTCCTTGGGTAGCTGTTCCTGCACTTCCTTTGCTTCCCTGACTCAAAAGGGAAACGTGTCAGTGCTGGAGGATGCAGCTGGAAGCCATGGGATTGGACGTGATGATTTACAGCCCTTCTGTTCCCATGGGAGATGGGATGGGGATTTTCAAAGCAGTGGGAACTGTTCTGGGAATCCACAGGGAGATTTGGCAGGGAAAACCCTTTTTTCCAGCTGTTTGCCTCTTGGGAGGGGTCAAGGAGGGGCTGAGAAAACTCTGGAAAACACCACTGAAAATCCTGAATTACAGCTCTCTGTCTGAGCATCTCCCTTCCCTCCAATCTGAGCAAGGAGCCTGCAGAGGAAGAGGAACTGTCACAGGATTGCTGTGCCCAGCAAATGTGACCAGCACAAACAGCACAGTGTGTCTGCAGCAATGGCTGCTGTACCACCTCTTCATCAGCTTTAGAGAAGAGTCTCATTTTCAACCAGACCTGCTCTCACACAGAAGCAAATGTGCAGTATCAAGGATTCTGAATGCAGCAGGATTAATTGCAGCAGCATTTTCATCATGTGACATCCACTATCTTTGCTCAGAATACAGTGAAGGCAGCTGGCCTGCCCTAAAATACAACAACCTCCAAGCAGATGACAAAGCAGAAGTTTCCATATCTTTACTTCCTTATTCCGTACATTAGGGAAGGAGAAGGCACAGTTAGAACTAATTCTGACCTTTTACCATTTGTGCTTCCCTTTCCTCACAGCTGGCACCTCCAGCTTGTTTCTGCAGGTTAAAGGGAATAAAGATGAGCCCCTCATGCTTTTCCTGGTGTCCCACCTCATCCTGCAAAGAGCACAGGCAATGCTCTGCTGCCCAAAGCCACACAGGGAAATATCTCTGTGCAGAGCTCCACTGAGCTCCTCAAAGAGCCTCTCTGGAGCCCAGGAATTAAGTCTTCTCTGGGAGGTGACTCGTGGGATTGTAGATTCTGCTAAAACATCCTGCTGACATCAGAATGGTTTTTTATTTGCCTGCTGCAGTTCAGCTGTAGATAAGAAGACGGGGGAGAAAGTGGCCATCAAGAAGCTATGCCGCCCATTCCAGTCTGAGATCTTTGCCAAGAGAGCCTACAGAGAGCTGATGCTGCTGAAGCAAATGCAGCATGAGAATGTGAGTGCTCATTTCTCCTCTTCCTGCTGGCACCAGGGGTTTTCCTCACCACCTGGGAGCAAGTTCTTTTTGGTGGCATTGATGCCTTTTCCTGGTGTTAGGAAAATGAAGCCAGACACGGTTAAAGGGGTTGGGGTCTTTACCTCAGTATTTTAATCAGGATCCTGTTTGATGCATCCACTTCACCCAGGTGACAGCGTGGCAAATGCACCCCCGTCAGTCACACACACCAGTTCTAGACTTTACACAGCACAGATCCAACAAGGGAGCCCAATAATGAGGTTGGGGTGGGCAAACCCCTGGTTTACAGAATCCTCCTGTCAGGAGACCTTGGGTTCCTGAGATAGTAGGAATGTTTGGTGTCCCTGGCTCTGCAGCTCTGGGCTGTTCAGTCTCAGGCCTGCAGAACACTTACAGAACACTGAGCACTAAACTAAGTAAAAGGTTGCAAGTGTGCATGCTGCTGATACTTGTGGATACAGAGAACTGTGTAAAAGGGATATAAAAGAAAAGACAAAAATCATTCTGGCATCAGCACGACCTGTGTTTTAATTGACATTTGGTATGTACAGGCAGTCTCAGGGTTTACCTGTGACCTGTTCGCTGTGCCCAGGCTGGAGCAGGTGTGTAATGGGTGAGCCCAGGTGTTAGTAAGAGGGAAAACATTTGTGCAGCATCAGTGAGGAGTCCCTGGATTCCTCCAGTGGAATCCTCTGTGTTCACCCTCATGCATGTGCCAGTGGAGAGCTGATGAGGGCCATGTGCACAGCAAATGCTTTCCAGGTTTAAATGTGGGCTTCTCTCCCTCCTCAGGTCATTGGGCTGCTTGATGTCTTCACCTCCACTGCCTCCTACCAGGGGTTCCAGGACTTGTAAGTCTGGAGTTGTTTGCTCTATCTAGACTTTAATATTTTTCAGGACAGCTGTGTCTTAGCAGCAGTGTAAAAAGGAGGGTTGGAGTGCAAAGGGTCCAGACTGAAAGCCAGGCATCCCCAAATAATGCAGAGAACCAAAAACACACATCAGCTCCAGTGGCTGACACACCCAGAACAGGTAACCAGATCCCACCCTGTCACAGCTGGGACACCACAGCATGGACAGAGCAATGAGGATGTGTTACATTCCATGGTGCATCACACGTAGGTGATCCATGCTAGCACTGTGTGACTGCTGAGCTAAGAGGCTGCACTCAGAATGGGACAAGTATTGTTCATCAGGCCTCAGGGCAATTCAAATTAGAATTTGAAAGTTCTATCCTTCTTTTCCTCTTGATTCCGGCTCTTCTTAATTAATTTTTTGGCATTTTCCATCCGTGTTTATGGTCAGGTTGGGCAAGTCCTTTTCCCTTCTCCATCACTCAGATGAGCAGTGTGTGCCTGGGTTTGGGGCTGGCTGATGGCTGAGTGTCAGCAGCCTGCAGGAAGAGCATCTGAAGGTTCTCAGAGCAGTTCCTGCAGGAAGAGCATCAATTAATTAGCAGCCACAGCAGGCAGGAACAGAAGGAAGCTGGATGTTGTCTTCTGAGGCAGGGCTGGAGAACATTACAGTGATAAATTTGGGAGCCAATGCAGCTGCTTTGCTGTGTAAGATGTTTCAGCTCCTGGGTGGTGAAAGGCTGTCCAAAATTGAACATCACTTGAGGTCTAAAGTAAACTAATTCAGGATCCTGAAGAGCCTTGCTCTTACTTGACACAGGTATCTGATTTCAGGGGAGGAGAAAGAGCAATTTCCAGAACAGGTTGAAATTCCAGCTTTACTGCAGGTTTGTGAGTTAGCCAGGAACAGTCACAACAACTCATCTTTGTTACACAGCCAGAAAAAAACAACCTAAGTGAGAACAAGGCTAGCCTGGTCCCCTGCATTTTTCTTCCAGACTCAGGGCCTTGTCTTACTGCCTTTTAGCTACCTGGTGATGCCTTACATGCGGACAGATTTACAAAAGATCATGGGACATGAATTCAGTGACGAAAAGATCCAGTACCTGGTCTACCAAATGCTGAAAGGGTTGAAGGTAGGTGGGTCTGGAGGAGTTTAGTGACTCCCTGTGTCTCCTCTGTGTGTCACCTCTGGGTTTACCCTAACTAAACTCCCCTCCAGTACTGTACAGGAGGATGTGAGGAGTTTATGGCATCTCCTCAGAACAGGTATTGGCTGTTTGAACCATTCCTGTTCCAGCACACATCAATAAAATGAGTGTTTGCTTACATCAGTCAGTTGGGTATCAAAGTAATCAGCAGGCACAGGCCTTGGGGTGGTTTTTCCATGACAGCATTTGCTTCTCTCTTTCTCCTGCCCAAGCCCTCAGCAAAACTCTGCACAGAGAGTGAGGGGTTGGCAGCAGCAGGGGCTTCTCTGAGCCCATCACAGAGGCTCTCAGGGGAGACCACAGAGGGAATTATTTTCTCTTCAGGAGCATAAGGAAGGAATATGTTTCTGTAAGTGACATTGGGGGAGCTGAAAGCAATCACTGCAAACTCTGGGATGAACAGACAGAGCTTTCCAGCTGCCCCTTCACCTGGAGTCACAGAATGGCTTACAGGCATCAGTGGTTCACCTGAATCACACCTGTCCCCAGGTCATTGCTACCTTGGGTTTAAATAAAAGGGGAAAGAACACACAGACAGTTTGACTGGTGGTAAAAGCCCTGTAGTCAGTTTGAGCAATTTTATGGGCTGAGATTATGTTTTGAACACTCAAAATAACCATGTTTTCATGTTATCTACTGTAACCTTGATGACTTTGATAGTTTGAAGTTGTTGCTCTAAGGAGCTATTGCTTCATCCCACCTCTTTTGCTCTACACATCTTCTTTTAATTGGCAATAGCACTGCAAAGACTGTCAGTAATCTGGGGCAGAAATTTCTTTTCAAACTGCTGGCCTGGGGGCCAGGGACCTGTAGAAGGCTACAGAGGTTTGTTCTCAGCAAGTTCATGTTTGTAGCTCTCATTTTTTTGCTGGAGAACAGAAAATTTTGTCTGCTGGTGATCACATTGTGGCTCCTCTTTTTATTACAGTACATTCATTCAGCTGGCATCGTCCACAGGGTAAGTTCTCTTATTCTGATTTTTGTCTGAGAAACACAGCATAGTCATGAAGTTAATAAATTCCTAACCATCATGTCACTAATAGCATTGTCTACTCTAATTTTCCATCCTGTCTGCTCTCTTTTCCATCCTATACCCTATTTATAATTGGATTTTCTAATTTGTGCAGCATTTTGAGAAAATGCTGTATTTTCTGATGAGCTGAGAAGCATTTTATGCTGCTTTTTGAATGAAAACTGTTACAGAAAATGGTGTTAATTCAGTCATTTGCTGAATTGATACCGAACTGGGGTGTTATGGGACCACATCAAAGGCACACAGAGGTTCAACTGAGAGTTGTGTTGATGTGGTGCAACTTGAAACATCCAATTTGTCTGTTGTAGGACCTGAAGCCAAGTAACCTGGCTGTGAACGAAGACTGCCAGCTGAAGGTAGGTGGCAAAGCAGCTCTTTGCAGCAGCAGTACATCAGCTGGTGGAAGTGATGCCTTTTCCTGGTGTTAGGAAAATGCAGCCAGACACGGTTAGAGGGGTTGGGGTCTTTACCTCAGTATTTTAATCAGGATCCTGTTTGATGCATCCACTTCACCCAGGTGACAGCGTGGCAAATGCACCCCCGTCAGTCACACACACCAGTTCTAGACTTTACACAGCACAGATCCAACAAGGGAGCCCAATAATGGGGCTGGGCTGGGCTAACCCCTGGTTTACAGAATCCTCCTGTCAGGAGACCTTGGGTTTCTGAGCCAGCGGAATGTTTGGTGTCCCTGGCTCTGCAGCTCTGGGCTGTTCAGTCTCAGGGCCTGCAGAACACTTACAAAACACTGAGCACTAAACTAAGTAAAAGGTTGCAAGTGTGCTGCTGATACTTGTGGGTACAGAGAACTGTGTAAAAGGGATAGAAAAGAAAAGACAAAAATCATTCCGGCATCAGAAGAACTGCTCTGGCAGCAGGAAATTGGCATTGTCACATTTTCTCTTTTCCTCCTGAGCCTCAGTTCCAGGCCTTGTGTTCCTTGGCGGCCTCAGCAGTGGGAAATACTCCCCTGCTGATGCCACTTGCTGAATCAGGGCACAAGACTTCAAATGAGCCTTCTGTCACTGTAATCCTCGTGGCACAGCACTGTGTAATGACTTCCTAGAGAAATTCAGCACTGCTGAGCAATGCTTGCAGCAGCTGAATGATCCCTGAAGGGAACTGGATTCAGCTGCAGTTGCCCTTTGGTTCTCATGGACATTGTGGTTGTGATTCCAGACAAAGTCATTTTCAGGGTTTGCTTGCCCCTGGCTGGTGTGGTGCTCTGGCATGCATTTTCTGTAATGAGCATTTCAGGGAGTGGCTCTGCTGCCCATAAAGGTTGGGTCAAGCTTGTTCATCTTCAGCATTGAGGGAGAGGCCATGCTGTGTCACCTGCAAGGTGTTCTTATAGGAAAGGGTGACTTGTGGTGACCTGCAGTGTGCCTTTACCACTAAGTCTCAGACCAACTGCAGTAAAGCACACAGAATCAAAACAAGCTTCAAGAAAGGCAGTGACCTTCCAGGGAGCCCAAGGCACTGATCCTTCCAGCAGCGTCTTCTTATGTCAACGGGGTTTGCAGCTGGTTTGCAATTCATACTGGAATTAAGATATATTAATTATTTGAACCATCCCATGGGTGTCTGTGGTGTAGTTGGAGCTTTGTTATTATCTGATTTGAGCTACTTTATTTTCTCTTAGAAGTAGAGTCTTGCTTGCCCTTAGGATTTCTCTTTTCTCTCCTGCCCTTCCTTCTCCTTATTCTTTCTTTGGATGCAGATCTTGGATTTTGGCCTGGCCAGACAGGCTGATGCTGAGATGACTGGCTACGTGGTGACACGGTGGTACAGAGCCCCAGAAGTCATCCTGAGCTGGATGCATTACAACCAGACAGGTGAGCAGCCCTGCCCCAGCACTGTGACTCTGGTGAAGAACCAGGGGATCCTGCTGGCTCAAACCTCACAGAATCATCTGGTCATTTTTCCTCGTTATCATCAGTGCTCCCTGGAGAAGAGCAGGTCCCAGAGGTGTTGCACAACTCCCAGAGTTGGTGCTTGCAGGAAATGATGAAAGCAGAGATTTTAGCAGCATGGAAAGAACAGAGGAGGGTGGGAGGGAGTGAAATTTAAATCAGTGCTTGCTGCAAGCAGCAGCAAAATTGAAATCCCCAGGAACCACTGCTGCCTTTCTAATTTTTTTTTTCTTCCTTTTCTCCACCCACTACTTTTTCTCTCTGAACAGTGGATATCTGGTCTATTGGCTGTATCATGGCAGAAATGCTGACTGGGAAAACACTCTTTAAAGGAAAAGACTGTATCCTTTCAAGCTAAACCTTTTCCCTGAGGGGAGTAATAATTCTTGGTGTGTGTGAAATGAGACTACTGAGGAAAACAGGTGTCAGTCTGGTTTATCAGGAGGCAATCACAAGGACCTGTCTTTTTGGGGAGGAAAACAGAAGGGAACTTTAGAAATACACCTCTGTGGTGGTGTGGCTCTACATCAGCTGTTCAACCTTGTGAGGACATAGCTCCATTCCCAATGGATTTGCATGTCCATCCAAGCCCATAGATGTGTGTCCTGGCATGGCTGTGTCAAAAAAATTATCTGGTGATGGAAAGGCCATGCCAGGAAGAAAGGCTTGGAGCTCTTTTTGCCAGGCTAATGAATCTCTGCTTGTGTGACTGTGGTGGGTTTGTATCATGAACTGATTGTAGCCCTCGCAGGCTGAGCTGGGGATGGGTGGGGGTATCCAGGGGTTGTTCCTCAAAGGATGATCTTTAACACAGCTTAACAGACCTGGATCAGCTGACCCAGATCCTGAAAGTAACAGGGCATCCAGGAGAGGACTTCTTGGAGAAGCTGGAGGACAAAGCGGTAAGGAAGGAAGCTCCCTGTGGATTTGGGTCCTGCTGGCAGAGCTGTCAGGGGAAGAGGTTGACTTGTTTTTGGCATGGGAGAGGTGCTGCCTCCCATAGAGCAGGGAGGTGCAGCAGCAGCCTTTTTCCCTGGGCAAGGAAGGCATTTCTGTGCTGGTGGCACATCTGATGGACCTGGTGCTGTGCTGGAACTGCTGTATTTTGCAGGGACTCCCACATGAGGTGCCTGATGCCCCAGCAAACCACCAACCTTCTCTGTTCTCCAGCGTGGCTCTTCAAACAGAACTATTTCTCTGTCTCAATTGATAAAAATGGTTCCTTGTGAACTGCTTGCTGAAATCTGGGCACATCTGGGATGCTTTGCTCTTCTCTCCATTTGCCTTTGCTCATTGGAGCCATGAGGCTGAGAGCTGCATTTCACACCTGTCCACGTGCAGTAACTGTGCTTTCCTTGCTCTTTCAGGCAAAGAGTTATATCAAGTCCCTTCCTAAAATCCCCAAGAAGGATTTGTCTGTGCTTTTCCCAAAAGCCAATCCTCAGGGTAAGTCATGTCCAGCATTTCTCATGAGTTTTCACAGGAAAGGAGGCAAGCTGACTGCCATAGCCCCAACTTTATTTCCCATAATTTCTTGCTACTTTTCTTTCCCTTGCAGTTTGTGCCCCTGCCCTTCCTCAGGAAAAATATGTATCAATTAAAAGCAGAATTAGCTTTTATTTGCATTACAATGGCAATGTTCTGCTGTTCTTGGCCTTTTAGTACGTTTTTTGATAATTATTTTGAAGCGCAGTATAGATCCTGCTTGTTGAATACCTGGGTCTAGCAATATTTAACAGACACTTGATGTGAAATTTTCAGGGTAAAATTAATTTCTTGGAAAGAGCTCTCTTCCCAAGTAGGTTAGAGGTGAGAGCAAGCAAGACTCTTCTAGAAACTGAATGGAAGAAAGTCTTAAAACTAAGTGGGAATGGGGCTGACAGACTAGTCAGCATCTGGGTTTCCTGCCCTCCTCTTTACCAGGGATATATAGGTTTCTACAGAGTTACTCGTGTTAAGACTCCTTTGAGATGCAGGGCTCTGAATGAAAGCAAATGATTAAAACTGAAAAATATCTTGAGGTTACAGGCTTACTCCTCATATTTCTGAAGACCAATCTATGCAGCAAGGTTTATTCAAGTCTAATTTGTTATTTCTGCACAGTTTAACTTCTGTTTGTAAGTGCTCCCTGAGGCTGCTGTTGGGCAGACTTTGCATCTCCATTGATGGGAGCTCCTTGCTGCCTTGACCAGGTTGAGGATTGAGATTTTCAGTGTTCAATGGAGATGAAAGCCTGGAAATAACAGTGCCACCTTGCAGGGCTCATGCTCAGGGTGCCTGTGCTCCCTGGCACCTTGCTTAGCCCTGTTCCCGTTCTCCACAGCCGTGGACCTGCTTGACAAGATGCTGCAGCTGGATGTGGAAAAGCGCCTGACAGCAACAGAGGCCCTGGCTCACCCCTACTTTGACCAGTTCCGAGATATCGAGGAGGAGACAGAGGCACAAAACTCCTATGATGATTCTCTGGAACATGAAAAGCTTTCCATAGAGGAGTGGAAAAGTAAGAAGTTATTCTCTTTGAGGCTCCTGTCTAGCATGGGACTTTCCTACCTCTCTTTCTTTTCCTGTACAGGCTGTGACTGCCTGCTGATGCCTCAGTGGTGGTGCACAGATCTCTTGCTTTTATGCATTCAGCAAAGATCCCTCCAGCTCTTCAGGCAGACTTTTTTGTCTCTCTCCTTTGTCTCTTTCAGCTGCCACTGAATGCCTTTCTCTGCACATCCAACACTCAAACTTTTGTGTCCTCTGAAATCACACATTCATGGTTATTTTGTTCTGTTTTTCAAGAGCACATTTACAAGGAGATCTTGACCTTCAGTCCTATTGCACGGAAGGATTCAAAGAAGAGGAGTGGGATGTCATTATAGCGACGGGTGCAGCTGTGGCTGGGACTCAGTTCTCCTTGATGACATCAAATTCATTCCACACTGTGTTGCTGGTGGCCAATTTTTGGCATGTGGGACCTCTCTCCGTGTGCCAACACAAGGATGACACCGTGCTGTAGGCATTGGACTTTGTTCTACTGAAGGGGAAGCACCCCAGACAATTTTCAACATAAAAGACAAATATATTCTTGTTGAAATATATTCTTGTGACTGAGAGAATCTTACCTGCTGTTTCTTTTTTTTCCTCCTGTATTTACCTATGTGATAGAGGAGGGTTTCATTCTTTCTCATTAGTCTTTTCAAAGTCACAGGGTTTAGTACATTAATTATGGATGAGGTAAAGAAAAAGGTAAAATTGACTGGGAAGTGAGTTCTATGCAGAAGCATCAGAAATACTGAAATTCAGCATAACAAGACCTTATCCAATCTCCTTCTGGCTGTGTCCTGTTTCCCTGAGCAGTCACACCCAGCAGAGCAAGGCTGCTGTGGTGGTGTCAGCTCCATAGGATCAGCCTGTGTTCAGAGCAGCTACAAACTCAACCTATACCCACAATTCTGCTCGGATGCTTCCTCTCCAAAGAGCCACTGCCTCTTTTTTTAAATTTTTCCCCTGCTTATTTTATTCCCTGGGATTTGATCAGTGCTGTCTCTTCCTCACTGCCAGTGGCAAACACAGCCTGAGAATTCAAGGCCCCTTCCCATAAGTGACAGACTGGGTATCCCAGCAGCTGCACAAGTTAATTTGAATATGGATCTGCAGGAGGTTTTCTAGCCTGTGCTGAAAATGGAGTATCTGCAGATCCACAGCTTATCAATACAGTCACTTGACAGTGCAGGCACAGCTGCTCAATTTGATAACACCTTTGGACTGTAACACCTTTTTTCCTATGGTGATCAGGCAGGTTCAGAATTATTCCAAAGTCCATCCCAAGAGACATATGCCAAGAGCTGAGTGTCTTCTTTTTGCAGAGCATGGAGTCCTCAGGACTAGAGAAAAGTATTGAGAAGGTATTTGACCTCAGTAAAACACACAGTGATTCCCAACTCCCCCCCTCTTCTGTAGATACTGACTTATTTAGGTTTGGTTTAAGCAGGTTGTTTATTTTCAGTACTAATTTTCTTCTTAAGTAATATTCAGTGTTGCTGTACAGAACTCAAGTAAGGGAAAACCGCAAAATTTCCAGAATTTTCTAATCTCTCTTCTGCACTGGGAACTGGACACAGTGATGTCATGTTTCTTGGCTGCCTCCCTGTTGCAGCTCATGGCATGCAGCACTGGGGATAACCCTCCAGTGACTGCAGCTTTTTGATAGGATGGTGTTGATGTTTGCCTGCTGGAGCCTCACAGATGGTTCATGGTGATAAGATGGGGTTTCTCCTGGCTCATATCTGTCTGGGTCATATATAGGCCCTTTGCTTCACTGCTCTCTTAGGTAGGGACAGTGACCACGGAACTGATGTGATGTGCCCTCAGTTCCCTGGAAATTCAATGTTTTCTTATGCAGCACTTTTGTAAAGAGCTAGGCTGGGGGATATGTATTAATGTTCTGCTCACTGTCTTGAAAAACCCAGCTTGATGAGATTTAGGCTTCATTCTTTCCTCTTGCTAAGGAACAACCTTCATTTTCCTTGAATGGCAGAGGTTCTCGCTGCATCTGTCAAGCTGCAGTTTGAATTCTGTCCTTTTGAATCTGACCTGGCTGCCATGTGCTGTGCATAATCCTGAACAGAGGTTGGAGAGAAGCTCTCTGCAGCTGCCTTTAACATCTCGGGGAGCTGCAGATGTTCAGAGCTGCCTCTGCCAGGGTAAAATGAGGCTTCGTGGTTTGCAGGGGAGGGTCACTGTCCAGGTGAGTGTTTGTGAGTGCAGAGTTTGTGAGTTTCAGGGCTGTGGGTGAGGCAGGCTGCCCTCCTGACTGTATGCAACCCTGGACATGGAGAGGCAGAGAAGAGTCTTAAAAGCTCAGTCTTGTAGGGAATTTTGAGTACATCTATGGAAACTTTAGAGTAGAGAGTTTTCTTTCAGAAAGACATCTCTAAAGTCAAACTCATCTGTTAAGGCAAAGAACCCATTCAGACAGAACTCGTGAACCCCTGTAAATGGGAATGTAGGCTATGATTTCTTAATCATCTTGCCCTCCTCCAAAGGGCAATAGGCAGACCTGAAGAGTTTTTTGTCTTAGCAATGATGGCTGAGAGAGAAAATATCTTCATGATAAAGGGTTGAAAAGGGACTTGGATAGTTTTGAAGAACAATTCAAGATGTCCTTTGGGAATTGTCTGTCTGAGCAGAGGACAAGCACGAAGAGGCACTGGGGACATGTGATACAAATAGGTGTGAGAAGAACAATTGTGAGCATTTTGCAAACACCAGTGTCACTTGTTTTGGGATAGCATAGACAGGCTCTTCAGCACCAGTCTTTCTGCTGAGTACACATCCAGTTTCAGGGACTGGGCTTCTGGGTTTCTTGGTAGGTTTACACTCACCCTGAATGCTCTGAAATTGCAAGAGCAATCCCAACAGCTGCTGTGTGGGCTCTGTGCTCTGGTTTCATTCATTCACCCACCAACCCCATACAGTGACAGAATACTGTGCAGAAGCATTACCCACTATCCCAACAAATGTGGGGAGCAGGTGCTCTGTAATCCCAGGAACCCTGGAGGTGTATGTATATTTGGTTTTGGTGGCATGTATCATCCAAGAACTCAAAATAGTCAGTAAAAATGTAGCAGGTTGGAATTGGAAAGAATATCTTTCTGTACTGAGCAGCCATCCCAGTGCTCCTACGGCATTTGAGGACGAGGACGTGTTTCAATGAACAGCAGTGAGCTACCAGAAGGGAGAGGTGGGGGAAATCCTATTGACATTTCCTGAAAGGAGTTTGAAAAGCTGCTTGCCACAGCCAGTGACTCAGGCCAAGGCTGGAATCCTTCAAAATCAGCACCAGAAGTGAGAGGGGGTGTGTGACCCTGACAGACACTGTGAGTCAAAGCAGAAATTACCTCATGCAGAGGTGCAGGCAGTGCCTGGTGGATGACTCACACTGACACATAATTCACGGACATTCCTTTCATTGCAGGCATAGTTAACATACTAAAAAATACAAAATCAAGTGATAAAAATCCCTCAGCCATTAAGTGGTCCAAAATTCCATAAATCAAGCCAGCCAAAAATGTGTGTGCTGTTTGTATTGAGGATGTATGATAAAAATATACATGGATACATAGATGGAATTTCTGTGCCTGGCTCACATAACATACAGATGTTTAACTTGGAATACTATTTACTTGCTAGCCTTACACTAATTTCTGACTTACAAGTATTTTTTTTTTAATTTGGAAAATAAAGCCTTCAGAAACAATCTTTCTCTGTAAATTTATTTTGACAGTTAATTAGGTCTGTTAAGTTACAACTTTATGGAGCTTATTTGTTAGATATTTGCAAATGTAAGTGGGAAGGAAAAAGCAGATGAAGGAATGAATACTGTATTTTCTTAAGAGATGCCACAAAATTATCAGGATTTTTTAAGAGAGACAATAGTTGCTGTGTTTTGGATACCACCTAGAAACCTTTCAGTGCACAATTTTGAAAATTTCCACAGCCTCTTTGAAAACTACTTATTTTATCCTAGAGGAAAAAGACAGATCATCTGTTTTCACATTTAACATTTTCACTTCTAGGTAGCAGACTAAACAAATAATGTTCATGTTTTAAGTATGTGATAATGGGGGGAGAAGAAAAACACAGAAAATGATAAACACATCTGAGAACTCTAGTGAGATTCTGTACAAAGGATGGAAATACCTTTTCATATTCCCGAGCCTCGTTGTTGCCTGAGCAACAGGGAAAGCGTTCCTAATCCTCTGCATTTTCCCTGTATCATGGGTCAGCAGTGTTGGCTGGAAACGTGATGAGGGCTGTTTTTCTTTTCACAGCTGAGAGAAACAAGACATGGAAGACTGAATAAGAGCAGAATAGCCAGCACTAATTTGTTTTCCCCCCAACAGGATGGACACTCGCTGCATTAATTGCACTTATCATGGAATCATTCAGGTCATTAAGATCATCCATTCCAAACCTACCCTGTGAAAATGTCAGAATTTTCAGGTGAATGTGGTTTAGGGGATGTTTTGCCTGATTTCTCTCTACAAGGCCATTTTCTGAGCACATGAGCTTACACAGCTTTTAATGTGATGTTCAGCTGGTGCTGGCTCACAGCTGATTCAGTCAGCTCTCCTTTTTTGTTGGAATGCACTCCATGAAATAATACTGAAGGGTTGGTATATTATATCTGCAACCCTCATTGATTTGCTGTTAAATGGAAATGAGTTAACTTCTTTTAGCCAAGTTTGCTGGAAAAATAAAAATTCCTCTGCCATAAACCATCATTTCAGATCTGTCTTCAGAATATTTCAACTGAAAAAAATGTTTTAAAATTAGAGGATGTTGAGATTAAAAAAACCCAAACCACTGAGGAGGTAGTGCTGGGTGCTTGTGTAACCTCTCTGATGTTAGTGAGGCTGAAAAGGGTTATAAATATACATATACATAAAATTCCAGTGAAAATACATGGCAATTGAGGCTTATCACTTTTGAGATATCAGGTTTTAACCTTTAATGCACAAGGGTCCAATTTAGCAATTGCTCTAATTTCAGCAATTCTAAAGAAAATGGCAGCAGAACAAACACCAGAGTTACAAACATAACTTAGTTTTGAGGCTTAATAAATCAGCAAAGAAAAAAAGTCAGCTCTCAGCTCTACATGGTAATTCTCTTCCCTTTTTAGTATATCTTATACGCTTCAACAAACATGGAGAAAATTGTAATACAAATGAAGGTGCCCAATTCTGTTTGAGGTGTCTTGGCTGCTGCTTTAATTTGAAGCAACATCACTAATTTTGCACTTGCACCCTTTAAAAACTGGGACAGCAAAGAAATTGAATTATGCTGTGCCTCTGGGACTTGAGAGAAGTTCAGAATGTTTTTTCAAATAACACATTAGTTCCACAGCTTTGATATAAAACTAAATGATGAATAACCTGTTTTGATGTTGTAGCACATGGCCCCCAGTCATCAGAGATGTCTGGACATCTCTGTGCTCAAGTCATCCCACTGTTCTTAATAGGGAGCCTAATATTATTATAATAAGCTAATTCCAGTGCAAATTTAAGAGTACAAAGTTTCAATACAGAGGTCAAAATGAAAGAGTTAGCAAAAGTTGGTCATATTAAAAAAAAAAATAAAACCCAGTTAAAATTCCCACATAAAGAAGGAAAATCATAGAATGGCCTGGGTTGGAAGGAACTTAACATATTTGCAATCCCCTGCTGTGGGACACCTTTCACTAGAGCAGGTTACTCAGAGCTCCATCCAACCTGGCCTTGAACAATTCCAGGAATGTGGCAGCCACAGCTTCCCTGGACAACCTGTTCCAGTGCCTCAGCAGCCTCACAGGGACAAATTTTCTTCCTGTTACCTAATCTAAACATCCTCTCTTTTAGTTTGAAACCATTCCCCCTTGCTCTGTCCCTACATGCTCCTGTAAAAAGTCTCTCTTCATCTTTAGTGTAGGCTCCCTTCAGGTACTGAAGGGCTGCAATTAGGTCACCCCAAAGCTTCTCTTTTCCGGGCTGAACAAACCCAGTTCTCTCAGCCTTTGAAGTTGCTCATCAATTATTGAAATTATTTTATTTACTGTTTAACCAGGAAGCAAATGCCTCTATAGATTGTTTTGGGGTTTGTTTTATCCTTCATGGCTAGGACCAGACTGTTATGTAGCTGTTCCTTTATCCTCTGTAAATCAGTGAGAGCATTGGGACTTTCATTCTAAATGCTTGATACCTTATTTTTCATGGGAGACAAGAACAGATTATTATTTATTTTCAAGTTTTGATATGTAAATAGTAATTTGTAAAAAAGTATACACCATATAGACACAGTATACACTTCAAAGGTGATATGTAAAGACCACTTAGCAGTAAGTAACATGTTTTCTTTAGCTTTTAAAGCTGCAACAAGCTCTGCTCCAGCCTGAGTACTCTGCAAAACAGACTGTCACAGACTGGCTGCTCTCAGACTCCATGGTTAACATACGTTAGGAGTCAAAAGATCTCCAGTTGGACGGTAAATGAGGGAAAACAGCATTCACTGCTTCCTTCTAAAACAGTTAATTCTATAAATTCAGATGGTGATATTATGCAATACTCTGCGCAGAGTGGGAGGTGGAACGCACATATGCCCAAGTATGTGGCATGCTCTATAAAAAGTAAGTGTGGGAGCCTCTGCAATTCCTATCTCAATACATATCTCAGTTGCTAACTTAACTTCTTCCTTGTTCAATCCTCTCAGTCCCTCTCTCACTGTCCTTCCAGCCCATCACACCTCTGCATGTGAAGAGGCCATCTGGACCTGAAGTATTGGTCTAGAAAATAAATACAGGCTCTTGCTATTTACATCGTTTGGTTGATGTCGCTTGTTTAGACTAACAGTGGCAGCCAAAGGTTCTCTGGGAGTGTAGCTGGGTTGGACTCTGGCACCTGGCGATGCTCCAGGATGTTTCCCGGGACCCCACGCCTCCTGCAAAGAAAAGTGGGCTGCAAGATGAAGACACCCCAAATGAGCTGGGGACAAAAATCACCCCTCACTTCCCTAGGCCTGACGGCTCCCGGCTGCGAGGTACCGGCCTGGGACGGCCCACACGGCTGTACCCGAGCTCCCGAACCCCAACCCCGCGGATGATGTGGGGGGCAGGGAGGCACAGGAGCAGCTGCCTGCGGCCGCAGCTTCCCGGGGCAGCCCCGTCAGCCACGGAGGGGGCCACGGGCGGAGGGTAC
>JAHLSL010000083.1:2786449-2829884 GCA_025920805.1 Petroica traversi | reverse complement strand
CTCCGGGGACTGTTGCGGTTGTGAGGGGAGAGGCGGCCGCGCCTGGGCCGGACGGGGCTCGGTGCCGCCGGGGTTCATCGCCTCCTGCCCCAACCGCCCCGCCTCGGGGACGGCTTCATTTCTGTCTGAGTCCCTGCCATGCATAGGCCCAGATCGCTGGCTGCTACTGGAGTTGCCTGCAGGGCGCCCTCGCTGCGCAGGGTAGCTCCGGGTAGCAGCCTGCGCCTGACAGCTGAGGGCATGTCACTGTTCCCTCGGTTGGTGCTGGGGCCGGACACAGATCGTGGCATATCACAGTTCCCTCGGATCACTGCTGCTGAGCTCGGACACTGCTCATGGCACACCCCATCTGTTGCTGAGCCCAGACTTTATACCTGAAACTTCATCCACAGCCTCGCACCCTCCCCGTTCCAGAGGGAGGGCCTCTCTCGAGGCCGGTGCGTCTCCTGTCAGCTTGACTTGGTTACAGAATTACCAGGGCGTTGATAGAGATCAAGATCTCTGCATGAGCCAGGGCGAGCCGCTCTCCGTGACATCTGTTGAGCACTGACACGTTTCATTGTAGGCATCGATGCAGAGGGTGTGCAGAGCATAAACCCTTGGCAGGTGTGTGAAGGGAACAGGAGCCTGTGGCAAGCACTGACATGGCAGGAACGTGAAGGGACACTGTCGAGGGCAGCAGGAGTTTTGCTGGTGTTTTGGTTGGTGAGAGGGGGCTGCAACTGTTCTAGGTTGTTTCTTCTGGCATCGATTGCTTTTATGTTACAGATGTGTTTCTTAAATAGCCCCATGGGTGTCTGATCCCCATTGCACAGCAGGGTTTTAAATCCCAGTGGCTGCACAGGGCTGAGTGGCTGCTGGTGCAGGAGAGCAGTGCTGAGGAGCATCTCCAGACCTCGTGTTTAGCTTGATATCCCAAAGAGGGGCAGACTTTGGTAACAACAAATCCCAAACTCTTTAGGACTATGTAACTGTACCACTGCCAGTAGTCCTGGTGCACCAGAGTCCAGTGAGAGCCATGTTGTTCCATCTCCTGCTGCTCACCAAATTCCTGGTGGCGTTTTTGCTGCAAGTCACTGAAGTTCTTCATTGTTGGGGGACCAAGGTATGCTAAAAGAAAGGGCCAGGAAACTCCCCCCCAGGAGCACTGCCTTGAGCTCCAGCCTTGTGTCCTCTGCACATGAGAAACCTGATGCTGTAAAGTGAATCCTTGGTTGTTCAGCATGGGAAAGCTGGAAGGAAGGAAGGACTGCAACATGAGGGAGGGTTAGGAAGGAGACTGAGGTCTTCTGCAGTGTGAGAAAAGGATTTCTGACCCTTGGAGGTGGCCAAGGCAGCATTGAATGAGTGGAAATCACAGCCTCTCCTTTAGAGGACACACTTGAGTTCAATATTCCAGGCTGTGTGTATAATAGGGGCCTGTACTGTGGTGCTGTTCCATACATGTTGGTCTCTTTATTTTTTTCATGAGATTTTTTGCCCCTTTTCTAGTAAATTTATGTGTTCTGATGATGAGCTTGGTTGTTTGGTCACCTATTGCAGCCCTCCCAGGCAGCTACTGCCCACAGATGTGAAAGCTGCTGCTCAGGAGAATCAAACCACTCCTGAAGGAACTCCTGGGGTAGAGTTAAATTAATTCCCAGCAGCTCTGTGAGTTGTAGCCACCTTGTTTGCTCAGTTGTGCTCTCTGGGAACTTCACCCCTTGCTCCCATTGTAATCCCCACTTGAAATGGGTGATGGGAGCTTTTTGGAATGCCTTGAGCATATTGTGGCAATGGCAAAATGATGTCTGAACTTTCTGTTTTCACATCAGCAATCTTTGTCCATGGCAGGAGAGAATCAGCATGGGCTGAACTAGCATTTAACCCCACTGATGTCAAGTATCTTCAGCATTTCAGTGCTGTTTGCAGAGGGATTCTTTTTTATGTGTAGCTGGTTGGTGTTTTCAAGTGGGCCAAGGGAATCAAAACATTCCTAGGTTGCTGCTTAGAAGTTTCTGTTGTTGTAGACAAGGTCACAGTGCTCAGCTCTGTGTGTCTGAGTTGATTTTGTTGCTACTTTCAAGGTATTTTGGAGATGTCTCTCCTAATATCCAGATGTATGTCTCATTCCAGGCACTTGGCTCTTGCTGGCAGCAATTTCCATGCCACTTTAGATGCTTTTTCGTAGTGCTAAGTAATTGTGTGTTGTACAAATTAAATGTTTTATTGCAGTTGGTTGCTGTGGTGCAAAGTCCACTTTGGGGTAATTTTTCTAGAAATGCACTGACTGTTTCAGTAAAGGAACTCTGCACCCTTGTTTTTCCTGTTAACAGATAAAACAGCCCTTCCTTCAGGTGCTTGTTTCACTGAATTTCCTTGTCCCTCAGCATTCCAAGCAATTGGCTATTGCCTCATTTTTCCTGAACACAATATTAATGAAGTGTGTGGTCAGCTCATAATAATTACTTTATCCTCCATATATCTTTTTGCCTCCAGTATCCTCTTTTCTCATACCAGCTCTCTAACAGGGCTGTTTGTCAGCAGGATTTTCTGTTGTTTTTTTTTTTTTTTCATTTGATGATCAGGTTGCCTTTATACCCTTTTTTCAAAATTTTTTTTCGTACTGATTGAAACCATTGGAGCTCAGCTAGGATGAGTGCAGTTGGGTGTCTTCAATGTGTGGATCAGATGACTGATAAAAGTTTTAAGGCAATGGTACCACCAAGATTTGTGGTACCCATATTTGCAGGTAGAAATTATCATCTTTTATTTTACATCTGAAGTAATATTGTGTTTACAGGCTCCATCATTATGGGTGTACATACTGGCACCTGCATTTTATTTCTGTGGATGCAGGAAAGAGCTTGGAAACCTTTCTCAGAGCCTTTTTGCTTCTTAAGACACAGGTGGTGTCATGCTTAATCTCATGGTTCACAGAACCAGTACTTGAAAAAAGTTTTGCTCCTGGAATTGGTTCCTTCTTTCTGGAATAAGCTTGGACTTCTTGTAGGACCTGGTCCTGTGAGATGCTGCTTGCTGTGGCACACAGTTGAGAGTTTCTGGAGCTGTGTCCTTCATGGAGCACAAATACTGCATTGGCTGAGTACCAGTTGTGTGTTTGTGGTGTGTTTTCTTGTCTGTGAGTCCCACAGAAAGGGACTGACTGTGTGGATTGCTTTAAATAAGGGTGAGGTGCTGGTTCAGGCCTCTGCATAGCAACAGATAAGCTCTGGGCTGACTTATCTTCTCACAGAGAATTTACATTTGCTTTTCTTTTTCTCTTTTCTGACTTCTTTCAGCCTCAGTTTGTTTATTCCCATAAGTCATGTTCCCATCCTTGACTCTGCCCTTCTCTCTTGCATTACTCACTTGGCTTCCTCTCTGCTTTACCTCTTTGCCAGCTCCCTCCTTCGCCCTCCAAGCTGCTGCTACCATGTCTGAATCCTCCCCCAGACCATCTCCCCAGGCTTCTCCTCTGCTCCCCTCTGACAGGCACCTCCTTAATGTCAGCAGCCGACTCTCAGCTAATTATCTGGGTTGCTGATTAGCAGTTTGCGCAGGCAGAGCTGGCTGGGGCTTTTTGTTAAGGCTCTGAGCAAATGCCATTGCACAGTTCCTGGTGTTGGAGGCTGCCTTGCTGCTTTCCTGCTTGTAGCTCTGGGGACTCTCCATAGCCAGGTGGCTCAGGTGGATGAATGGGAATTGTGGCTCCAGAGGGGCTCAGCCAGAGCTTGTAAGTCCATTGGGATCCATGCTGCTTGTTGCCATGTTCATTCCTCTTCGCTTCCTCGTGGAAGAGCAGAAGAGATGCACATCTGGTCTCTGCTACATTGCTCAGTTCATTCTCTGGTTCTGTTTGTGACCCCTGAGAGAAGGAAAAGCAAAGCTGGAGGATGATTTTTCATTATGGGACTTTTTGCATCTGCAGTGTTGGAGTGGAAGGATTGGTGGTGGTAGCCCTGAGCTGTGAAACTTGGGGGAGCTCCCTCCTGGACTGATGGAGACCTACTAGTTTTCTCATCTGGAGCTGACAAAAAAATTAAATTGGAAACTGCTTTCTTAAGACCTGAACAGTGCTTTCCTTTTCACCTGGAAAACATCCAGCACATTTGGGGATATGAAAGAAAAGTCACAGGCAAAAGAACAGAGAACTTGTTGGTTTGGGTGAGCTTAATATGTGAAAGGTGCAAGAAGATGGGAACAGTGTTATTTGAATTTCAGTGGATCTGAATGGTTTGCTGATCTGGGTGCACAGCAGACTGTTTGTATGTTGTGCTGTCAAATAATTTTGAGTTTTTCTCACTGGTGGTATGGTGGAATGTTCATCTGAGGTGCAAACAGAGGAAGTTAGAGGGTGCTGTGCGTTGCTCTGATGCACATTACAAGAAATGGCTGATATATCAAATACCTGCCTGTATCTAAGGTGTAAAGACTCAGAAAACTTGAATTTGCTGGAGTCTCTGGTAGAAATTTGCTCTGTTGCCGCGTTGAGTGAGTTTTTCGGTCTGTGCTGCTTCTCACTTGTTTCCTTGTCTTACCCTGTCCTCTGTGCTGTTGTGTCCCAGGCTCTGTGGGCCACAGGGATGAGGAAGCCCCGGAGGAGGAGCCGGCAGCACTTGGAGGGGAGGCGTTCTCCCTCACCCTACAGCCTCAAGTGCTCCCCCAGCCGTGAGACGCTGACCTACGCCCAGGCCCAGCGCATTGTGGAGGTGGACATTGATGGGCGGCTCCACCGCATCAGCATCTACGACCCCCTGAAGCTCATCACTGAGGATGAGCTGACAGCCCAGGACATCACCGAGTGCAACAGCAACAAGGAGAACAGCGAGCAGCCCCTCTTCACTTCCAAGTCTAAGAAAACACCTTCCAAAGGCAAGAAGAAGGAGTCCTGCTCCAAACATGTGCCGGGGTTGTCTTTGCACTTGCCCCAGCCCAAGTTCCGTGTGGTGGACTCCTTCAGCCAGCCAGATGCCCCTCCTCTCCCTGCTGCCTACTACCGGTACATTGAAAAGCCTCCTGAGGACCTCGACGTGGAAGTAGAGTATGACATGGATGAGGAGGATCTGGCGTGGCTGGAGATGGTCAATGAGAAGAGAAGGGCTGATGGTTATGGGACAGTTTCTGCTGACACTTTTGAGCTGCTGGTGGATCGGCTGGAAAAGGAGTCATACCTTGAGAGCCGGAGCAACGGGGCTCAGCAGTCCCTCATTGATGAGGATGCCTTCTGCTGTGTCTGCATGGACGATGAGTGTCACAACAGCAATGTCATCCTGTTCTGTGACATTTGCAATCTGGCTGTACATCAGGAGTGTTATGGTGTGCCCTACATCCCCGAGGGGCAGTGGCTTTGCCGCTGCTGTTTACAGTCCCCTTCTCGCCCTGTGGATTGTGTCCTTTGCCCAAACAAAGGGGGAGCCTTCAAGCAGACCAGTGATGGCCGCTGGGCTCACGTGGTCTGTGCCATCTGGATCCCAGAGGTCTGCTTTGCAAACACTGTGTTCCTGGAGCCCATTGAAGGGATCAATAACATCCCTCCAGCTCGCTGGAAGCTCACGTGCTGTATCTGTAAGCAGAAGGGCATGGGAGCTGCTATCCAGTGCCACAAAGTGAACTGTTACACTGCCTTCCATGTCACCTGTGCACAGAGAGCTGGGCTCTTCATGAAGATTGAACCCATGAGGGAGACCAGCATCAATGGCACGACGTTCACCGTGCGCAAGACTGCCTACTGTGAGAGCCACTCCCCACCTGGCACGGTGAGAAGAGGGTCTTCATCTGCTGCTGGTGATGGGCAGGAGGTCACTGTGAAGGAGGAGGAAGAGGAGGAAGCCAATTCTGGCCCTCCCAAAGGGTCTGTGAAGAAGAACCAAGTAAAATTGAAGCAAAAGATCAAAAAGGAGCCTGGTGACGTGACCAAAGGGCGTTCGTCCATGCCCGTGGTGACCGTTGCACAAATTCCCTCTTACAGGTGAGTGTTGCAGGTTTAGGGAAGGAGTTGGACAGCTGGAGCTGAACAAGGTCTGTTTTAAGGGCTCAGTTCCTCTCACTGTTGACTTGGAAACACTGAATCTTCAGTCAAGGCTTTGCAATAACTTTGTTCAGAGTGCTCTGCAGCATAATTTGTGTCTGGGTTTCTTCTGAGTGTCACTGTGGTTTTGTGGCTCTGCTGAGCAGCCATCCCAAGCTGTTGTGTGATGCAGACTGTGGTGGTCCCTAACAGGAAACACTCATCTGCAATGAAGTATTTTTAAAATACTTCAGATATTATAGGTTGGTAGGCAGGTAGATTTTTGAGATCTCATTTCATAACTTCTTAATTCCTCCTTTTATTACAGAGAATATCAAATCTGACAGTGTTGCAGGCAGCTTTGAGTTTGTATTTTTGTATTTTTTCTCCCAGCTCTCCCTTGAGCAGAACTAGATAGTGCTGAATTTTTGTTTGATGCCTTAGGAATGTCACTGGTATTTTAACAGATGTGCTGATAAAGCACCATGTGTAAGATAAGAATGGTAAGCAAAGGTTAAAATAGGTGATCTATTATTCTTGGACTCCTGTCAAGTTGATTTCCCAGGCTCCAGCTTGATAACATCAAACTTAAATGGCCCCTGGAAGGTTCTTGACACAGGAAGTAGTTCTGAAATCAAGGCTTGGAGCTGAATTGGTGATTTCATACTTTGTGCTGTAGCAAGTGCTTAGTGAGACCCTCCAGTGTGAAAAGTGGACACATCTGTGTGTGTGAGAGGAGATCCCAGATTGTCCCAGCTCGTGTGTACTTCAAAGTGAGCATTGACACAACACTGCAAAGCTTCATCAGGAAACCCAAGGGTTTGCAGAGCCTTGATTGTCTCCATGACCCTTTCTGCTTCCTTCAGGCTGAACAAGATCTGCAGTGGGCTCTCCCTGCAGAGGAAGAACCAGTTCATGCAGAGGCTGCACAACTACTGGCTGCTGAAGCGGCAGGCGAGGAACGGGGTGCCCCTGATCCGGCGGCTGCACTCGCACCTGCAGTCCCAGAGGAACGCTGAGCAGGTACCAGGCACCCCAGCTCAGGACACACAGCTTGGCTTCCAGCAGGAGATGAGCTTAACACGTGGCTGGGGAGGGGAGTGAGGGTGAAAAGGTAGATTTAAGTCTCCTTCGGTCTCCCCACGCCTGAAGGGCTGACTTAGTGTATTGGTGGAATATCCATCGTGCCACTAAAGTTGGTGTTGGTGAGACAGCACGTAGGAGTTTTTCCCCTGAGTCAGGAGACCCAGGGTTGTGCAAGGGTGTGATGGGCTCTTGGTGGACTGATCTCTTATATGAATGATAAAACAATGTTCTTTGTGAATGAGTAAAGAAAACAGGTGTTAACTCCAGACTTACGGCCAAATTCCAGTTTGGATTATTCTTCCTGCAGCTTCAATTTCTGTCCATCCTATGCACATTTAACATAATCATCAGCTCTGGACTCTTTTGCATCTTCTTTTGAGCATCTTCTTTTGCTTCTTCTTTTGGCATCTGGAGTCACTTGATCATAGTGCTATTAAGCAGCACTACATTTGGCATGAGAAGTAGTTGCTGAAGTAATGAAGCAGTAGGATTCTACCCTCTAACACAGCCTGTCAGTAGGGATTGTATACAATGCACAAGTGTATTTTTATTGTAGTTGGTGGAATTTATAGGCTTTTGGTTTGCAAAAAGACTGCTCTGGTGATAAATAAAAAAATTATTCCCCACTCATCAGTACAGAGCTTAGGAAAGTGCAGCATTTCCTTGGTGTATTGCATTGGCAATTTACCATAAGTAAGTTCTTAAAAACAAATGTTGTATTAATAAAACCATGAAGATCTTGTGAAGCAATTGTCCTCTTGGCAATCATGTGAAAGTGTATGCACTTCAAGTATATCATCCAAATCACTAAAAAATCTACAGATTTAGGAGAGGAAGGATGATTGTGTTGTGAAGCCACTGAACTGTGTCTTGGAAGGTGTGAGCTCATCTCCCAGTGTTGGCCATTATTTGGCAAATGTCTTTCCATGGCTCTATTTCTTACTGGTTACAAAGAGGATAAGAATATCTCTTTTCTCCCCTGCTTTTGCTTGCCTTCCCTTTAGACTGTAAATACTTTGGGTTGCTACTCCAATGCACAGAATAATTTCTAGCCTCTGTAATAAACTTGGATGTAAAAGCAGGGAGGGTGTAAAAGAGCATGCACTGAAGTGTGTTCCCAGGGTGAAGCTGCAGGATAATTTGGGATAATTTTGCAGTTCAGGTAAAATCTAGAAAAGCTGATGTTCTCTTTGTTAGACAGCCAAATGCTGGAGGAGGGAGGGGACAGGGTCTGAGCAAGAGACAAGGGAATAAGAGGAAGACTCCGCGAGCGATTCCCAGAGAATTCCTAGAAACAGAAGGAAACACAGGAAGCCTGTTGTGGTTTTTATCTCACCCCACTTCTATCTTGCAGAAGGAGCAGGATGAGAAGACGAGTGCAGTGAAGGAGGAGCTGAAGTACTGGCAGAAACTGCGGCATGACCTGGAGCGGGCTCGGCTGCTCATCGAGCTCATCCGCAAGAGGGAAAAGCTCAAACGGGAGCAGGTAGGGAGTTCTGGCTGTTGAGTTCCTGCACTCAGCTTCAGTCCCATGTAAACTCTGTGCTGCATGAGGCACAGGAGGAACACTAGTTTTTCTTGAGCCTTTTCCTCTTTTCATAGGTTCTGACTGTTGGGTAGGTGCAGAGCCACCTATCTCTGTGGCACTCATGGGTTTGCACTGTGCAGCCTCTGCCCTCAGAACCAGGGCTGGGCTGCAGAGTGCTGGGAAAATGTATTTGCATCATTAATAGTGGATTTGATTCCTGACCTACAGAACCCCTTCTATTTCTGGGCATGGATCTAGTGTTCTGCAGAGTAGAAGTTAGGTCTCCTTTCATGATTATTTCAGGAGTTTGGTAAGACCTCCTGAGAGATGTCTAAATCACAATTCAGCTCTTAATTTCTAAAGCTAAAAAATCCTGTAGTTTGTCCTTTAAGGACATTTTTAGAAGAAAAAGCTTTAAGGTGGAAACGATTTACTAAATCTTCTGATTTCTTCTTTGGCCTATGTGCACACCTCCAAAGCTTCCCCAGTTGCTCCCAATGCTTGCCAGCCTTGCCTGTCTTTGCTGTCCTTACCTTGTTGTTTGCTGCTCTCACAGCTGGGCTCTCTGGCTGGAGTATCCTCCAGGACAGCTCCAGGAGAGGCTCACTGGGCACACAGTGATCCCCTACGTGTCCTCAGGCCATGCCTGGGTGCTTCCAGGCTCTCTGCAGAGAGAGGAAAAGCAGCATCCTCTGTGATCACAGCTCCACTGAGAGCAATTTTTTCATGGCCAGAAACTACCCACAGCTTTTCTGGAGTCCTCTTGATGGTTCATTTAGTGCATTGTCCTTGATTTACATCAGTGGCTCAGCCCTCATTGCTGTTTGAACATATTTTAGGTAGGAGGATAAAAAAAAATCAGTCTTGGGCTTTGTTTGCTTTTGATATCTTGATATAACCCTATCACAGCTGGCTAAATCCAAAAGAGCTCATGGTAACTGTGGTGTACTTTTTAAAAGGATAAAATACCACAGAAAAGTGGGTTCTGGTTGGGCTCTATCCCAGCCCAGCTTTTAGGTGTGTGGAGAAGGATGCTCCAGAATTGTGCATCTTTGTTTGGCTTCTTTGCTGTTTGGGAGAAAAGTGTGGTCTTTGTATCTGTCTATGTTCATTTTCTCACTGATGCTGTCTTGTTGCTGAGCACATCAAATACAGTTGGCTTTGTGTAAACAGACTTGTTTACCTTTGTTATTGAAGTGTTGATTTAATGACATAACAAGTGATTATAAGATCAAAGAAACGAAGATGTTACAGGATGAATAAATACTTTTATCCTGTTCCAGTCTTCTTTGAATAGATTTTCAGTGTAAGCGATTTTCAGCTGTACAACTTATTTGCTTGAAATCAAACAGTATTAGAGACTTCTTAAAGGGTAGAAGGAACTGTATTAGGAACTTACAGGCATCTAACCACTGTTGTTTGGTTTCTGCCTTGAAGTCTGAGGGCTTAAACTTTGTTTTTGCTCTCTAGTCTAATTATGGATGTTGTTGTTAATGTAAATGCCTGCATACTTTTAATTTCCCTAGAATGTTGCTAATTGGCATTACAACAATATCTTGAGGCAGGGAGTTCTCCAGGATAATTTACCAGGCGTGAAAAGTTAAAAGTATTTTAATTGTAGTATCCTTTAATTTCCTGGGGTTTCCTCTTGTTTTGACTTTGTGAGGAAGAATAAACAGGAGTTCCCCATGTAAAAGAATTGGACTGGGCAATGTCCATGGATGCCAGAAGTTCTACAACAATGCTGGCCTGAGGTTTCCACCACTGAGTAAAGCTGGGGGGATGATTCAGAAGAATCTGGAGGGAGCCACCACTCCCAGATCATGCCCTCAGTGAGTCCTCATGGCTGTGTCCCCATTGCCAGGTGAAGGTGCAGCAGGCTGCCATGGAGCTGCAGCTGACCCCTTTCAATGTCCTGCTGCGCACAACCCTGGACCTGCTGCAGGAGAAGGATGCTGCCCAGATCTTCACAGAGCCTGTCAACCTGAATGAGGCAAGTCTCTTTCCTAGAGGTGTTTAGTGGGTTGTAAATGAGATATTGCCAGGCAGAAGCACAAACTACCTTGTCCCAAGCTGCTGGTGGACTAAAAAATATCTCAAAAAGGACTTGTGATGTGTGTATCCTTCTAGGCCAAAAAAAAAGAGTATTTTTTGCTGGAAGTTTTAGCACACCTTGGATGAGTAATGTTTTGCAGAGCCAGGGTGTGTCTGCCTTGCCTGGGTGACACAGAAATGAATGTCTGTTGCTGCCCCTTGCCAGAGGAAAGGGCATTAAGAGTGTTTGTGATGGGTGCGCTCTGGTTGGCTAGTAAATGGTTTTTGTAATTGTACAGGTTTTATATGTTTAGGTTCCAGATTACCTGGAATTCATTTCCAACCCAATGGATTTTTCCACCATGAGGCGGAAGCTGGAGTCCCACCTGTACCGAACCTTGGATGAGTTTGAGGAAGACTTTAACCTTATAGTTGCCAACTGCATGAGGTATAATGCTAAAGACACGATTTTCCACCGAGCAGCTGTCCGGCTCCGGGACCTCGGGGGAGCGATTTTGCGTCACGCGCGGCGCCAGGCCGAGAGCATCGGCTTTGACTCTGGCGTGGGGATTCACCTGCCTGAGTCGCCCAAGCCCCACGACTTTTACCGCTTTTCTTGGGAGGATGGTGAGTAAGGGTTTCATGGCTTTTGCTCTCGGGCAGGTCGTAGCTTTAGTTTTGAGCACGTCGTTCAGCTGATGCCGGAATGATTTTTGTCTTTTCTTTATATACCTTTTACACAGTTTTCTGTATCCACAAGTATTAGAATGCATACTTGCAGTCTTTTACTTAGTTTAGTGCTTAGTGTTTTGTAAGTGTTCTGCAGGCCCTGAGACTGAACAGCCCAGAGCTGCAGAGCCAGGGAGACCAAACATTCCTACTGTCTCAGGAACCCAAGGTCTCCTGACAGGACAGATTCTGTAAACTCGAGCTTAGCCCACCCCAACCCCATTATTGGGCCCCCTTGTTAGATCTGCTGATGTGTAAAGTCTAGAACTGGTGTGTGTGACTGACAGGGGTGCATTTGCCACGCTGTCACCTGGGTGAAGTGGATGCATCAAACGGGACCCTGATTCAAATACTGAGGTAAAGACCCCAACCCCTTTAACCATGTATAGTTTCAGTTTCCTAACACCAGGAGAAAGGCATCACAGCCTTGCATGGAAGTCGCAGCCATTCTGCATACAAAAATTGTCCTATCCATCTGTTTACCTAGACACATATCTAACTCCTTTAGAACCTCAGAGAGTGGGCTTTCAGGTGAGCTGAGCTCTCTGAGCTAGGTGCAGCTTAGGTCCAGCTCTCCTAGTGCATGTCTGTGTTGGCAGAGCAATGTAAACTGCCTGTGCTCTTTAATTTATGTCAGGAATGTTGTACAAGCTCCCTATTTTAGAGAGCAATGCAAAGGCGGGTCTGAGAGTTTCTTGCTCTGGGGAAGGTTCATACATTTCATTCAAACTGGCAAGATGTACAGCAGTTGGGTTAGATGGAGCACTGAGGGCTGAGAGGGAGTGATGAGGGGTGAAAATACTGGGATAAAAGCAGTCCTTCTAGCTGAGACTTTCTATTCCCAACATGACTCCATGCATTCCCACAGCCCTCTTGAGATGCAGCTCCAAAGCACTGATTGAATAACTTGGCTAAACTCAGTACAGCCATCAGGCACACAGAGCTTGCATTGTGCCATCTGGTTCTAAATGCTAAGACCCTCTTGGGTGCAGATGGACAGTCATTATGAAATTTGTGTTGGTGTTCATCTGCCTGTCCTTCTCCTGCGGATGCCAGCTCTCCAGCTGAGCCAGAGGAATGGCAAATATGTTATATTTTGGCCACTTCTTTTTGTGGTCTGATTTTGTCATTTAATCTGACAATTAAATAGGTTTCTGACAAGGGCCTAGACCCCAAAGTATTTTGTATCCTTTCACTGTTACCTCTGGGTACTGAAGGGCAGTGCAAAGTTGAATCAGCTGCTTTTTATCCAAAGGAAGGAAGTCCAAGCTCCAAGATTACAGACTGCTAAATCCCCAGGCTAAGGCGGTTGATTCACGGATAGCACGAAAGGAAATGAGGCCTAGCACTGGCCCCAAATGCTTCTCCAAGAAGCCTCACTCCTTCCCCTCACTGTTCCCATGTCTGTGCTGCAGTGGATAACATCCTGGTCCCGGAGAACCGGGCTCACCTGTCCCTGGAGGCGCAGCTGAAGGAGCTGCTGGAGAAGCTGGACACGGTGAGCACCATGCGCTCCAGCGGCGCCTGCACGCGGCGCATCCGGCTCCTGCGGCGAGAGATCAACTCCATCCGCCACAAGCTGGCCCAGCAGCAGAGCAGGACCCTGCCCAATGGCGAGGGGCTGGAGACACCAGCCAGGGAAGGGGATGAGGAAGGGGAGAAAGGTGAGCAGGATTTGGATTCCAGGTGTCTAGTGCACGTCAGCAGTCAAAAACTGCTGTTTGTCCTTTGGCCTTAGGGAAAGATGGGGATGGCTGTTGGTAGTTTTGGGAGTAACTCTTGCTAAAGTGTTCAAGCAGATTCTTTATTCCTTTAACAGATGGTGCCAAGCTCCCATACCCTCCAACCCTGGAGCCCACAGGACCTGCACCCACCCTCTCAGAGCTGGACTCTATGCAGGGCCCTCCAACACTCAAACCCATCAGTGACAGCAAGTCCCTGACCCAGCTGCAGAGGAGGGTGGTGTCGGACAGGGAGCTCTTTGACAGGAAGGCTCTGCAGCAGGACAACCAAGCCTTCCAGCGTCTGCTGACCAACAACGGCCTCAACGGGCTGGCCCTGCCCCCTGCAGACAGCCCTGCCAGCCCCTCCCTCAGCAGCGTGGGCCGGCGGACATCGGTCCTTTTTAAAAAAGCCAAGAACGGCGTGAAGCTGCAGCGAGGTCTGGAGTGCTCCCTGGAGAACGGGGAGGAGCCCAAGCAGGCCGGGCAGCGCTCTCCCTCCCGCCCCGACGGGGAGCGACCGGCGCGGAAACGGCCCCAGACCAGGACCTGCAGTGACAGCGGTGGAGAGAAGTCAACCAGGCAGGCAGCACAGAGAGGTGAGGAAAGGCTGGGTGTGACAGTGCCATGGTGTTGGCTCCTAGGTTGTACTCAGTGATCTCAGAGGTCTTTTTTAATTGATTCCATGATTCTGTAATTCCTTGGGATTCCTTTTCTTTCTGGAAACTATGAGATGGGGCTGAGGTAAAAACTTCTGCATCCAAACTACACACCCAGAACTGACTTTATGCTTAGGGGAGAACACAGTCCTCATAACCAGCTGCACTTGGTGAAAGCTGCATTGCTTCACATATTTATAAATAGGGCAAACAACACATGTCCATAATGAGCTGCACTTCTCCACTGGCTCTACATGTTGGTTTTGGTATCTTAGCTCATCTCCAGTCACATCCATTTCAGACATTTAAAGGTACCAAGATGAAGCCCAGGGCAGTCACCAGTAGTTCTCTTTGCCAGGCTGCTGTAGGAGGGAGTTTTCCATTTTTTATAGGGCAAGCCAATGTGCCCAGCTGCTTACAAAGCTGTTGAGTGGCCTGGCTGGAGACTTTGGGCTGAGGTATTGGCATTCCTGCCCTTGTGGAAGGGTTTGTGTTGGCTTGGTCACTCCTAGGACTGAGAGTTTCCTGCTGCAGAAATGATGCATATGACTGGAAGTGTTCACGTTGCAGAGTAACTTAAACAGTACATTGAAATGGCTTGTGGAGTTTAAATAAAATTAGTGGGAATACCAAGCAGGTTCCTTTTCAAATTAGATCTGCAAATGAGAATAAGCAGCTGAGATGAAATTTGGAAAGACAAAAGAGGAAAAGAACATCTGAGTGACAGCACTGTAATTTCTTTTTAATTCTGTATGAACAGCCATTGTGGGACACTTCCCATCTGGAAGATTTGACTTACTCTATACCTCAAATATTCTCTTACAGTTATTTGGCCATCATAAGTTTGCAAGAATATTGAGAGTGGGAGGAAAGCAATTGAATGTGGGGATTGACTTGTCAGGACAGGTTAAAGGAAACACAAATGACTTCTCCAAAGAGTGGACGGACTCATCATCATCACCTCCTGGTAGTTAAAGCAGAAAGTTGGCATCCACACTGGATAGAGAGCAGAATGAGAGGCTGAAATTTAAAAAAGGGAAAATAAAGGCTGGGTGCTGGAAAATCACTGGTAACAGGCAGTGACATTTCTCCTCTGCTGAAATAGCACAGCTGGCTTTTTTCTGAGTTGCACCCCTGCTTTTGTGATTCAGCTCCAGCTCCTTCCACAATTTCAAACACAATTGATTTCTCCTAACTGGAGGGAGTGTCTGGTGTGATCAATCTGTGGTACTGCAGAAGCAGGTCAGTGTAATGGGATTGTCACAAGGAGCAATTCCTGGGAAACACCTTGTTGTGACAATCCCATATTTACAGCTAGAAAAAACAACAGAGGCTTTGCCATGGATTTGTCCTTTGTGTGGCAGTTGAACTTGTGAGCCCATGGGAGTGTGGGGGTGCTGGGTCCATGGGCTGGGGGAAGGCCATGGTCACCTGGCTTCTTGTGGCTGCTCTCAGGGTCATTCCTTGTCATTCCCATTTGTCTCCTTGGCAGGAGTGACCAATGGCTTTGGGAAACATGCAGGGAGTGGCTCTGACTCGGAGTGCAGCTCTGCCCTGGGCAGTGGGCTGGTGTTGGAAGCTTGCAGGTAAGTGCCCAGGTAAAATTCTCCCCTGGAACACCTTCTGTGTCTGGATTAATCTCTCTGGTTCTGTTCTTTGACTTCTTCATTCCAAACCCAGCCCAGACTGTTACTTCTTTGTGCATTGACTCTAAAAGACAAAAAGCTGCTGAGTTCTCATCCTGTCCTCTTAAGCTGCAGGTCTCAAAAGCAGTGCTTGATTGTTCAAGCAAGTGGGTGTGTGTTACACTGCTCTTTCTCAGTGCATGCACATGCTCTGCTGATTTGCAGTTCTTGAGAACCTGGAAAAAACTTGAATTCAAATTTTCAGTTCAGCACTGCAGGTAAAGCTGAACTTTTGCCACCTACTAAACAGCTGCTTTCTTCCTCTCAGAGATTTAAGAGCAGAACTGGGCACTTTAAACATAACTAAACAGACTTAAAGCAAGCACCTGACATCCTCTGATGTCTTGTGCATAACTTGTATAATTATTCTATTCAGGAACAGCTCTATTTACTACTTTCTGTCCAGTCTTTCTTTTCCAGCACCAAAATCACTCACAACAGGTTGCTTTTTAGAAAACTGTAAAATAAAAATAAAATTACAATATGTGAAAAAATATGATTGCTTGAAGTGGAGGTAGTCCATTTTCTGAAATGTTTGTAGTAATGGGGTGAAAGGATGTTCAGGATATGAGCTGACAAAATCCAGATTCATACTGGAGTTGTACTGGAGGACTACTGGGTCATCTTTCAGGTCTATACAGAACTGGTGTAGCTCATGCAAGCTCCAGGCATCATTGCATCAGCTCTCAGGTGTGAAGTCTTCACTGGGTTTCTGTGAGGCCTTTTCATGGCTGGGATGATGTCCAGTGTGCTTTCACCAGAAGAGATCACATTTTGCACAAGAATTCAGTGTTCTTTTCATGTCAGTGATTCATCAGTGCAGTAATTTTTCGGTAATTTAACCAGATTTGGGGAATCCATTGTCTTTGTTGCCCAGGATAATCTGTTTTCTCCTAATGCCCTCCTTTTGCTCATCTTCCTGGCAGTGGTTTGATGCCTCCCAAGCGGAGTCGGGGGAAGCCGGCTCTCTCTCGGGTGCCCTTCCTGGAGGGTGTGAATGGAGACTCTGATTTCAGTGGCTCAGGTGAGAATTGCTGCCCAGCACCCCCTGCTCTGGGCCCAGCTGAACTAGGGGGAACACATCTCAAAGCACAGCAGGAGCCAGTCCTGCACAAACTACCCAGGCTGGCCCTGCCTGGGCACTGTTACCTGCTTTGTTACAGGTTTAGGTTATTTCATTTAATGTTTTTCCTTCTTTCACCTTTCCTGGTTGCCTGTGCCCTGTGTTCTCCTTGGAGGGCTGCTGTGTAATGTGCCTGTCACTGTTTCCTCCTGGTTTGGGACCACTTCTCTTTAATGATGCTGTAACACAAACAAGAAATCATAATTATAAGAGGGGTCTCTCTGGAGATGACTTCAGAGCTGTTCCCTCGTGTTGCTTGCAGGGTCTGTAACAAAGTTGTCTTTGTCAGACTGTGGTACACCTGTAAAATTGTCACATTGCTGTAACAATCTCCAAGGCACTGCACCATCCTCCCAGTGCTCACACCACCAGACTGTTGTGTTTGCTAGGGTGTGTCAGTGATAGAGTTATTGCAGGTTTATGCTGAGATCAGGGTTCAGCTTTGAGGCCCTGGTACTCCTGTGCCTTTCTGTGCTGGCTCTTGTGGCTCTCTGAGAACCATTATTATCCTGGACCTTGTGTGTTCAGCAGTCTGCTTTGGGGATGAGCTCACATGGTGCCATGAGAACTGGAATCAATGGGAGAATTCCAGGATTTGGAGTATAATTTAATTAATGAATGCATCTGGAGTGCAGTAGTGGAGAAGCACATCAGATCTGTCCTGACAATGCTCAATTGGGTTGTACTCAGCATTTTCTAGATTCAGTTTTCAATGCCAATATTTGACCATTTTCCCCAGAGCAAGCACTACTTGCTGTAAAATTTTCATTTATGAAGATTACTCCTTTTCCAGGACCAGGAGCTGGCCCATTTAATATCTGTGACCAAACCATCTCTTGTATGACCATTTGATTTCATGACTCAATTTGATTAACATTTCTTTGTTGATGGGTTCCTGTGAAGCCACATGCATGCACAGACCTCTGATTTAGGAGCCTGTGGCTTTATCTTAATCTGAACCTGACTGTACTGACAGAGCATAAGGAAGGCTTGGTACATGCTGAATTTTATCATAAACACCCAGTGCACAGAGGTACAAACAACAAGTGATTTTCCATTTTGTGCTGTCAGTGTGCTTTAAGTGCTACACTTGTTCATCTGTTTTAGTTGATTTCTGCTAAGACAGTGAGGCCTGGGTTAATGTCAATGTGATTGCTTGTGTTTTAATAACCCTCTTGCTGGTGGCAGCCCCTAAGCTCTGTGTCCTGCTGTCCCTTAGGCAGGCCTCTCCTGATGTCCTTTGAGAGCCAGGAGCTGGAGCCCCTGGAGCTCGTGTGGGCCAAGTGCCGTGGTTACCCCTCCTACCCTGCCTTGGTAAGTGCCCTGTGGCTGTCCCACAGCCTGACCAGAACACTGGGCTGTGCACTGTAACCAGACAGAAAACCTCCCAAAATAATGGAATATGTGCTCTTTTTTTCCCCCTTTCCCCCTTTGCACAGTGAATTTTCCCTGTGCTCATTGTTTCAGAGCTTTGCAGAGGATTCATAAAACGTTGGTCTCTCATTGTCAGGGGTAGGAGCTCTTTTCACTCTCCTCTCCTTCCTCTGAGAAAAGACATCATACTGTAGGGATGAGAAGACCTAAATTTTATCCATGCAGGCACCAGGTTGCTCTGCCTGCACATTTTCCTGTTTGGTGAGCACAGCTCTGTCTGTAGGAGCCCAGCTGGCTCTGTCATGTCTACATCCTCTTGCAACAACCATATGTTTGATTTAAATCTGAGCGTATATGCCTGTGTTAGTCCCTTGAATGCTGTTTCTTACTGTTTATCTGTCTTTGGATATTTATCTATTAATGCCATCAAAAAGGGCAGATTCTGCTGGAAGTGTGACCCTGATCCATGCTCCTACTCCAAGTGGGAGCCCAGAAGAGGGAACATCCATGGATCTGCTGGCCTTGCTGGCCAGCCAAAGCAGTTTTAGTTCTCCACATGGCTACAGCCAGAGTTCAGCTGTGCCTTAGAATGGATTTAACCACTGAGACTGCCTCCAAAAAAGGCTTTTTTTACAGTGGCTTGTTGTTGTGGCAAAGTGTCTTAATAAATTCCTACAGATGGCCAATTTCAAAGCCAATCTACATTTCAGTCCCCTAGGAGGGGAAGAAGAACAGACTGAGTATTGCAGCCACCCTCTGCTGTTTTCTTCTCCTCCTGTGCTGACATAGCACAAACGTGGACATGAACATTTCTGCTCTGTATGGGGAGAATTGATGCATCTGTTGTGACTTATCTTCAGCATTACTGTAGTCTCTGTTCTCCTGGCTTGATGGAGCCAGCACTGCTTGTCAACTCTCAAAATACTTGGCCTGCTTCTGATCTAATTCAGTGTCAATCTGAGCAATGCCACTCATGTCAACTGAGTTGTTCCAGCATGGAGCTGTTGTGAAATCACATTTTGCCTGTGGAGTACAGCAGGAGCATTACATTTATTTGGAGGTTTGAGTGAGCGAGGGAAAACCTTTGCTGAGCACAATAACACTGAGTTTGTACTGAATTTACACATCAGTGTAAATGCATTTGCAGCCACACAGAACCTCACACTTACATCCCTTTTTCAAGCTCCTGGCTTTGGGACTGACTGGCTTCCCTCCCACAGGGGAAGCCTCAGGCTGAAATTTTTTTAGAAAGAGACTGAAAACAAGCAATTTTGCTTACCCACCCAAAGCAGATTTATTTTTTCTAACTTGGATACACTGAAAGACCAGAAAAAATAATGCATTCTGTTCATTGCTTGAAGGGTTTTGTGCTCAATGTCCTCTCCCTGTGTCCCCAGATAATTGACCCCAAGATGCCACGGGAGGGTTTGCTCCACAATGGGGTCCCCATCCCTGTGCCCCCCATGGATGTGCTGAAGCTGGGGCAGCAGAGGCAGACAGAGGCAGGAGAAAAGCTCTTCCTTGTCCTTTTCTTTGACAACAAGAGAACCTGGTGAGTGTGTGCAGACAGCTCTGTGGTGAGTGTGAGACAGAAGATTTAATGTAATCTCTGAGATGTGGGAGCATACAGGGATTGTGATGGTGTTACATGTGAATTGGGGAATTTAAATATGCAGCAGGCAAGAGGAGTCTAAATAAGGAAGACAACTTGCTTTTCCTGACCCAAGAGCACAACATCCAGCTCCACTTCCACAGGGAACAGTCCAGCATCCTTCCCCCAGAGCACATGAAGAGAACGTACAGCAAATTACAGAGAGCATTTGACTTCAGAACACCAGCAGCCTGTTCCAATGCTGCATAAAAGATTTGCCAAAAATTTCCAGGCTAACATTTTCAAAATGCTGGGTTTATTTCATATTTAGACTCGGTTGGTTTTTCAGAGGTACCAGCAGTTTTCAAATCAAGATCTTTGTTTAAGATGGAAAATGTAGGTGTAAGCACATAAGTTCAAAGCAAGAAAAATGTCTGAAGGCCTTTTGTTGTTGTGCTTCAGACAGGATGAATCTGCTGATTTTAGCATTAGTTGCTGACCATGCTCACATGGTAACAGTCAACCAGCCAGACAGAATAAGCCATAAAGCAGTGAAGAGCCTTAAATTTACCAGTTAGTCTTTGAAATCTGTGTGTGAAACAATGGGAAATTTGTAAAATTGGAGATTTATGCTGGAAGAGGTGAGAGCTGCATGCTGAGCCCACTGGATTATTGAACAGCAAATACTAATGAGAACATGATCCAGGCAAAGTGGCACAGGAGGCAGGACCTGTGTGCAGCTGGGATCACAGAAACCCAGTTTATCTTGTGGACAAAGTGGATGCTGGACTGTTGGGATGCTGTGGGAACAGAGGAGAGCTGGGCTTGCCTTTTCTTCTGCTGCCTCTGTAAAATAACATCTGGAGTTTAAAAGAAGCCTTGAGGTGTTTGAAGTGCCCTTCTCCTGGGAAAGTTTGTGCTGGCATTCCAGGAAGAGCAGGAAGCTCCAAGAGATCAGGGAAAGGCTGAAGGAAGGGGGTGAACACTGCCAGGGCTGGAGGGAAGATAGAGCAGAACCAGAGGGGTAAAGCAGCAAAGGGGGAAGTTCCCACTGGCATTTGGGGGCTTTTGCAGGGTTTTGTAGGGTCTGGAGAGATGGGGACAAGGTGCAACAAAGGAGAAGGATTTGCCAGCTGCTTGGGAAGTTGGGAAGGGGATCAGGTTTACATCACTTGATGAGGGTGTCTGTGTCCTCTGGGTAAAAGAGGTGGCAGGAGACAAAGTCCTGAGGCTTTTTACTAGCACAGTGCATTGTTCCCCTGCTCCTGATACAGGAAACACTTGATAAGGAGCTTGTTCTGCAAAGAGAGGCTGATGATCTGTAGCAGAAAATCAATGGCACTGCCATGCTTCCTGTTGCTGTAGTCATCAGTTTTCAAAATCTTAAATCCAAGAGTGTAATTGAAACTATCTTCCCAAGAAAAGTAAACATTTCCTTGGCTTTGCCCTGCTCTTGTTGAATACAAGCTCTGCTGCATATTTACCCTCTTAAGAGGCCACTCAGAGCCTTGTTTGCAGTTTGTGGGAAGCTGAGGTGGCTCAGGAAAGTACTAAAAACCCCTCTTGGAGCCAGATCCAATTTTGATTGACTTCAATGATGCTGCAGAAGGGTGGCAAAGACTGAAATTGTCATCTTTGTGCTGAAGAGCAGCTGAGCTGCCCTGGGTTGCCCATATTGGCTGAGTGGGAGGTGCATTGAGCTGAGTGCCAGCAGGGACTGAGGTGGAGCTCCAAGGGGCTGGATGTCACTAGGAGAGGTGGGTGACACATTTCTCAGTGTCCAGTTAACCTGGATAAATGACCACACATAAAAGCTTGCTGCAGACAAGGCATTTGCAATTTAAGTCATCCTTTGAGGTCAGGCTGGGTTTGGGATGTGTCATCCTGGTTCTGGGTGATGCTCAGATAGTTGTCCCTACCTAAAGTAATGCTCACAGCTTCTTGGAACAAGACAGAGCCTCCTTGGGGATAAAAACTCATTTCCACCATGGACATCCCTGTATTTGCTGTTCTGTGGTACACAGGAATTTCCAAGTTCCCAGGAGCATTGAAAGCCTTGAGTAAGGACTCCAAGAAAAGAGAAGACTGCTCAGAAGGCATTTTGGCTGCAGGAGGTTCTCTGTGTCAAATGCAGGGATTGCAGGGATTTAAACGTTTGTACCTTGTGGGCTGTTAATGATAAACAGCTACATGGCATGGGTGTAACTGCTCCTGGGGAGGAGGTGACAGCTCTTTGCCCTCCTCTCTGCTGCAGGCAGTGGCTGCCACGGGACAAAGTCTTTCCCCTGGGCGTGGATGACACCGTGGACAAGCTGAAGATGATGGAGGGACGCAAAAGCAGCATCCGCAAGTCGGTGCAGGTGGCCTATGACAGAGCCATGATCCACCTGAGCCGAGTGCAGGGGGACACCCCCTTCATCCCAGCCTCCTACCTGTGAGGGGCTGCAGGGGCCAGGCTGTCCCCCCACACCTCCAGCTCCCTGCACTGCCAGAGTGCAGCATCTCCAGCAGCTGTCAGCACTCCTGGGAGTGCCCTGAAATGTGCCAAAAAAAACCCCTTGTCCAGCTTCTTTCTGAATGTGTCTTGCTGAAGAGCTGGCAGGAGATGAAATGTAGTCTACAGGGAGAAAGGTAGGTAGGAAAAGCTGACAGGTGACAGGAGCCAAGGTGAGTGGCTGCAGTGAGCAGAGCACACAGCACTCGGGTGTTTGGACCTCATGCACTGCCCCTGCCCTGCCTCCCCTGTACTGCCAGGGGTTTGAGTTGTCAGCCAGTCCAGGTAATTCCTGGGAACCTGGCACCATCAGGATTCTTTACAGAAATCCCAACTGGACTTTCTTGTGCCAAATTTACCCTGACCATCACTGGCCTTTTCATTTTTCTTTAAATGGCATTGTCCTATCCCATAAAAAACCCACAGAATCATAGCTGGGAGCTCTGATTGTGATTTTCCTGTCTATGTACATTGTGTTTTCATGTTTAGATTTCCCTCACTGCATTTAGAAAAGCTTGGGATTTTGGTAGCCTTCACCCCCTGCACAGTTTCATGCAGAGATGCACAGAGCTTTAAAGATGAAAATCAAATTACCTGATCTGTGTCTATATGTGTGTCCTAGAAATTGATTTTGTAGTTTCATGTTTCAGTTCTGATTTCTGTGACTCTGCTTGTTGCAGTAACATTTCCTATCATGACTTAGCACAGTACCTAAGGAAAGATAACTTCCTTTTTTTAAGAAGTACTTTTGGAGGTGTCTCATGAGCTGGAGCAGCTCTGCAGGCACTGAGGTTGATCAGGGTTGGAGGGAGATGCATCTTTTGTGTTGGTTTATGCACATTTGGTGTAAAGCTCCTCTTCCTTTTTCCCCCCTCTTTTCTGTCTCCCTATTTTCCTCTGCCACATTTTGGACTGAAACCCAACACTGACCAGAGCACAGGACCCCTCTGCTGTTTCACCTTGTCCCACACGTGCACATCCTTCCCTGGTGTGTGGGTCTCCAGTGTTGTCATCCAGGCAATCCCAGACAATCCCTGCTGGTTTGGGTTTGCATTGCAAAAAACCTGATGTTTGGGAACTTGGTGACTCAATCTTTTCTATTAGCCAAGGACTTTATGATTTCTCTGATCTCTTCTGTTGCATTTCCCTCTTTGCTTTCCCATTTTAAAGAGCCAAAGGTGCAAAGCAAGATTGTAGATTGAATATCATCATTTTGCTTTTTAACTCAGTATTTTTTTATTATTTTTAACTTTTTCATACTGAAGAGAATGTGGAGTCAAAATAATAATATTAATAATAATAATAATTAATGATAATGAATAGTAGGGAGTAATCACTGCCATTTCTACTTGCTCTACTTTTTTAAAATACCACTTCTTATACATTGGGGCATGGAACTGCATTTGAAGGAATTTTAAGATTCCTGTAACATATAGAGATGGGGCATAGGAGTTTGTAAAAAATATTAATAGTGATAATAATGCCCATGGAGTGTGGCTAGGGAAGGATGTTGTGTATATAGTTGTAAAATGTTCTAAATTATTTAGACCTATTGTCACCATTCTTGAAGTCCTCAGTTGTGTTGCTGGGTCTTTTATATGCACACAGTGTAATTTATTTAAAGGAACATTCACTTTTCCAGGTGGTAGCTCAGCTGTGGACTCGTGACCTGTGTATATGTTTTAAGGTCTTGGGAGTTGGTCTTTTATTTTTTTTTTTCCATTTTGTTTGGTTTTTAAATGATTTTAGAATTTGGATTGGCTGATAATCCTGTTGTTGCTACAGAACCTAAATGTTACTGTCAGTCTGCTGTAAAGCACAGATTGCTCTATTTATTGTAGAAAGTGAGTTTATTTGCTTTCTAGAATTGTTTATATCAGATGGTATAAGAGAAGTAATAAGAAAATCTATGCTTGTAAAGAAAAAAAAAGCTAATTTTACCTACTATAATCTGACTGTCTGAGACTATATTTTCTCTCTGAGAAATAAATGTTCCAATGTATGAAAAAAAAACCCCAAAACAACAAAATACCAACATCAGAAAGAGTTCTTCCTTGCTAATGCTGTCCTGAAATCCAGAACTTACCGTGATGGCTTTTAATCATCCAGTGCTCCCAGGCACAGGTGGGAAGAGCAGTGACAGGCAGGGGTTCTTGTCCTGCTTCCACCATGTCCTGTGTCCCCTGTGCAGTGGGTGACACAACTGGGTGCTGCAAGGAGAGGTCCCAACTTGTGCTGGTTTTGTTTGTTGAGTTTTTGTGTGTGTGTTTGGAGTTCTTTTAATTCTTTCTTTTTATAATTGATTTTAAACTAAGGACCAGGTCTGTCTCTCAGAGAAAAACACACACAAACATGAAGTCCAAATGCCTGAGAAAAACAAGTCCACCTTAGGAAAGTGATTTTTTGAGTTACTGTTTGGAGTTTTATTGGCAACAAAGTTCTGCCTTCACGCTTGGCCCCGGCCTTGCTGCTGCTTTCTCCCCCCTGGGAACAGAAAGGGAACAGGGAGGGACTGGGAGCCCCCAGCCCCTGCCAGGAAAGCCCTGGAGGCCCAGCAGGAGTGCTGGGAGAAACCCGGGTGGCCCAGATCATCCCCTCACACCCTCCCAGAGCCAGCCCCTGGCACACCTCACATGTTCTGCCCACAGAAGGAAACGGCCCATGGAACACCCGCAGCTGTTTGAGTTATCAGCACCCACGGCAGGGCCAGCCAGGCCTGGCCACGGGGACACTGTGGGGACAGCTCTGAGAGGGACAGCCCCTCCTGCAGCCAGGATTGCTGCACCCACCCTTGGGGACAGCCCCTCCTGCAGCCAGGATTGCTGCACCCACCCTTGGGGACAGCCCCTCCTGCAGCCAGGATTGCTCCCCCTGGATGCCGGGAGCAGCCCTGGCACAGCCCTGCCCTGCAGGGCCCGGGGAGGCACTGCCAGCACTGCTACCCTGTATTTCCAATGCGCCCTCCCTTCCACTGGGAGCTCCCTTCTCTCCCAGTGCCCAAACCCTGAGCTGTGTTTCTGTCACACCTTGGGCAGAGCTAGCACTGCAAGAACTCACTGGGGTAAAAACCTGCAGCTCTGGAACACCCCCCACCTCCAGAGGGGTTCAAAACCCTACAACACCGTAGCCAGGCATCCCTTCTCAGGTGGAGAGGATGGGGAAAACAAGGGGTTCATGTTATAAATATAAAATCTGCTACAAAGAGAAGACATATATTGTACATCTTTGACCCATATACACAAGAACACAATATACACAGAACGCCTCAGAGGGGTGGGGACGTTGTCAGGAGGTTTTTGAGAGATGTTGCTCCCCTACCAGCACCCCCTCCGTGCCTCCCCCACACGCTGGATGGGGCTGTACTCACACAACATCAGTCACCAAAAAGTTCCACCAAGCTGGCACAAGTCCTTCCAGGTGTGTGTGGATGGAGTGGTCGTGGCCCCCGAGGTGCCTGCCCCGCTGCCCAGGGGGAGAGGTAGCGAAGAGGATGGAGAGGAGGAGGGAGGGCAGGCACGAGGGACTCTCTGGTGAACCCACAAAGTGCTTGGGGGGGGTCTCTGGACCCTCGGAGCGAAGGTAGGCCCTGAGAGAAACTTCTTGCCCTGCCACCCTCGTGGGGAAGGATTCTGTGGCCAGGCAGGTCTCTGATAAGGCATTTTCATCTGGGACTTGGCGCAGTGGCAGGAGAGAGGAGGGAGCAGATGGGGCACGCACGTGGTGCGGGGCAGCGGGGCAGCGAAGCCAAAGTGGTCCCAGCCAGACAAGCCCAGGACAGGGAGTGGAGAGGACAGGAGGGCTTCATCTCTGGCTCAGTTTATCTGTAAAGCTTCCCCCATGTTCTCCCTCGGCCCCTGAAGCCTCCCTTCCTGGTGTGAGCCACCAGCACGGAGTGAAATACTGAGAGTCGTCAAAATGGCACATCCAGGCGCATGGAGTGGCAGACAGGCACACGTTCAGAGTTAAGACAAGAGTCCAGGTGAGCTTTGTACAGCGAGGAGCAGCTCCTGGCTGGAGTGTCCGAGGACTTGGGATGACAAAAATGCCACAGTGATCAGATCGGGCCAGGACGAGGCGTGGGCACGGGAGAGAGGAGCCAGTGTGGGCACCTATCGGCGGTAATGGTTTGGGGCATCTGCAAACATGTACTTGAGTCTGTAGGCTTCAGCCAGCAGCAGCCCAATCTCTTCGTTACCCCAGTGTATCGTGGGCAGGTTTTGGAGCAACATCAAAAGGCCCTGGAAGAGGGGAGGATGTTTAGTTTGGAGAGGCTGAAGGCAGAGCACACATCCAGGGTGGGCCTGGGGCCGGCCTGAGCAGTGGCAGCAGCACTCAGGAACTTTTGCTCACCACACTTGTGTGTCTGAAAGGCTCAGAGCAGCATTAAGGTGAGCTTGTGTCTAGATCTGAACCAGTGAAGCACCCCTAGCCCCCTGAAATAAAGGTTGCTCTTACAGGGTTGCAGCTGGAGGGCAAACACTGTGATCAGAGCTGGAATGGGATGTTTGAACCCTCCAACAGCTCAGGTCTCTGTCCTTGTCACCAAGGTAAGTTACTTCTAGGCAAAGCTCCTGAGAGCAGATGATCTTGGAGCCAGCTCTGACAGTTGTCTGTGCCCACACTGGGCTCCCAATCAGAGCAATTCCCTCCCCTCTACCCCCAGGCAATCACCCCCAACCTCAGGGCCTTACTTGGAAGTCTTCCTCATCCAGGATCTCCTTCCGCCACTTGATCAAGAAGGCAGCGCAGACGTACAGGTGGAAATGGGAGAATCCCTCTGGCTCTGACTGTGGACAGCAAAGCTCTGGGTGAGCTCCTGCAGCTCAGCTGGAGAACAACTCCCCTGGACAAATGTCCTACTGGGCCACCCATCACCCTGTAAACATCCTGGGGCCACACTGCTTTGTTTCCCTCAGCTCCCCAGCTGGTTCCAGGAGACCTCTGTCCCCGTGGGGACAGGGACACAGTGACAGTGCCAAGCCTGGCAGGAGCTCTGGGGGCCTGCATACCTGGTAGGTGTCCCAGAGGCGGATGGTGCAGCGCAGGGGCAGCTCCCTCATGAGCAGGTTGTTCATCCAGCGAAAGGCAAACTGCAGGTACTCGACCTCGTACTTCCTAAAGTGATTATGTACCTGCTCTGAAACAGCACATTTCACTTACACACCTGGGGCTCACAGTGCCCCAGCTCCTGCACGCTGCTCACAACACGGTGGCTTTCAGACACTTTCAGGCTGAGACCTTTTTCTCCCACCCTCCTCACCCTGTGCTGTCACCAGGAGGATTCTGGCTGACCCTGCCCTGCTTCCATGAGTGTTGTCAGAAGTGTCTACCCTGCCCTAAGAGCTGTCCCAAAGGAGGTCTCCCTGTGCTGTGACAAACCTGGGCAGGCTCCCGTGTCACCTACCATCGATCCGGCTGACCAGCTCCTCCAGAGCTTTGACTTTCTTCTGGATCCCTGGCTGTGCAAAGGTGTAATTGTCCTGTGGGGAGAGGTCCTGAGTCAGAAGCAGCAGCTTTAACAACAGCTGGAAATGATCAAACCCAGATCAGCAGCTGGACAGGGGGTGAGATTATCATGAGCCAAGCAGACAGGGCTCTGGAGCACCAGGATTGTCTGCCTGCTGTGAGGTCCCTGGTTGGACAGGGCCATCTGGGCAGCCACAGCACCCAATTCCCCAGGACTGCACTAACAGATTTAGCTCAGTGAAGCAGCAAAATCTCCCTAATGCTGGAGCATGCAGAACACTTACCCAAAAAGGGAGAGGAGGCAACCACACTGCCAGCCCAGCAGGCCAAAGAAATCCCCATGGCCCCAGAGGCTCACCTGTATCCCATCCAGCAGCTTGCTCATGCACCAAAAGCTGTCGGCCTCAATGCTCCGTAAAACATCCTGGGACAGGTTTGTCACATCAAAGTTTTCCACATCCTCCTCTGCAAAACAGAGAGGGAAGAGCATCAGGGAGATGGGGGACACCAGGGACATGGCACAATATCCCAGGGGGCTGTATCAGGCCACAGCTCTGCAAGAGGCAGTGCAAAGCTCCCTGTGTGTGAGGAGTGTGCTGGCACTGTCACGGCACCCAAGCACTCACCTATTTCTCCAACTCAGCAGAAGAACCCCAAAAGACTTGCTGGCCATGCCCTGAACCCACTCCAGCTCCCCAGGGAACCACAGGAGGGATCCCACAGCACTTTTGTCATCCTGAGGGACAGTGGCTGTGCAGGGACAAAGGCCTGGCACACTGGAACCCCTTTAGCCAGAGCACACCTGCCCTGGGGACAGCAGCTCTCTGCCAGCTGTGAGCCCCACAGGGAGAGCTGGCAGAGGGGAAACCTTCACTGCAGGGAGAAACCAGGGAAGGAAACTCTGCCTTGGGGCAGCACAAGGGAGCTGCCAGTTCCTGCTCCCTGCTGGATTCATCAGCATCATCCCAGGATCAAAGCACTACAGAGGCTGCCAGCATTGAGGAAGAACTGCCAAAGCTTCAGGAACCTCTGGAAGAGAGCAGGATCCTCAGGCACAGCTGCAAGGACCCAAAAGCATGCAAAGATCCTTCTGGGCAGAAAAAAGGCACTGGGTTAAATCCAGCACAGGGACAGCTGGGCCATGTGACAGACAGAGGGCTCAGCTTTGTGGGGTTTCTCCCTCTCCTGGAGCCCAGCTGGCAGGAGAGCTCCAGCAAACAGCAGTTGATCCATGCACGGAAGAGTTTTGGTGTGGGGGAAGCAGAGATTTGTGCAAGTTTGTTTCTCAAACCCAGTGGGAGTCTGACAGCACAGGGGTCAGTGGCAGCTCTGTCCCCAAAGGGCTCTCACAGAGTATAAAAGGCTCCTTGCTTGTGAACCCCCAGGGATGCCTCAAGGATGGAGTGGCAGTGGTGCTGGCTGAGATTGAACAATCACCTGCTCAGCCAGGCTCACCTTGACCTGGTGGCTGGAGGGGGAAACAGGCATGAGAAGGCAGTGGGACTGAGGTGGGGACACAGACAGGAGACACAGGTCAGGCCCTCCTGGCTTGACTGACCCTCCCTTTGCTCCTTGGGAAGAGAGCACCCACCCTGCTGCTGTCATGCCACTAAATCAGAACAGTAACAGGGCAAAGCTGGCCCATTTCCAGTTCCAGAGGCTCAGAAATCCTGGCAAGAATCTTTGATGTTCTTTGGAAAAAAGCAAGAGAAGGAGAAGATGGGGCACAGGGCTGGAGCCAGGGCCTCCCTCTTGGCTCAGATACTCTGCAGGCACTGCCACAGGCAGAAAACCAACACCAACAGATCCTGCCTGAGGGAGGAAGGGCAGGACAGAGCCACTGACTCCAACACTGCTCCCACCTCTGCTCCTCCTCTGGGGCAGAGCTCAGCTCCAGAGCAAACCACCACCAGGAGCTTTAGGGCCAAACAAGAGCTTAACCCACTGATCTCACAGTCTTGTACTGCAGAAAGAGCAGCAAAGCTGTTTTCCAGCTGCACATCTTCATCACCATCCAGAACTGTCACTCTTCTGCTTCTCTGCAGCCACTCTCACATGGTCCAGGGAGTGAGAAAGGCAGGCAACAACTCTTCAGTGTCCACCTCCTTGCTGAGGTCTCACAGACAGGAGGTGGATGGGCAGGCAGAGGAGCAGGACAGGGACATGGGGACACTCAGGACTGGTGGCAGAGGCAGGCTCAGCCCTGAGGGAACGAGCCCTGTGGATGGGGGACCATGATGGAGAAGGGGCTGTGGTGCCCTGCCCAGGTGGGGGACACCCATAGGGACCAGCATGGGAACAAGAGCAACAGCTCTGCCAGCACCCCCCTGTCAAAGCAAAACAGTGGCAGGAGATCCCCAGCAGGAGCAACACACCCTGCAAGAGGCTTTGAACAAACCCAGGTCTGGAGTGTGGCCCAGCACAAACATCAGAGCAGCAGCACTGAAGAGGCCTCATGGAAAGGAGATACCAGCATAAGGCTCTGACAGGGACTGAGGGAAGCCACTGGCTTGGGGACAGCCACCTACAGCTGTGCCACACCCAGCCCAGGGGCAACAGGGGCTCAACAAAAGCCAAGTTCCTGTGAGTGACGTTTCAGAAGGGCTCAAGAAGGACACAGGAGAAGGGAAAGACCAGAGAAGCCAGGGCTCCATGCACCCCCACCCCTGCTTTCCTTAGGGAGGCTTTAATGACTCCCCATGTTCTGCAGCAGGGGCTCAGGGCAGGACTGGACAGATGGAAAAGTTAAGCCCAGCCTCAGGTCACAAATTCCCACAGCTCTGGGCAAGCCTGCACTGAGTGCAGTGAGCCCCAGGCCCAGGACAAAACTGGAGGTCAGGAAAGGCTGATGAGAGGTGACACAAGTGTCTCCATTCCCTTCACCCCAGTTTCTGCTCCTGCTTGCAGGGAAACAGTGTCTTCACTGGACTGTGATTAGGACTTGGTGACAAAGCCAGTTAGAAGCAAACAAGACCAACACTTCCCATGGCACTGCTCCCCCACACAGCCCTGGTGTGGTGACAAACAGGTCCCAAAGCTGGCACAATCTCTTCAGCAAAGCCTGGAACCAGGGATGGAAGTGGTGTCCCACAGGCAGAGAGCACTGTGAGAGTGCAGGGCCAGCACTGACACACCTGGGGATGCTGAACTCACCTCTGAGCTCTGCCACTGCCACCCTAAATACAAACACAAGCCCTGGGAGCCCCCAGAGGGGCTGCAGGACCTGAGCTGGGAGGGACTGAAACCTCAGTATCCCTGAGCTTGTTATGCTCTCTCTGATCACTTGGAAAAGCAGGGATGTGGTTTCCCCAGGAGGTGCTGAGGGGTCATTCTTGCCCCAGTTCCTCAGCTGCCAAGACCATTTCTCTACATCCCCAGAGGTGCTGGGAGCCCATCCAGAGGGCACCAAAATCAAGCTCAGCTGCTCGTGCAGCCTCAGCATCTCCCTCAAGCTCTTCCTCAGCAGCACCTGCAGCAGAAACCATCAGTGAGGAGGAAAATCACTCCAGCTATGGATGGGTCAGTGGCAGGGCACAAAGCTTCCATTCTTGCTGCCAAGGAGCTGAGGCAGTGGTGTCCATGCAGGAGCAGGGAGAGCATCACAGGAGATGAGCCAGCTTGGCATGGTGGGGAAAGGGGAGAACACTGCAGTTAAACCTCTCCCAGCTGCCAAGGGTGCACTGCAGTCTGCCCAGCACCTGGAACAAGCAGGAGGTTTGGATCCAGACTGGGTGGATGCAAGTGTGGGAAAAGCAACTGATCCCAACTGGCACTGATGCCTTTTCCTGGTGTTAGGAAAATGAAGCCAGACACAGTTAAAGGGGTTGGGGTCTTTACCTCAGTATTTTAATCAGGATCCTGTTTGGTGCATCCACTTCACCCAGGTGACAGCGTGGCAAATGCACCCCCGTCAGTCACACACACCAGTTCTAGACTTTACACAGCCCAGATCCAACAAGGGGGCCCAATAATGGGGCTGGGCTGGGCTCACCCCTGGTTTACAGAATCCTCCTGTCAGGAGACCTTGGGTTCCTGAGACAGTGGGAATGTTTGGTGTCCCTGGCTCTGCAGCTCTGGGCTGTTCAGTCTCAGGCCTGCAGAACACTTACAAAACACTAAGCACTAAACTAAGTAAAAGGTTGCAAGTGTGCATGCTGCTGATACTTGTGGATACAGAGAACTGTGTGAAAGGGATATAAAAGAAAAGACAAAAATCATTCCAGCATCAGCAGAAGGGGTCAGGGGAGCTCAGACAGGGACTGGAAAGCTCTGGGGATAAGGCTCAGCCTTGCTGGTGTTTTCTGAAGCTGGTCCAAGGGGCACACACACACTGGATTCAAGGCACTGCTCAGAAAGAAGGGGCAGGGGCAGTGGGACCCTTCAGGCAGACTCATGAGGTGCAGGTTAATAATGGGCTCATCCAGAGCATCCAGGGCAGGCAGAAGAAAGAGCCTCCTGTGAATGTTTTCCCCTGAGTTCCCCTCCTTCAGGACCTGGAAAGGCCCTCATCCTTCCTGCACCTTCCATGGTGAGGGTGGAATGGCCCCAAGACAAAGGCACAGCAGAGGGGCCAATCTGCTCCCACCACTGCCCCAGGCAGCTGCATTTAATGCTCTGCACACAAGGCCTGGAGTTTGTTGGGTAACTGCTGACTGTTTCATTGTTTGTGTCAACTTCAAACAAAGGAAGCTGCCAAACTGTTCCCTGAAGTGATTGCTAAGCTGCAAACCATTCCCTGCCCAAACCACCTTCCTTTTCCCCATTCCCATTTTCCCCTTTTCCAGCCCTTGGAGGGGATTCCAGACAAGCCCCACTGAAGGATGCTCAGGCCTTGGGCTGGTAACTAAAATAGTGGAGACATTTTCAACCAGACACATCAATCAGCTGGTGAGCTCCAAGGAGAGGCTTTAACTGATCTGTAGAAAAGATGATTTACTGTCTGCAAATGCAGCATCTCCCCAAACCATGGGATTCTGGATCAGGAGTCTACACTGACCTTGGCAGTGGTGAGCAGCCTGTGAGCTGCTTCATGAGAAGCCCCTGGATTAAACAGGAGAAGCCCAAAGTGTCATCCTGGCCTTGTTTCTCACAGCTAAGCAATGTCACCAGCTTGTGACCTCCCAGCTCTGGCTGTCAGCTCTGTCACACAGACACCCCAAGTCCCCAGGGAGCTGCAGAGGTCCCTGCTAAGGGGACAGCCCTGCAGAAGCTCTGGCACAAACAGCCCAGGGGACACAGGGGGCAGCCAAGCAGAGCCAGCTGGCAGCACTGTGGGCTCCTTCGAGGATTTGTGGGCAACAAAACACCTGCTCTGAGAGGAGAGGAGGGGCAGCAAACCCAAGAGATTTGAGCCAGTGCTGGTGCCAACTTCCCAGAAAATGTAAGGGCAAATTTTCCAGGCCAGCATGGGAATAGCCCCAGGTGACAAACAGGTGTGTGAGCCCTCAGTGGCCCCGTGAGCAGGGGCTGCCTGAGCCATCCCTTTCCCTTGCCTGGTCCCTTTCCCCAAGATACAGCTTGAAAAACACAAGGAGAAATTCTGTGGGAAGAGATTCCCCCCCAGAGAGGTGAGCTGTCCCTTGGGATGTGCTGCACAAGGATTACCCAACTGTGCAAGGCCTCCTCTGCTGCAAGGCCCTGGGTGCAGCACACACTGAGCTGATCCAGGCTCCAGGATCCTGAGAGATCTGTGCTCCTGCATGGAGGGCCCTCAGCCCTGCCCAGCTCCTCCTGTCTGCAAAGGCAGCTGTGCAGAGCAGGCTCCAAACCAATGACTTAAACCCTGTTGCAGAGGGATTATGAGGCACTGCCCACTGCCAGCTCTTCCCCATGGAAATTAAAGGCAATTAGTGCTTTGTCTTTTAATTCTGACTGCTGCACAGAGCAGGGAGCAGGCAGCCCCCACGACAGCTCAGTCACCATAACAGTGACCTAACAGCTGGCTTTGAATCCCAGGCTCTGGAGACAGAAGGCTTGGCCAAATTCAGCTCAAAGTCTCTCCTGCAGAGGAGCTTTTCCCTCCAACCCAAGGTTCAAAGAGAGCTGGAAACAGGAAGGCCACATCCAGAGAGAAAGCTTCAAATAGGGTGAAAACAGCCCTGGAAGATGGTGAGAAGTTTCAACTGGAAATGAAAACAGCCCTGGAAGATGCTGAGAAGCATAAACCCAGCACAGAGCCTAACAGGGCCAATGCAGCAGGAATTCTGCTGCCAGAGCTAATCCCTGACACTCAAAGGGCACAGGACTGCAGGAAGTCACACCAGCTGCCCTCAGACATCTCCAGTGCTTCACACAGCTCCCTTCTTGCCCAGGTCACTCACTGTGCACAGCTCTGCTCCAAAGCCAATAAATCAATGCTGAGCAAGTGGCCTCTGCCAGGCTGAGTGCCACAGATGCTGCAGCCATAGGAGAAGCCTCTCAAAGGGAACCTGCTCAGATCTGACCTGCTCTTCTCACAGAAGGGAATTCACTCCAGCTGCCATCAGAGCCATATTTGGTGCCTCTCCGGTGAGGAGCAGCAGCAGCTCCAGGGATCAGCCCTGACCACACGGGCTCAGTGCAAGCAGGGAGGCTCAGCCCTTCACAAGCCCCCAGCAGAGGCAGATCAGTACCAGTTTACAAAGCCTTAGCTTGACAGTGCAAAGCTTTCAGTCATTTCTCCACTTCAACTTTTGGATTAAATCTTAAAAATATTTATTCAACAGGATTTCTGTCACTAATAGAGTATTATAAATTCCTTTTTTCTTCTTAGTGAAAACTAAGAGCTTTTAAACACAGGGATTATGCATCCCAGCATTAATGTCAACTGCAAAACACAGTTAGAGCCAGAGAAAGAATAAAAGCACAATGGGTGGAAAGGCCTGGATCTCCAGCTAAAAGTGGCTGGCAAGAAATCCAGAAGCAGCAGGGAGAAGTCAGTTTGCTTTCTGAAACTCCCAGTCTGAGAAACACACCTGTACTAGCAGCAAGGGAGGGAACCTGGATTTTAATAGGTTATTTGACATTCTCAGCAGGGTCTCTTTATATTTCCTTCACTCATTCCTCCTAGAGCAGGAACTGTCTCCCAAGTCCAAGCTTTGGGAGCAAGACCCTCCTCCAAGTCTGTATATCAGGGCTTTGCCTGAACTCCCTCAGTGCCTAAAAGATCCCATTCCCCTCCAGGTTGTGAGATTGTTAAGTGCACTGAAATGCAAAACCACCCCTTAGCACTTTCCCTTCTGTGGGGCTCAGATCATGAAACTGAAGTCAACTCAACCAGGGAGCAGAGATACAGCAAGAGGTCAAAACACAACTGCAGCCTGGCCCAGGCACTCTGAAGGAAGAGCACATCTCCAGCAGAGCAAGTTTTCCTCATGCCAGCATTTCCCAGCACTCCAAAGCCCAGGTCAGGAGAGCCTGGAGCAGCAGTGTCACTTACCCACGTGCTCAGAGAGGAACACAACAAAGAAGGGAGTGACCAGGTCATTGATGCCCTGCACATATCCACTGGCTGGGTGGCGGATGGCCCAGATAAACAGGATTCTCTCAAAGATCTAGGGAAGAACCAGGGAAAGCAGGTACTGCGTTAGCCATGCACCAAGGGGAGGCAGAAAAGCATAACTGCTGAGCTCAGGGAGTGCAGACCATGCACTGACAGGCTGTTCTGCAGCATTAAGGTCATGTTAGAAGCATAGAAGTCCTAGGAGAGACTCCAGTGTGATCTACAGATCCTCCACTCTTTAGGCAAGACAGTCTAGGCTCCTCATCAAAAGCTCTGCCTGAAGAAATGCAGAGCCAACTTTTCAAGACCCAGATAACTTAATATCCACAGGACAGGGCTGCCTCTTGGCAGAGCAGCCTCCTTGGCTGAACATCAGGTGGGAAGGTGAGGTATCAGCACAGCACTTCCAGACAAACACCACAGATAGGACAGTTCCCAACAGGGCAGCCTCCCTCACAACCACCAACACTCACAGACTGTCCCAACCCCTGGACACCACACTCTGACACACCACACACACACACTGAGCCTGTTTCCAGAGAGGACAGCTGCCCACACCTCCTGGGCACCTCTGGAACCCATCCCTGCCTGGATTGCTCTCATCAACTATCCTGTGTTCTGGTTCAAATGCCTTCAATTGTCTCAAAACAAAAGCTTCAGGTTTTTTACCAGCTCTTGGCTACATCTTGCCAAAGAAGAGATCATCTCATAACCCCCAAGCTCTGAGTTTGATGTCTTTTAGCAACATGGGACAAGACCAGGCAGTTCCAAGAGGTATTTGCATCAGGAGCTGTCAGGCAGGGAAGCTTCCCCACAAAGTTAACTCCCTGGGAGCAGTGCTGGCCTCACTTCACACACACATCCAATGCAAGGCAGGAGCTTCACCTCATCCTTACCTCCTGGACAAGTGGCTGCTGGAAGAGGGGAATGAGTGGGTTGGTCCTTGGAATGTCAATGTGGATCTGGAAAAGATGGTGGGTTACACACATCAGCTGTGCTTTCCAGGGGCACAGTAACTCATCACAGGCTAACAGAGGGGAATCCACCATCAGTGTTCCCCTAGAGCTGCCAAGCACAGTGAGGGCTACAGGTGACAGCTGTACTGAGAAATCACCTACAGTTATCTGCAGTCTGCTCTGCTCATGTGCAGGCAGGTATTTCAGAGCTGAAATTTAGTAGTAGACTGATTTAAGAAAAGCTTAAACTAACAAGGACAGAACCATGGTGCCTTTTTCCCAAAGAGAAGACTCCTCCTCGCTATAGCTGGAGCAAGTCCTGGCATGACCCAGCCCATGGGGACAAGCAGAGGCAATGGAGAGGAAAGGGCTGTACCCAAAGCAGAAGGGCAGGAGGGTTCCCACCTGTCTGTAGGTGTCCTGGTGGTGCTCCTCGTTCCTGGAGTCGTAGTACTGCTGGATGAAGCCAAAGTACTCCTCCCTCTTCCTCTGCAGGGTCAGCTTCCTGCGCTCCGAGTTGGCAGGGAGATAGCCCTGAATGGGAGAGCTCAGCTCAGGCCAGACCTCTTTCCTCACCAGCCCCTGAAATCCAGCCAGCTGTGCACCCACAAACATCAGGCACACAACTCAGGAGCTGGGGAAAGAGCTCTCATGGAATTTGGCCTTCCCAGCCCCTGATCTTGGAGTAACCCAACTTCATCAGATTGAGTTTCCCAAAAGAGAGTGAACCACCCAGTCCCACAGCAGGCTGGGCTTTGAGCTCCAAGAGGACACAGCAGTGACACTCCCTGACCCCAAAACCCTACAGCTCACCTGGAGGCTGGGCACTGGGACACACAGGCAGAGCTGGCTGTGGGGCACAGGGAGGTGCAGGAGCACACGTCCCTGATGTGGCACAGTCCCCCCCACACTCTGTGTCCCTGCTGGCAGCACTTACTGAGAGCAGTCTCCAGGTCACAGGCCGCACCTCCCTGGGCACTCCAGGCCAGCTGCATTTTCTCAGCTCATCTGCAAACGGACAGTGGTGGCAATGGATTAGATCCTAGGCACGTCCAGCACCACTACACCTAGAAGGAGAGGAAAGCCCAGTCTGCTCCTGCAGGCTCTGCAGACAATGAGCCTCCAGGAAGGCTCCCACACTTGCAATGACTGGGGATGTGGGTCTGCTGCAAGGACAGCAGAGGTGATTTCAGCCCTGCTTGGGCACAGAACTGAGAGCTGCAGGGTCACCAGTGTGCCAGGACCTCAGTTCTCATGCAGAGCCCAACAGCCCTCAGTGATCCCAACCATCATGTGCAACATGGAGAACGATTAGGGACAGACAAGGAGCGGCTGGAGGACATCACCCTCTGCCAACAGAGATTCCTGCAAACACCTCACCGGGTACAACTGCAGGCTCTGATTTATTCCACCCTAAGCAGACCTGATACAGGCAGCAGGCCCCCTCTGCCCTCCCCTGCCCACTCACAGGCACCCTCCCTCTGTCCCACTCACCCAGGTCGGTGTTGTGGCTGGAAAGGAGCTGCCGGAACTTCTCCAGGCGCGTTTTCTCCCGCACGGTCATGGGCGGAGCCCCGGAGGCGTTTTGGTCAGAAATCCGAGCCACAAGGGGAATGACAGGCCGGAGGGGGAGGGACTGCTGCTTCTGCAGGGGGCTCCGCACACACGCCTCCTCTGCAAGGACCAGAGGCTGCACTGAGCTGGGGAAGGAGGTCCCACCTCTCCAACCCCACCTCGCTCCCCTAACCACTGTCAGACACTGCAGATCCCACCCTTCTGGTCCCCAGCACCCCTGAACAGCAATGGACCAGCACCAACAGCACCAATGGATCAGCTGTTCACAGGCATCTGTTGTGGCTCTCCCACCACTTCCCCACATTTCTGCCTTCCTTCCTTCCTCCTGCATCCAGACACCCAGCTGCAAGTGGATCAGACTTCCCTCTGCACTTGGGAAGCCATGGGTAGGACACAGGAGACAAGGCAGAACTGACCTTCAGGTCTGCCCTGCTCTCCAGTGATCCAAACTCCAGTCAAGCTAATTGTTAGTGCAGAGAGAGAGGAGCTGATGGGCTGCCAGTGCCACCTCCTGGGTACCCTCACTGCACAGGCAGCAAGGCAGAGTGAGCAGGGGCTGCTGCTGCCCAATTCCCTGCCAGCTGTGTCAACAGGACCTCACCTTTGCTAAGAGCAGCACACCAAGCCACTGAGGAAGCAGACAGTGGGCAAGTCCCTGCAAGAACTTAACAGATCTCAAAACTGACTCAGCACCATTGAACACACCAGGACATGCCTGTATGAGGGATATTGAGCAGCTGAGGACAGAAACATTAAAGCCAGGCCTCCAAAAATGGCTCTTGGATTACAGGATACTAAAGGCAGGAAAAGCCTCTGCTGTGCTCACGTGCCACAGCCTCTTGCCCAAACTGTGAACAGCAACGAGTTCAGTGGCCAAGCAGAAGAGCACTGGAGCAGGAGGCTGCTCCTGAAGATGGCTCTTACCAGAGGTCCTGGAGAGCTGGGCCTCACTGCTGGACTTGATGACCTTGCAGTTGGTGGGCAGGTCACTGAGGGCAGGCTGGCAGCGCTCGGGCTTCACCCGCAGCTTGCTGTGGTTCTCCAGAACCTGCGCTGCCGTGGCCTTGGCCACTTTAGAGTTCAGAGTTTGCAAAGAGGATGAGGAGGAGGAGGAGAAGTCCTCGTCTTCGTCATCCCCGATGTCCCAGGCATCGCTGGTGCTGCGGGCAAACTCGTGGAAGCTGGAGGCCTTCTTGCCCTTCATGGGCAGCCCGCTGGCCTTGGAGCGGTCCTTGATGAAGCTGCGAGGCAGAGAGGAGCAGGAGCAGAGCTGTGCTGTTGGATGGGTTCCTTTGCTTTCCTCTCCCCACGCCCTCACCCCAACCAGCCAATCCCTCTTCCCAGTTTCCCTGTTCCTTCTCCCAGACCTAAGGAACATGTTAAGTCTCTCTGGGCTACCCACTGCCAGGAGTGGCAGTCACTGGCTGCTGTGACAGCAGTCCCAGAGGCCACAGTGGCAGCACACAGCTGGAGAGGTGCCAGGCTTCCTGCAGGGAAGAGCAAAGGGGAGACAGGTACAATTCCTCCAGCTCTGCCTTCCCCTACCCTACGCAAAACAGGTAAATTAACACCCAAAAAAGGTCTTGCAACCTGGAGAGAGGCATGTCAGAGATCAGCCTGAGCAGGTCTCCCTCCAGGGGCACTCCCAAAACAGCTGCAGCTCTTCCCAGCAGCCAGACCAGCCTGGGTCTTTCCTCAGGCACAGAAGGAATTTATTCTTAAGCTAAGGAGACAAAGTCCACCACCTGGAGCAGGGGACTTTCACCGCTGGAAAGCACGGGACGGGGACAAGGAGGCAGCTCAGACCCAGAATTCTGCCTTTTCCTGCCAGGAAGGCTGCTGCAGCTCTCCAGCCTTGTAGCTGCTGGGCAGCCTTACTTCCCTTTCCCTTAATTCCTCCAGCTCCAAAGAGCAGAAGGATCAGACACTGCTTTAAAAAAAAAACAAAACAAAAACTCTGTCTTCTTTGATGTGGGCGTTACTGTATGGATTTCTAGCCATAAAGGGCACCAGCAGATAAGCTCTCCCTGAAAGCTTTCCTAGAGCTGAAGGTAGCACCACACCCCAGTGCTGTCCTTCTTTGTTGCAACATCACAGTGCCAGGGATGCTGGAGACCTGCACCTGCTGCAGAACTGAGCCCCAGCCTGCCAGGCCTTGTGGCCTGCACCTCCAGGAGACAAACACTTACTTTTTGGTGATCCTGGAATCCAGTGGAGGATGCTGTGCTCCATAGACAGGCTGGATGCTGCAGCAAGGGGAAAGAAAAAACAAAAATGCTGTAAAAAGAGGTCCTACAAATTATCTCAGCCTAAACTGGGGTCATGCTTCTTGCCTGCTATCAGGAGCTAAACAAGAGACCAAAAGCAGCTTCAAATATCTTCTGCTTTAAAAGCCTTAGATCCAAAATACCACACTCAGATGAAGATTGTTCTTTGTAGCAGCAAAGAGAAGCCTTGTTTAAACTCTTAGGCCTGGTCCAGCCTGAGCTGGGATTTGAGACCTGCTCTTTCTTGCAGCAGCAGCTCACTCCAGGTGACCACGTGTCTCCCTGTACCTGCTGCAAACACTGATGTTCACTCCCTTTTCCAGCAAGGGGATTCACAGCTCTGGGAACTCACCCTCCCAGGCCCTGTGGGACGGGGGAGGACTCCAGGCAGTGACTCTGGGGCTCCTCCATGAATGCACTTCAGGGTTTGAAGCCCATGCTGGCACCAGGATCACAGCCAATGCCACTGAGAAGGAATGCCTGGTACACTACGTGGTTTGACTCGGGTCCAAATCCTGGCTTAATCAACTACTTCCTATGTGGCCTGAAATGAGTCACAACAGCTCAGTCCCTGCTTCCTTGGGACTCGTGAGACAAGGAGCTTGAGGGCTCCAGGCCATACATGGGAGCATCACCTCAGAGAGGAGCTACTAAAAACATGCTCATCACTGATTTTACAGACTCTGGAGGTGAGACAGTGATCCTGAGTTATCACCTGCATTGGAGGAACTATTCATAGCCACCCCACCCCGGAAAACAACCTCTGGAAAACAAGTCCTGCAATGCCATGGCAGAGACAAAGGCCCATTCAGAGCTGGCACACAGGGAACAAGCTTCTCTTGGGTCAATAGAGCTGGCCTGGTTTCTAGGAGCTGCAGATGGTGCCCTGCAGTAAAACCAGCAGAGCCCAGCCATGGGGGAGAGGGATGGCAGCCTGGTGCAGCTGGGAACAAGCTGAGGATGCAGCAGCAACAGGTCCAGCTGGCAGGGAAGAGATACAGAGAGCCAGGGCAGAGGCTGGAAACAACCACAGCACAGAGAGATCCTGGCGGAGCTGCCCAGCCAGGGGTGGGCTCACCACTGCAGTGGTTGTCCCTCGTGGCTGGAAGTGCTCACTGAGTTTATCCATGGAGGATTCAGCCTAGGATCTGACTAAAGAGCACCTGGAAGTCAGGACAGCAATTAAGCAGAGACACCTCCGTGGGTGGACATAGCAAGGAGATGAGGAGGAGTGAGGAAAACAAGCCCTGCAGATGAGCATTGCTTCCCCATGACTCGTGTCAGCTCCCTGCAGGACAGAAGCCAGCAGAGCCTCTCCTGTGCCCAGCACCAAACTCACACTGTCCAGGATATCCAGCACAAGGCTGCTCCTCCTTTAGGGACCCACAGGCTGCTTTGATTCACCTGTGAAGGCCTGGACTTCACAAGAGCAGTGAGAGATGTGTCTTAGAGAGGAGAGGATGTGGCAGCCAGGCTGGGAGAGGAAACTCTTTCCTGGGGTTCTGAACCCATGTTTGATATACTGGCACACAGCTCTTTCTAAAATCTTCCAACCCAGAAACTCCCAAACAAAGAATCTCAAGCTGACCTAAGGTGTTCTGTCCCAGTTTAAACTCTTTGGGACAGGCATTTCCTGTTACCTGGAAGCTCAGTGCAGGGTACAAGAGTGACCAGTGTGAGGTACAATGGCTGTGCTGCCTGTGTGACACCTCACAGGATCATCACAGGGTGTGGGTTATTGACACTGCAGCACAGCACAGACACAAAAGCCTCTGGACACAGAACACATTTACTTCCAGCAGGCTGTTCCTCCCCTTTTAAAACAGCATTTAAATAACCCCAGCAGACCCTGGCTGTCCATCTCTCTAAAGAGCAGGGAATAAACAACACATCACAGAGGACAACACAGCAGAGCACTCTGCCAACACATCTCTAGAAAATTACTGGGCAGAGAATTCCCAGTGCAAAAACCACAAGACAGCCCTGTAAAAACAAAACAGCATTTACCAATTCTAAACCTACACCTAAAATCCACCCTAAATCTACAGGGACCAAAAGCTAATAAACTTTATTAGCAAATAAAAGCTAATGCAACTAAGTGACCAAACAGACAAAGTGTCGTGGAAAAGGAAGCTAACACAGTATCCAAGTCCCTCCAAAGCCTCCATCTGCCAGATTGTCAGGGGAAAGAAAGGAGAGAGCCAAGAATCTGTACAAGAGGGTCTCTCAAAGCTCAGATGGAAAAGAAGAAAGGGAGGTTCATGTCTAGTGACCATGGATGCAGCACATCCTACCTCCACCCTTCGAGTCAGGCTGCTGAAGACCTGCTGGTGGCTGTCCCTGGAAACAACCAGCACTCAGGAGGTGAGAAGGCTCCTGGATGCAGGTACCTGCCAAGCAGGCAGTCAGGAGCAGCAGAGAACACTGCCAAAAGCTTCCCAGTGCTGAGTGTCACAGGCAGGGCCGCTGCCGGCCAGACCGGTTCACCTGGTTTGGGCTTTCCAAGGCAAGGCTCAAAAGTCACCAAATGCACAAGAGAGGTGGTGTCCAAGACCACCAGCTGAGAGCATGGCTGAGGCCTTTGGGTGAGAGACAAGAGCAGCTGGGAATAACCCAGGGAAAGCACAGGATTTTCCTCCCACAGGAGCAGCAGAGGAAGAACAGAGAGCTCCTTGCTCTCCCTTTGCTTACCACAGACATGGATTGTCCAGCCAACCTGAAGGAGCTGCACAGTGACAAGCAGATGAGTGAAAGCACATTAGAAAGAGATATTTAACTGGCCCAGCAGGATTTAAAGCCAACGAAGCATTTCAGACTGCACCCGTACCCCAGGAGGCGAAGGGCAGGGTTCAGATAAGGCAAGTGAGAGCAAAAGTGACGAGCACCAGGCAGGAAAAGCCCTTGAGAGAGCCTCCCCAGAGAGACAGATGCCCTCTTTCCTCCTCAGCCTTGCTCCCAAGGCGTTGTAGGGAGCCTCTCCTTCACCATTGCCAGCCTCTTCTTCCTAAATATCATGTCAATCACACATTTCACTTGTTTCTCCCATCCCTGAGCGAGTAGAGGTGCCTTGACAGGAATCAGGGTATCACAGCCAAAGGAACTGAAGCAGGGAAGGTATAGAGACCCACAGTCCTTCCTCTCGAGCAGAGTGGGACAGGAGTGACATCTCACAGAGGATAATGGGGAGGGTTCCATGTTATCAGGGACACCCTTTGGGACACAGCTGCTGCCACCCAAGGCGACACCTCTAAGCACTTCAGAGAGGATGAGCTCTCTTCAGTATCTGTGGGAAGGAGGACAGTACAGCCCTGGCTCTGAGACTGCCCCAAAGGGCTCTCCAAGGCCCCCTGGTCCCCCCATCCTCTTCCCACAGGGGGTCCCCGCAGCCCCCACACAGCCGGCCTGTCCTGCAGATGAGGGAGCAGCTCTGACCCTCCCTTGCCCCGTACACATTGAACCTTCCACCGGCGAAATTCCCGTCCCACAGCCTGAGGGGGCCGCGGCATCCCCCCATTTCAGGGACGAACCCGGGGCCCCCAGCAGCCGGGACACATCCGTCCGGTATCCCCGGAGCTTTCCAGGGGTACCCTCAGCCCAGAGCCCGGCTGGGTGCCCGCCCCTTCCCCAGGCAGAGCTCCGGCTCCAGCCCGCAGCCGGAGCGCGGGGGGCGCGGCCCTC
>JAHLSL010000083.1:2759849-2784943 GCA_025920805.1 Petroica traversi | reverse complement strand
GGGTTTAAGGGTCAGGGTTAGGGTTGGGTTTAAGGGTTAAGGGTTAGAATTTAGGTTTTAGTCCTAGGTTTAATATTAAGGTTGGGTTTTATGGTTAGGGATAGGTTTATGGTTAATGGTGAGGGTTAGGGGATATGGCTGGGTTTAGGGTCAGGGTTAGGTCATTCATGTTAGGCTTGGGTATTACAGTGTGTGGTTGGGGTTAGGGCAAGGGTTAGGGTTTGAGTGAGCTTTACCTTTAGTGCTTGGTGTCAGGATTAGGTTTGTGGTTACAGACGGGTTTTCTCCATAGGATTTTCCCAGTGGTTTGGGAGCAGCTCTGGGATGAGCCCTGCAGGGCCAAGTCCAGCCAGAGCCCTCGTTCCTGGCAGCTTTTTTCCAGGAGCAATCCTTGGACATTGGAAAGCAACATTCATCCTCAGATTTTCAGAGCTGGAAATGAACATTCGTCCTAAAGCTGCTCCCAGGCAGAAGCTGCTGGGACTGAGGCTGGCATGGCCTTTCCGTGGTGGCCCCTCTACCTCTCCCCAAACTCTCTGGTGCTGGGATTTCCCTCCTGAGGAGAAGAACCACCCTTCCCATGTGCCGTGGCTGGCAGTGAGATTCCTCTAAAGCTGCAAATACCCCAGGATTTCTCCCAGACCAAGGGCACCAGTTCTGTCAGGTCTGGCCTTGGCCTCCCTGGGGCCACCTTCATCTGCTCCTCAAACACTGGGGCTGCTTCCCTTCTTGAGGAAAAGAGCTCTGGTTCTCCACGAGGGACTGGGCTGAAATTCTGGTTCTCCATGAGGGACTGGGGCTGAAATTTGGATTCTCCATGAAGGACTGGGGCTGAAGTTCTGGTTCTCCATGAGGGACTGGGCTGAAATTCGGATTCTCCATGAGGGACTGGGCTGAAATTTGGATTCTCCATGAGGGGCTGAAGTTCTGGTTCTCCATGAGGGACTGGGCTGAAGTTCTGGTTCTCCATGAGGGACTGGGGCTGAAGTTCTGGTTCTCCCTCTGAATTTCAGTGCAGCCAAGGATGGCTCACACACAGAATCTGTCACAGCCCATGGTCCTGCCTGGCCTTGGCCTCCCCTGGGCCACCTTCATCTGCTCCTCAAACACTGGGTGAGTTCCTTCCCAGTAAAATGCAAATTTGGGGTTTTATTCTTCCTGGCCAGGGTCCATGGAGCCCAGACCTAGGGTTCACACATGGTGTAGCTCCAGGATCCCAGATAAACCAGAGCCATTGATTGTGGACCTGAAATGAATGAGTTCTGCATCCACAACCAGAAAGGCTAAACCAGAGTGTCCAAACCTACAAATGAGGGCTGATTCCTCCAACCCCACAGGGAGTGACCATAACCATGGAGTCTGAACATGGAGTGAGCCCTCAGATCCTGAGGCAATCCCTGGGCTGGGGGCTCAGTTCCAGGATCAGGAACGTCACATTCCAGGGTGGTTTCCTGAGAGGGTGCCAGGTGTTTATCCCCCAGGAAGGATGGCAGCCATTCCCTGTCACAGGCTGCCAGGGGAGCTCAAGCCAGCAAAACCTTTCTGTACTGACCCTTTCCATGGAAAACTGCATTTTTGGTGGCCAAACCAACTCCTCCAGAGCACTCTGGGGCCACAGGGGCTCACTCATTTCATCTGCAAGTGTGACCCATTTCCTTCTCCTGTTTTCCTTCAGCCACAACACCCTGGGGGTGCCCGGGCCGTGCTGCTGGGTTGGTGTCTCCACTCTCCCTCCAGTGAAACATTCCCCATTATTTGCAGGTTTTTCCTGTACCAGCAGTGCCACCCTTTGGAGCAGCAGAGGAGGGACAGATCAGGCACAGGAGCCAAGGGAAGGGCTGGAGCTGTGCCAGGGGAGTTTAGGTTGGATCTCAGGGAAAGGTTCCTCTCCAGAGGGTGCTGGCACTGCCCAGGCTCCCCAGGGAATGGGCACAGCCCCGAGGCTGCCAGAGCTCCAGGAGAGTTTGGACAGCGCTGCCAGGGATGCCCAGGGTGGGATTTGGGGGTGTCTGTGCAGGGCCAGGGGTTGGACTGGGGGATCCTTGTGGTTCCCTTCCAGCTCAGGATATTCCATGAATTCTCTGACTGTGGCAGCTCTGGGGCTGTTTGATGCACAGGGTGGGACTCCTGAGGCTGCCCTGTGAAGAGCCAGGAGCTGATCCCTGTGCATCTCCTCCCACTCAGGATACCCCACGATTCCACAGGTTCTGAAGGTGCTGCTGTGCCTGTTCCTGGCTCCTGGTGGTTCCTCACAGGCCTGGGAGGTGACCAAGGCTGGCCAGAGTGAGAAGCTGAGTGTGGGTGGCTGAATCTTGGCCAGTCCATGGTGGAGCTCCCATGGGTGCCTCCTGCAGCTCAGCAGGGACATGGGCACATGGTGACCCTCCCACCTGGCTGAGGAAGGCAGGGAAGGTGCCACCACACTGCCAGAGCCTCCTGTTTGTCACTGCTGATGTTTATCTGCTTCAATGGAGTATTTGAAGATGTTAAAAATTAAAGAGTGAACCCCAGAATAAGCTGAGCAGGGTGGGACCCACAGGGATCCTCAGCTCCTGGAAGGTGCTCATTGCTCTGGAAGAGCTGAAGGCAGGTGGGGCAGAGAGAGGCCAAGGTGCTCGTGCCAAAAAGAAGCTGCAAGAATTAACAACAAAGTGCAAAATGAGAGAAATTCCCATGTGTGGGAGAGAGAAAGTGCTGCTGGCATAGAAACAGGGCCTGTCCAGACCTTGTATCCTCCAGCCCATGGGAAATGACCCCTCCTGAGGGGCTGCAGCCCATGGGATGATGCTCAGAGAGAAAATCTTTTCCCCCATCAGTTCTGTGGTGCTCAGGAGCTGCCAGGGCTTTGATCCCTGTGGGGCTGTTGCTCCCAAGGTGCTGCTGCTCTCCAAACCTCTCCAGTAAACCCTGAGTTTTTCCTTTCTTCTGTGTTAAACACACAAATTCCCCAAAGCTGCATCCCTGGGATCCAACAGAAACATCTCGTGGTTCTCTGAGCCAAAACTTGGAAAAAGGTCACAATTTTTCTGTGGGAAAAACCCTTGACAGAGTTTTCCTGCAAATCCTTCACCTGCTAAACCAGAGCAGCAAAGTTGAGTCCTGGGGGCTGCAAAGTCCCAACTCCAGCCTGGGATTTCAGGACAGCTCCCCCAAAACACCATGGTATTGTTTCTAAACAAAAATGTAAATATGTAAAATCCAATAATTTGGAGACAAAAGTTGTTTTCCAGCCCTGCATTTTTCTGGATTGCTGCTTATGGGTTTAATTAAACTCCTGATCATTATTTGTCAGGAAGTTGGCTTTTTTTTCCCTTTTAAATAATAAATACCTCAAGCCAGGCTGTGACTAAAGTCAGCAGATGATTCTCTAATTTCACATTCATTTCAAATATTTAACATGCCATCTCAGCCTGCTACACAGAATTTCAAAGACTTAACATTTCTTTTTGTTAATGCTTGAAGCAGAGAGAACTCTATCACTTGTTATTTTTCCATTAAGATTTTTATTTTTATCAAATCTGATTCATTCCAGTTTGAAGGGACACACTTCAAAGCAGTTGCCCAGGGTGATTATAAAGCTGCTGAAGTTTGAATTGGTTAAATTAGATCTGTTTCTCTGCAGCTTTTAATCTTCAAATCCCAGAGTGGTTTGGATTGGAAGGACCTTCAAGCCCATTTCATTCCATGGGCAGGGACTCCTTCCACTTGTTCCCAGAATAAGTTTTCTGAATATTGTGTTTCTAGCCATTATTTATGCATGACCTTACCTGGATCCTGTGTAAAAACCTTTCCCACTGCCTCAATTACAGATTTGGAGCTGAAATGTAGAAATAAAACCTGAACCTGGGGAGACTCAACAAAGAGAGGGAATAAAAACCCCTCATAGCAGGTGGTAAAAGCAGAGTGAAGATCAGTCAGGAAAAAATCAGTGGCTCAGGGGAGCTCGAGCTGGAGTGCTTCAGATGTAAAAATTTTGTGACAGGGAAGGAGAAAGGAACAGAACCTGTTCCACTGGAGTGGGAATAAATGTCTATTTTAAAATTCCCTGGATGCAGCAGAAGCAGAGCTGGGCTGCCCTGAGCCCTGTGTGCACAGGGGAATCCTGAGCGATGTGGCTGAGTCAGGGCAGCTCCACAGCCAGGAAAACACAGGAACTAAAAGCCCAAAATGCCCTTTCTGCTGGAGCTGTGGAGCCTCCCAGGCACAGCCCTGGCAGAGTTTGTGCTCTGCCCTCTGAGCCTGGCACCAAATCCGTGCCTGTCCCTTTGCCCCCCCCCCCCCCCCCAAAATTGCTTTTCTTGCAATAAATGAATCCCTTTCAAGCACCAGAAGGGATTTTTCAACATTTCTCAGCCAAGCAGGAGCTGTCAGCTCCTGTCCTGTGGCAGCTGGGAGCTCAGGGAGCAGGGCTGCAGGATTCCTACCAACAGATGGCATTTTCCTTGCTTGTTCTTCTGCATTTGAACTCTGAGCCTGAACCAGGAGGGAAAAACTGACATTTTTGTCTCCAGAGGAAAATCTCTTTAAGGATGTCACAGGAAGGGCACCGAGCACTGCTCGGGAGGGTTTGGGAGGTCCCACATACCTGAAAAATTCAGTTTAATAGCTTTTAAAATCTCCTTTCCCATAAGATGCTTGAGCACATTTTATATTTTAATCAAATTTGTTTGTTCTTAATTAAGAAAGGCAGTAATGTGCTGCACCCAACAGGGCTGGAACATCTCTAGTTTTGGTGTTTGGGATTATTTTTTAACCCTTCCAGGAAAAAGGAGTTTATAATTTTATAATTCAGCACAAAAATCTGTCTTGGGCAGTACTTGCCATGCAGGTTCTGCCTAAGAGGCAGCTTTTTGCAGACTGTGGTTCCTTACTCTTAATTGGCAGTGCCATTTTGTATCCTGAAACCTGATTTTCTTCCACAAATGCACTGGATTTATTGTAAAATGAACAATAATATTATTTTCCATGGACGGGAAGTATTATTTAGTTATTTTAAATTGTTTCATTAAAATGTTATTATACTTTAATTTTTATTCAGCTTTTGGGAGAAGGCAAAACAGTTGAAAATTCCTGTCAGTGAACTCATTGCCCCAGTGTGGCTCTGGGACCAGTTCCTCACCTTTCCTGGGGATGGGAAATGGAAAACTCTGTTGTGCCTTAAATAATTTGGCAATCTCCCTCAATTTTTGGGGCCTCCAAATCCCCATTGCCCCTGCAGGTCCCTTCCCTTTCCAGACAGATATTTCTCAAATGGCCATAGTCCTTTATTTTAATAAATTGAATATCTGAACCAATTTCATGGATCTGACCAGCCCTGATCTCTTCTTACCTTTATCAACTTCCAAACAGGCTAAAACCCTTCTGTTCCTGTCAGGGTCTGTAAAAATGTGGTTTTTTTCTGAGGAAAAGCAGAATAAAAGCAGAAAAGTAACTCAGGAACCCATCTGAAGGATGTGGGGAGCTCTCACCCCTCAGGGCACTGCAGTGGCACTGCCAGGGAGGTCCCAAAAGCAGAACATCAAAACCTTTCCCTGTTGGACACAGGTAGAAAAGTTGGGTGTAAAAATGCACTAAATTGTGTTTTTGCTCGTGTTTTAAATCTGATTCTCTCCTTAGGACAGTGGAACACTCATTGTGGTTATGAAAGAAACAGAAATGTTCTAATGCAGCTGTTACAGAGCCTTTGGCAAAGCTTCTTAAAGAATTTTGTGCCCATTTCAGAATCAAAGATGTTCTGAATGTTTAGACTCAGAACAAAACAATTACCCTGAGTCACCCCTGAACTGGGATGGATTAAATTCTCAGAATACAGAAATATTGGAAGATTCTTCTGGAAAAAATGGGAGTTTAATTCTCCCTGTAGTTCCTTGTCTCTTTTTTGGCCCCAACAGGAGGAGATTGCACGGAGGAGCAGAGAGTTGGGAGGGGAATCACTGTCCAGGTAAGTGAATTTTAAGGGATGTTTGTGTGTCCATTGTGCTGTTGCTGTTCTGTGCTATCTCTGGAGATAGAAACCAATTTTCCCCATAATACGATGTTAATTCTTATCTTTGTGTCAGGAATTCACTCCTGGATACGGCAGGAAAAGGAAAATAATGACGGGTGGGGTTCTGTGCTGGGTTTTCAGAGCCTGGAGCTCAGCCAGGTGCCCATGAGATGCCATCCCCGGGTGCTTCCCTGCCCTGGCACTCGGCTCTGCCTCTCTTTGTGCTGCTTCTGCAGCCTGGGGCTGGCACAGATCCTGCCTGGGAGGCTTAATTGGATGTGGAATTCTTGGTATTGTTAATTTGCCTGATCCCATTCTTCACAGTAATTAGCTTTTCTCCCCTCGTGCTTGGGAGACTCCAGCGATCAGTGCTGATGGTTTCCCTCGTGTTCCCTCAGTGGGGTCACACTGAGCTCCAGGCCTTGGCTTTTTTTGGGCAAGGCAACCCAAGAGATAGGAGGAGGAGAGGAGACCTCAGCAGGGTCTGGAGCTCCTCCCGAGGGACAGGACCGGGGACAGGACCCGGGAAGGGCTGGAGCTGTGGCTGGGAGGGTTGGGATGGATATCAGGGAAAGCTGGATATCAGGGGAAGTTGGATATCAGGGAAAGCTGGATATCAGGAAAGGCTGGATATCAGGGAAAGTTGGATATCAGAAAAGGTTGGATATCAGGGAAAGTTGGATTTCAGGAAAGGTTGGATATCAGGAAAGGTTGGATATCAGGGAAAGCTGGATATCAGAAAAGGTTGGATATCAGGAAAGGTTGGATATCAGGAAAGGTTGGATATCAGGAAAGGTTGGATATCAGGAAAGGTTGGATATCAGGAAAAGCTGGATATCAGGAAAGGTTGGATATCAGGGAAAGGTTCCCCCCAGAGGGTGCTGGGCACTGCCCGGGGAACGGGCACGGCCCCTGCCCGGAGCTCGCCCAGCCCGGGGTTGTTCCCTGGGGTTATTCACACTTCTCATTTCTCCTCGTCCGGACACGGTACCACTTTGGGCTGTTCTCTGACACCGTGAGGAGGAATTTCTCACCCGGTGGTGGCAGCTGAGCTGTCCCGGAGTGTCCCTGTCCCGCCTGCCCGTGAGGAGCCAGCAGCGACTCCTTGGGCAGTTTCAGCACAGCCCAGCAGCCTCTTTGAGCCGCTCCTGCCACCCTCCCGTGACATCCCCGGGCTGCTCCGGGCTGTGCCGAACAGGCTCCCGCTCCCTCTTTCCACTTCCCTTCCCGATTTCCCCAGACAGAAAGGAGAACACAATTCCCCTTTGGGAGATGCTACTCCAGCCCGTTCCAGCAGCCTGGCAGCTCCGTGTGAGCTGGAATTCCCTGCCCGGAGCTGTAAATTGGCTCCGAGACCTCAGCTCTGCTCTGTCCAGCCTGGAATGAGAATTCCCTTCCCTTCCCTTCCCTTCCCAAACCTTCCCTTCCCAAACCTTCCCTTCCCTTCCCTTCCCTTCCCTTCCCTTCCCTTCCCTTCCCTTCCCTTCCCAAACCTTCCCAAACCTTCCCAAACCTTCCCAAACCTTCCCTTCCCAAACCTTCCCAAACCTTCCCTTCCCTCCCCCGTGCCCAGCTCTGCCCGGGGTGCAGGGACGATGCTGTGCCCTCCCCTGGACAAGGTGCCCTCAGGCAGGTGTGACACAGCTCACCCACATGTTCCCTATTTATGTGTAATTAAATATTCACCGTTTGTTTGTAAATAAACAGGAAATGGGGTTAAATCCCTGGAATCTTTCCGCCAGCACAGGCTCTGCGTGCACCTCTGACCCCGGGCTCACATCCTGCTCTGTACCCCGGGAATTGTGGCACCACTGCCCACTGGATTTACCACAAGAGGGAAAACAGAAAGAATCTGCCTTTATTATGTTTTCCCTAAATTCAAATTCAGTCTCCAGCGTCAGAGATTCCCAAAGCCTGATCTCTTTCCTGCTCGGGTTGCTGAGCAGGCTGTGGAAATCCCTGCAGAAATCCCACCCAAGGAATGTCCCACACAGGAGGCTGGAGGGGACAGAGTCCTGCTGCTGCTGAGCCCGGGGGCTGCACTGGGACCCCATCACACAAATTGGGCTGTTTGGCTGGGAGGGTCCAAAGCAGGGCAGGAAAGTGGGATTAGGAGGTCCTGCTGCTTGTTCACTGCAGTACTTGTTCCCTTTGGGAGAGCTGTCCAGGTGTTTATTTATTATTGAATTAAATGAAAAATTAAAATATAAAAATTGAAAATGAAGATATTTACTTTAAAATATAAGGAATATTTTTGGTAGAATTAACACATCACAAGTAGGTAGGAATATTGCACAGTGTGAAATTATTCCATATTCATAATGAGTTTCTCAGCTCTGCCTAAGCTAATCAAGTTTTTCTTTATAAAAATGTGCTGATTAACCCTGTTTGCCTTTTAATTTACATTAAAATTCTCTGTTATCCAGTGCTCAGTTCAAAATGCCTGCATTGTTAAAATAATATTTCTGTACTGATTTACTTCTGGTTTTAGTTTCTAAATTACAGAATTCTTTGTTTTTCAAAGTCTGAACTCCAGGAAGCAGGAAAGGGACAATTTTGTTTTCCAAAGGGATGCAGTTTGATTAAAGATGATTTCTGCATCTACAACAGGAAAGCACAACTTTGTAGGCAAAAAGAAAAAAAAGGAAGGACAGCAAAGCAAATGTTTGCAGGAGCCACAGAGCTCAGAGCTGATGATTTTGGGTCTGACTCAGCCCCAAAACTGCAAATCAAGGACTTGTGGAGTGACAGCATTTCAAAACAAAGAACACTTCATTTCCTCTTATGCATTTTAGCCTTTTAACCCCTGATACTGGCACCAAGGTGCTGATGATTAAACTTCCTAAACTGTAGGGTCACTTTTCCTGAGGAGCTTTTCTCTCACAGTGAGCAGCCCTGAGTTTATCCTTCCAAAATCCCAACTGCCCTTTGTGTGCTCAGTCACCTCCTGGAGCTCACTCAAGGGGTAAAACCTGCCTGGAATTGTCTCCATTTCTTTCCTCCTGAGAGGTGGAAAAGGCTCCTGACCATCACTCCTGGCCCTGCTGCTCACAGAAACCCCCTGAGCTGAGGGAGAAACAGAATCCCACCAAAAGGAGCCTCTGGGGCTCCAAACTCCTTCAGGTTTGGCTCCTTCCAGGCTCTGTCCTACCTGGAACCTGAGTGACATCAAGGGCTTCCAGTGCTTTCCTTGTTTTTTCCTCAAAGACTTGGGAAATCTGCAAGTCTTGGGGCTCTTCTCTTCCATTATTAAAGTGCAAAGCTGTGAATAACCCCAACCTTTCACAGTCTGAAAATTTTTAGCATAACAGTTCCAGTTCATTGAGTTTTATTAAACAATGTAGGTCAGGGACTTTATATTTTGCAATTTTGCTGTGTGGGCTCTCAAATTGTTTTGATCCCAGAGCGTGTCAGTCCTGCAGGGATCCAGCACTCTGAGCACCAGGGGTTTTTTCTGAAATCACATCCTCAGGATTGTTGTAGGTTTTAGAAAACACAATACAGAAACCAGGCTTTGAGAATATGCCACTCCATAATGATTTTTAAACTGAACTCGGTCTTTGCTGCTGAGTCCTGAAATTCTGAAATATTTAGTGATTACTAACTTTTGTGTAGTTTCCTCATTGTTGACTCCCAGGTGACTGGGATAGCTACAATCCAGCAAATAGAATATATGAGGAACAGCCACCATCTTCACCTTCCCATTCTGTTTCCCCATCTCAGTGAGTTATTTACCAGCACCAGGAGAAGCTTTACCAGAGTTCAGCTGTCTGAGGAGTTGGAACAAGCAGAGAACACCGTGCCTGACAAGATAAACCTCACTCTTTTCCCCAAAGAACACAGAACAGATGGGAAAGTCCCTCCAGCCCTGGGCTTGGCATCACTGGAGGGAAGCAGGGACCAGAAGGGACAGATCTGCCAGTCTGGAAAAACTGCTGAGGGTCACCCCCACATGGGGTTCCACTGCCCCAGGAAAGGGCACCCTGAAAAACCACATAAATCTGACAGTTCCAGGATCCAGGAGTGAGAGTAAAACCACAGAAATCATGACAAAAAGGAGTTTTCCATGGAAATGGAGGAAGGTCAGCCAGCCCCCAAGGGCAGTCAGCAAGCCAGGAAGGGCAGAAACAGTGGGAAGAATCCAAGGTAGAAGTCCTGGTGGTGAATTTGCCCTTGGAACAGCTGAAAGGTGGGAATGGTAACCCAGGAGTCACCAGGAAAGACCAGGAGCAGAAATGCCCAGGGAAGGCAGAAGGGGTTGCACTACCCAGTGTTTGATGGGAATAACCTTCCCTGCAGGAGCTCCAGGATGAAAAGCTCTGAGGGTGATTCATTAACCAGGTCCTGCTCTGGCTCCTTCCAGCAAATGGAAAATCTCCAGCCAGTCCAGCATTCCACTGCCTTCCATGGAGAAACTCAGCAGGGTGCAGACACAGGGGACTGACAGGGAACAGACACCTGGAGAGGGACACAGGAGCTGCCAAATTAAACAGAGATGGAACTTCCCAGCCTGAAGTGAATTGTCCAGTGAGGAAAACACCAGGAATTCCTGGGCCATGGAGGGTCCCCAGGGCTGTAAGGGCACCCCAGCAGCAGGAGTGGCTGGAGAATGGGTGTGACTGACAGAGTTTTAGAACATGTTCTAATCAATTTTCCATTGAGGATCATGTGAAGAATTGCTTATTTTCCCACAATTGTCTATTTTTTTGTCAGAAACTGGTTAGGGGGGGAAAATATTTTTGTCCTTATCTAAGCTGCTTGAGGGACCTTGTGGGTGGCTGCAGTGACACTGCCATGAGCTGCTGTCCCTGAGTCCCTTGCAGGCCCTGTTTGCTGCTCCAACATTGTCCTGCTGCAGCTCTGAGTGCTGGGAGTTCTGACCAGAGTTCCTGAATGCCTCTGCTGCCAGTGTGACCCTGAGTCACTTCCTGCTCTTGTGCCAGGCTCTCTCCTGCATCCAGGCCACCTAATCCTTCCCACGTGGGTCCCAGCCACAGACAGGGCAGCTTTGGGGCTTTTCTCCAGAGCTTGCTGCATGTTTACATCACATCCTTGTGTTCTGCTGGCCCAGGGTTGGCTCTGCAGTCCCAGGGCAGCAAACCAGCCACTGATACTTCTCCACTGATGTGTTTCCTGGGATTTTGATATTCACTACAAAACCCTGCAGCTAAATATGGTATTTGACATAATTCTGCTTTTTCTGAACACAGCACGATCAATTCCTTGATTTGGTTTCAAGTAGCTGTGTGAGAAGAGGAAACTCAAGGCTCTGTTCAATAACACAGTTCCTTTGATTTCACTTGTGGCACCTCAACATCCTCAGCCTGGGTGTGGAGCTGAGCCTGAAATCCCATCTTTAATTATTTATTGCTAATTAGGAATCGGAATTTTTCCCTCTGTAGGGTAATAACTGACCTTGGGCCAGACTCAGCTGCCAGAGCAGCTTCCTCAGTGCAGTTCTCACCTGTAAGAACTCTCCCCTATTTCCCCTGGATGTGATCAAGGGGTGCTGTGGCACACAGGGTACAAGGGACTCACAGCTGTGCTTTGGGCTGGCAGAGATGTTTTACAGAGGGGTTTGTTTTATTCATAGTTTAGTGGTGATTTCCTGACATCTGAGGTGTTTAATGACTGCAGAAAAGTGGGAAAAGGAGCCCGTTGGTCCAGTTTGCAGAAGGAGAAAGGAGTAAAAGATTGAGCTTCACTTACTCAAAATTCAAACTGATAGGATTTGCTCTTTGAAAGTAAGATACTATCTCATTTTGGCTTTGAAACTTTAGATGTTTTTGAAGGCTAACAAAGCACAGCGAGGCAGTTGTGAGTGGAATTCTTCACAGGGACAGCTGACTGCTCAAACAGCTTTTAAAACAAAGACTTTGGTAATTCAAAGGCTTTAAAGCAGCTCTGAACTGTGCTCAGCTGCTGGGTGATCCATTGAGGTTTGCTGTGGAGCAGAACACGTGCAAATCCTCCCTGGCTGGAGTAGGGCTGGGAAATATTCAATAGTGAGTATTCCTGAGTGTTCCTGTGCTCTTCCCCAGAGCTGGGCTCTGGTGTGTGCCCTCACCCTGACCACTGAGGACAGTGACAAATCCACACCTTTAACTCCAGAGGAACTGGCAGCTGAAATTATTTCCCCCCTCTGCCATCACCTGCCCTGTTTTTCTGTGTTACTGGGTAATGTCCTACCTGAGTGGGGTTTCCCCTTCCCTTTCTCTGCTCTTTCTGCATCCACGTGGCCTTGGAATGCTTCCCAATGATGGATGTGCTGGGTGTCCATGGTTATGTTTGTACAGAACCTTCACAGACTCCTGAGGTGCTGACTGCAGAGAGACCTGGAAATCACTCACTGCTTTTGTACAGGTTTAAAACCCAACTCCAGTTCATGGCCTGTTGGTTCTGCACTGTCTAATCCAGGCTCTTGCTTGGCTTTCAGGGCTGTGACCAGGTGTTACCCACAAACATGCTGCTCTTCTGGAAAACAAATGCAATTTATTATTGGATGTTTCCTTGACCCCCCCATTCCAGTAACAGATGTTCAAAAAGATGGTATAAAAATCATCAAGTGTTGTAGAAAATGTTGGTAATGATGAAGTGCTTGACCTGCAGGTTTATTTGTACATTTTGCTATATAAAACTGTCACTCCTTTTACATCTCACAACTTCTCCTTGTACAGAAAATATCTGTAAACAATTTACTACCAAAAATTCTTCTGCCATTTTACTGTCCTGTGAAGGAATAAGAAGTTCCTCCATTTTTGCTCTTTTCACTACTAATAAATAAAAGCCATTGGAGCCAGAGAAGGGAAATGTTACAGAAGCCTTCAAATATTTTCTTGCTGTCCATGACCTTTCTAAACATGAACCTGAGGAAGTCTTTGTCAGAGCTGTTTTTTCCCCCCAGATTTCCTCCCCAGGTGTTCAGGGTGAGGCTCCATTGCAGTGCTGGGCTTCAACAGCTGCTCCCAGCATGGAGCAGAGCTGCTGTCACAGCCAGGCCAGGATGGAGCTGAGTATTCCAGGGAACAGACGTGGTAAAATATTCTCCAGCTCATGAACACTTTGCTTGTATTGTGCATTGAAAGGTTTTCCTCCTGTAACAATGTCCTTAAAAAATACTGATCATTTCTTTGCAGCAGCCCCAGCACAGGCACCAGCAGGACTGGGGTGCTGCTGGGAGGTGGAATCACCTGGAGCATCCTGGGGTGCTTCAGGATGGAGTCAAAGCCTTGGGCTTTAAGGAAACTCTCCAGCACAGGCAGTTGAGTGCAGCAAAGGATTATCAACCTGGAATATTTCAGTGCAGCCCCAGGCAGGAGGAGTGGGATGAGTCCCTCCTTGTCACATGCCCAGGGTCCAGGTTTTACAGACACAGGGCCCCAGTCACAGCCATTGGGGTCCCCCAACTGCAGCTCTTGTATGGCTTTAGTGTTTGATGTCCAACACCAGCTCCTGCTGGTTCAGTGCCAGCTGCCAGGATTTAATCCAGTTTTGCTGTGCATGCCATGGGATGACATCACTGAGGAGACCAGTTCATTCTGGATGTTGTAGAGCAGCAAAGCAGAAAGAAAACTTCTGATACATACACTGGAAATCTGTTTAAAAATTGGAATTACAGATTTCTGTCAGTTTTCTTCTGTCTGCCCACACTGCTGGTTCTGTTCTCTGGTGTCTGGTGGAGATGCCCAGGGCTGATGTTCTGCCAGCTCATGGTTTAATTTTCCATAACTGCAGGGAGACAAGAGAGGGAGTTTGGGTCTAACAGGAATATTCTTCATCTCCAGGTAACATTCTGTGTCTCTTGCCCATCCTTCTCTGTTCAGTGAGTTCCAGTTTCAGGATGAGCCACAGGAGGACTGGGATAAAGGGAGGAACCCTGGATTCTCACAGCCTCACCTGATGGGAACTGACACTGAAGTGAGCCCTGTCCTTCCCCCAGAAAGGGCTCAGGGAGGTGGGGACTCACCCAGCACGTTCTGGGTCTGGGTTCCAGTGCAAACCCAGGCCTCTCTTGGGGCTGTGACCCCAGAAGTGACCCCAGAACTGTTCTGGTGGTTGGGACAGGGACACTCACTCTGATATTGAATCCCAGCAGGTCACTGATCACTCCTGACACAGCAGACAGGATGACAACCCGTGTGATGTTGTAGATCAGTGGGTTCATGGTCAGCCCATACAGCCTGAATGGACTATCCAACTCCTGTAGTGAAAGGACAAGGACAGGATTCCATCAGCACTCACCAATGCCAAAGAATTCATCCTCTGACTTTTAGCTCAGCACTGGCACTCCAACAGACTGTGCTGCCCTGGGTCCTTTCTCAAATACAGGTACAGGAATTGCCAGTGACCAGAGACATCTCCTGCTGAATCCAAAGGCTCTGCAGCAACCCCAGCTGCACCAGAGCCTGACACTCCAGGCTGCAGAATCACTCAGCCCAGTCTATGGACTCCCAGACTCTGCTCACTCCTTCCCAAATCTCTCCCTGCTGCTGGCAGTGAGCTCCAGCACCAGAGCTGCTGAAGGAAAAGGAGCAGATGCTCCTGACTGGAGCAGTCAGTGTTCACTCCAGCCTCTCCTCTCACTTAGTTAAACCACTGCTTATCAAAAGTTCCCTCTAATTACCCACACTGGCCTTGTGCTGTTCCCTCCCCTGTCACAGCTGCAGCAGCACTTAAAAGCTTCCTTTGTGGGAATACTCCAAGAGCCAAGGGAAGGGCAGGGCCACATGGCATTGCCATAACTCCCTGCTTCCATAAAATCCAGCCTTTCAGGCAGAGCATCTCACCTTCAGCAGCTTTGTGGACAATTTCAGCACATTGTTCACCAGGGACAGCTGCTCCTTCTTGTTTGGCTTCTTCTCCATCTTCAGGTACAAGTTTATCTGTGACACACACCACAGGCCAGGGGTTGATATTCCAGCACCAGCCCCCAACTGATTCCTAACTAATTGGAGCCATTTTTGCAGTTTGCTGTCACTCCTGAGGTAGTGAATTTAGCACTGATAATATCATTCTTTTCCAATTGTTTTGGCAAACACACATTAACCCAGAGATCAAAATCATCCAGAACTTTGGAGTTTGGGTCTGTCCCAACAGGACCAGCTCTTCCTTTCCATGTTGACCAGTGCTTTGTTGCCTTCTGGCCAACACAAGGGTTGATTCCTACATTTTGAAGTTTGATTCCAGTATTTAAGCTGGTTTGAAATACCATAATTATACCCAAACAAACCACAAAGCCCAGGGGAGTACAAGCCAAAGGGAGCTACCTGCTCAGTGAGCAGGATGGAAATGTTGCTGTATTTCTTGTTGGTCTCAGAGCCCAGAGATGCCAGACGGAGCAGGAAGAGGAGCAGTGCAGCCTCCCACATCAGGAACTCCCAGTTGTAAGCTGCACTCAGGAAGGTTTTGTGACCCTTAAGAACCTGTGTGGGGAAAAAACAAAGCACCAAATGTCACTGACAAAGTGCCTGTTCTTGGGACAAGGGCACAAGCGCTGCCCTTGCTCCTCCTCTGCCCAGCCACTGAGAGCTCGTCCCACGAAGTGTAAATCATTCCTGTGATGGGGTGGCAGGGAAGAGTCTTATTTCTAACCTGGCTTTAGCTTGGAATTGGGTATTTTTTCCTTCTGCTCAGAAAAGGAGCCCTGTTCCTCCTCTCCCCTTCCTCTGTCCAACTAACAGGCAATGAAGTGCCTTTCCTTGTCCCACTGGCAGCCTCAGCCAGGCTGAGCTGCTCCTGCCTTTCCCAGTCTGGACTCACACAGCAGGACTGGCATTGTCATTCCTTCCTCTGCAAAGCTGTGCCTTACAAGAACAGTCCCAGCAGTGACAGAATCCACAAACCAGCAGCCTCTGCTACCACAGCTCTCCCTTCATGGAATCAAGGTCCTGCCTGGACACAGCACTGACCAAGAAAACAGCTCCAGCATTGGCACTGCTGCCTTAGTGAAGGGTTAAAAGGTGCCAGTAATAGTTCCTGACCTGCTTTTCCACATGGTGGTTACAGAGGATGCTGCAATCAGCCCTCTGGAATAAATATCCTGTGAACACCTGGGGTCCTTGGGCAGAGTCTCCTCTCCTTTGTGCCCAAACGGCCACATCCTGACATTTTCCTAATGATTATAAAACATTGCTCTGCAAGCACAGATTGAACTTCTTTCTCTAATTAAAATTACAAAGGTCTTAAAAAATGCTACATTCTCTACATTTCTGGGGTCAAACAGCTCCAGTACAAGCTTTTTGTAAGCTGGTGAAAAAAAAAGCCTCCAGCACTTGGGAGGGTTTCCCCTACTTTATAAACCACAAAGGTTAAAATCTCACCTGGGCACAGCAGATAAAAGCAATTGAAAGAGCCAGTAAAAAGACTGAGGACACAACAACATCCACAGACCTCTGGGGGCCTCGTCTCTGTGGAAACAAGGACAGGGGGTCAGGCTGAGCTGGGGGTGCAGCCAAAACTCACCACAAACAGCTGCCACTGTCACTGTCACACCCTCAGCAATAACCAAACTCCAGATCAGAACTCACCTTCAGGTAGGAGCGAAGGGATAACCAGATCTTGATGTTCTCCACCTTCTTGAGCCTGAAGTGAGGGATTTCATATTTCCTGGCTTTCCGAGCAGATGTGATGTGACTAAAGAGCTTGGCAAACAAAAACCTCTGCAAGTTAAAAACAGAATTATAAACTAGTGTAAAAAAGAGCAGATTGCCTGGGATTGTCAGTGAAACCTGGCAAAAAGGGTCACTGAGGAAGCCCAGCATGAGACCTGGGTGCTCAACCTCTCCAGCAGCAGTCGTTTACATAGAATTCCAGACTGGTTTGTATTGGGAGGGACCTTAAAGCTCATCTTTTTCCATTCCTGGCCATGGGCAGGGACACCTTCCAGTCTCCTAGGTTGCTCCAAGCCCTGTTCAACCTGGCCTTGGACACTTCCAGTGGTGAGGCAGCCACAGCCTCTCAGGGCAACAGAGAGGAGACAGAGTAAGACCTTGGGACAGGTAAGGGGGTAACAGGGGTGCCAGGAATGGTATTGACAGGTATCCTTTGTCAATAAGATGATCAATAAGAGCCTTCCCAGACTCCCCTCCCTGGCCTTAGCAAGGGCTGAAATGAGATGAGCTTTAAGGTCATCATCCCAATTTTATTCCTGCTTGCCAGGTTCCTGAAAGGCACCAGGACCTTTAAACCCACCTGTTTGTAGGTTCTCTCAGCAACACACATCATGAAGAAAAACATCCAAGTCAAGCACAGCCTTTCCAGGAAGTTGATGGCAGACAGGATGAGCACAGGGGTGCTGGCAGGGGCTCCACAGAAGATGTGCAGCAGCTCCATCAGAGAAATGGAGCAGAGCTGCTCCAGGTTGTCCGTGCGGAACAGTCGGTAGAGGAATGGCAGGAAGGCCAATCCAATGGTGATGATGTTTCCCAGCATTTGATACCCCACTCCTTGCTGGTGGGCATTAACCTGGCAAGCAGGAATAAAAATGGGATGGTTACCTGGGGTTTGCATCAAGGAAAAGCCCTGGTGTTGTGGTAGCATCAATTCAGGCAAGCAGTCAGTTCCCCTTCACAGGACGTTCCACCCATTTCAGTCCAAACCCCAAACAATCAGCCAAATAATCAACCCCCCACCTTCAGCACCCTGCAGAGACAATCAACAATAATCAGCACTTGTCAGTCTTCAAGAGATGTCCTAAATTGGGTGTCAGGCAATTTTCCAGTAAGAATATGTGGGACAATCACTTTTGTAGCTGGGAGGGATCAGTTTCACACTGCCCCAATATTTGCATGTGTAACTATTTCCAGGGCTTTTGGTGGTTGTTTTCTAAAGTGTGAGGGAGAGGTTGCAATGCCACACAGCCCCTTACCCTGCTCATGATAATCCCACTGATCTCCAGCACAGACATGTCCACCTTCTTGCAGTCATTCCCTTCCCAGATCAGAGCACTGACTTTGGCAGACGCTGGGCTGGTGTTCTGCAGCCAAAACAGATGGTTCTAGAAAAGACAGAGGAGTGCAAAAGGTGGGTCAGTTCTTTCTGTCCTAGCTCTTTGCCTAGAACACATTTGGATTGAGGGGGGAATTCTGTTTTGGGTGAATCACTTTGTTTTGGGACAAGCAGTGATGCAGAGGGGGGGACTGACTTGACATTGAATCACTGATACTGTTCAGAGCACTCCAGATTTCCATGTGACTCTGGCCTCATCCAGGCTGCTCACCTTATACCAACAGCATCCCTAAGAGTTTGGAAGACGAGGAAAAGGGAGAAGTGTTGGGGAAGATGAAATAGGAAAGCCTTATAGATATGATTACCTTGCAAAAGATGCTGAAAATATGGAAAGTAGAATTGAAATTGAGATGAAGACAAGGTTTGAGTTGAAGAGTAACTAAGAAACAATGGTAGAGCTGGCTGAAGGGAATCCTCCTTCTTGAGAGAGCAATACCCTCTGCCCAGGCAGGTCCAAAGGTCAGAATAAACCCTGCCTGCCTGGTAGAGATTCCCAAAAGCAGTTTTTTTAAGGTTTAAAATATAACCCTGTATGGTAATGTAATGATTCTTATAGGTTGCATGCAAATATTGTAGAGTTTGTAGCTTGTTTCAGATTGGTTAAAGAGAATTAGAATATTCAACAGAGAAGATGATTTATTGTATTGTAAACAGCAAATCGCTCTCTTTTTACTCTCTCTTTTTGCCTGTCCTGGTTTAGGGCAAATACTTAGGAGGAAACCTCTGGGGGGGTCTCCTCTAGGAAGAGTCGATTCCAATCACCCCTCCCCCTACAGGTCTGGGAGGAATTTCCTTAGAGAAAAGTGGAAAAAACTATTTACTCCACTTTCACTCTCTCTGTCTCTCTGGGCATAACTTAAAACTGTAGAACTTAATGTCCAGCATAAGCAAGAGGACGATTGGGGATACAAACAGGTCCTATGGCTAACCCAGGACATGCCTCTTTCTCTCTCTGTCTCTGGCCTGCTCTGAGCTGTGTCTTGCAGCCCAGCAGCCTCTCACACCCACGCTCTTTCACAATAAATTCCCATGCTCTAAACCCATCTTTAGAGATCTCTCGCTTCTATTTTACCCTCATAACCAAATCCCACAGAGTTCAATCCTACAGAGAAGCATTCCCAGCTCCCGGATAGAAATCACCGACCTGCTGGAAAACGTCTTCCTTGAGGTCCCTGCGGGAGTCGCGGGCGGAGCGCTCCTCGCTGTCGCTGGTGCCGGAGGAGCGGCACTCGGGGCCGTGCAGGAGATCGTCCCACAGCATGTCCTCGGTCTCCGAGTCCTGCCGGGTGCTCTCCGAGTCCCGCCGGCTCACGCTGCAGCTCCGCGGGCCCACGCTCAGGCACGACCTGGGGTCCTGCAAGAACAGCAAAGCTCTCACAGCGCAGCCCCACGCACGCACGGCTTGGAAAACCAGCTCCTCTTCCTCCTCTTTCTCCTCCCCCTCCTTCTCCTCTTCCCCCTCCCCCGCCTCCTCCTCCTTCTCTTCCCCCTCCTCGCTCCTCCTGCTCCTCTTTCCCCCCAGGTTCCCATAGCTTTGAATGCTCCCAGTTGCACCCACATGGTGGAAATGGTTTAAGGCAATGTTTGGGGAAAAAGCATTTCTCACACAGACCCCATTAGTTTCCCACCTCCACTCCCAGCCTACAAAATAAAAATTGATGTACTCATTCCAATGCAAATATGTCCTTTTTTATGCCTTTTGCATAATCTGTTTTAATATTTAATTTATATTTTGTATTAATAATATACTTTCATATTTATAACTTAACATTCACATATTTTCATGTAGGGTGAGTGGCAAAGTAATGAAAAGTGCCTGAGTGTGTCTCACAGAATGGATTTATTCCTTCATTACAGGAGTTGGACTTGATCCTTGTGGGTCCTTTCCAACTCAGGTTATTCTGTGATTTTAAAATCAAAATTTATTAGCTTAAAAGCTGCAAGCACAGCACTGCCTCCCAACCACAAGAGCAATTGCAGCAATTCCACAGGAGCAATTAGAGGCAGCTTGGACTGTCCTTTGCTGCCAACAGAGTTATTTGTTTGTTTGTGGTTTGTTTAACAAAGCAGCACAATCAGGATTGTGAATATTGTGAAGGTTTACAAAGCTGTCAAGGAGCAGGGAGGGAGGAGGTCACACCTTGCACCCGAGGATTCTGAAGCACAATCATTTTCTGTCTGTTTGGATTGAGTGGGGCTGGAACAAGATGAGCTTTAAGGTCCCTTCCAGCCCAACCCATTCTCTGATTATGAGAACTCTGGGAAAGCTCCCTCTCCTGATTTTATGACCATACCTGCCTGTATAATGTGGATTCCAGCTCAGACTCCACAACACTGTCAGAGTCTCTGGCACCTTTCAGGGCTTGCTTGACCTGCCAAGGACAAAGGAAAAATCACCTCATTATCCACAGCAAAACAAGGTGTGGAAAACAGCACAAATCCCACCTGGGTACCTGGGAGACAGCCTGGTTGAGAGAAACCAGAGGCCTCTTCTTCTTCTCCTCGTAGCTGTTGTCACTGGAAGCCCCTTCCATGCTGTGGTGTAACAGGAGCCTCTGTGCCACAGCCTCAGCATCTTCCTCACTCGACAGCTCGTCAGAAGCACCGTCCCTGTTGGTGCCATCATCCTGCAGAGCACAGCCAAAGCCACCAGGACCTGCCTGAGTCCCATCAAAGGCTCAGGGCAGAGCTGGCCCCTGGCACAGCCCTCACTGCCAGCAGAACCAGCACATGATCCCCAAAGATCACACAGAAACAGAGCTGTCTTGGCATCACAGAGACTTCACAGGTTTTAACTCCTTTCCCTGGCTCTTGTCTTGCCCCAGAGGCAATGAGAGGGAATTTTGGGTGGTGGAGTTGGAGTTGGGGCAAGGGCAGGAAGAGGAGGCAGTAGCAGCTCTTGGCTGTGCCTTAGCAGCAGCCTTAAGCCCAGATGTATCCATGAGATGGGGGGTAACAAACCCAAAATCCTGGGCTGTGCCCCTACGCTGAGCCCTGCCCCTCTCCAAACTCCTTCACAGAGAGAAGCTGGGATGGCACAGTATGACAGAACTCCACACAGGATCTATTCCAAGTTCTTCATGTGGAGTTAACACATCACTGACCCGGAGGAAACTCAAGAGTAATTTCAAAATTCTTTATGTTTCAAGCTTTCAACAGATGTCACAATGCTTTAGCTCCTTCTCTCTCCCCAGGGGATGTCTCAGTCTTGCAACACAAAATATTTTACAGAACTGTTTTTGAAAATGGCCCATTTATTTAGTCACTATCAGCACTCTCCCTTAACTGAACACCTTGTGATCAGAAGTCTCTACAATTAAATGAGCAGGTTGGTAAAACAGACATCTCCAGCTCTGGGTGTATTTGACCAGACTTGGTCAGGCTGGACAGGCCTTGGAGCAGCCTGGGGTAGTGGAAGGTGTCCCTGCCCACAGCAGGGGCTGGAATGAGATGAGTTTTAAGATTCCTTCCAACCCAAACTATTCTGGGATTCCATTCTATGATCATGAAAAGAAAGTACCAGCATCTTTTCAACTGCTCAGTGAGAGGCAAAAAGGGGTTTTTAGGCTCTCTAATGCAGGCAAAGATTAGCAGAGGAACTATCTTGTATTAGACCAAACCATTCAGTTAAATTCCACCACACTTCTGGGCACACAAAGAACACAATGAAACTGTGCTTTCAAAGGGATCTCCCCTGGCAGTACCTGATGGCTCTTCTCCCCATCAGAAAGTTTACTTTTCTCTTTGGAGTGCAGCAGCCTGTGTTCAGATCTGGCCTGTCTGGGTTTGATGCCATCACTCACAGCACTCACACCACTTTCTGTCTCAGTCCCTTTCTCAGCTACCAGCTTCACTCTTCTATTCCTAGGAGAGAAAATACAATTAAATGTTTTTATGTCAGGGAAAAACTCTTTGGGATAAATCATCCTGATCTTCCCTTATCACACAGGTGCAGCATCAAACAAGATACCTAAGGGATAAATAATTTTCTTTGGCTGACAGGCTTTGTGTGCTCAGTCTGTTAAGAAGATTTATTTCTGCTTCACCCTCACTTTTGTAACTCTAATAGTGTCTTAAAATTTCTAAATCAAGGGGAAAATGTTCATTTTTTATTAAAAAAATAAATAAGACCAATTCAAAAGACAAAAAGTCCTTGTGAAAAGAAAGCACTTGTGAACTGGAAACTCACCAGGAAATTCACTTGGGAAAACAGGAGAAAACAATGAAATATTATCCGGTACAATCTCTCCTCCTTTTCCTTGAGTTACTTTTAGAGAAGGAAGGTGCCAAGGTGAGACAACTGTCCAAACCAGAAGGCACAATTGCCTTTGGAAATCAAGTAAAACAAACAGCAATATAATCTGAGCACTCACTCAAACAAGGTCACTTATCTGATAAATAAACTCCACCACATTTACAGCTCCTCTAACACTTGGTTTCACATTATCTAATTTTACACAATCTAATTTTATATGATCTAATAAAGACATACTAAATATTCCTGAGGAATCAGCTTCCCACATTACCAAGAAAGTTTAAATTCAGGAGAGACTGACAGGCATGGGGATGTCAGTGACAGCACATGCTGTGCCTTCACCCTGCAGGTACCAAACTGCTCCCAGAGTCACGGGCACCACAAACCCAGCATGGATCACCCACCTCCTCTGGAAGAGCAGGCTGGATAAATTGGTCAGCAGAGATGCAGAGCCAGACTGCTCTTCCTTGCTGGTTCTGTCAGAAGACCAACTGCTCCCATCCATGCCCACAGGTTTGCGTAACTTCCTGAGTTTTAAGACAAGGACAATTAAATTGGTGTAAGAAGCCACTTTAAGCTCTTTCTTAAAAGACCTTAATGAGCTTTGAACAGTTTGAACTTCCAAAATGTTAGATGCCATTTTTCTGAAGCCATGAAAATAAAATAAAACACTGACTTCCAAACAAAAAAGTTCTGCCTACACCCCCAGCACATGAGGGTATCTCTGGGAAAGGCACAACAGACAAAATGCAGATGGAATCTTTGCTGCAGCAACCTGAAGGAGGGAAAACCCCATCCAGCAACCCCATCCAGCCCCCCTGCCCAGCTGTGGCCCCAGCAAGGGCTCACCTGCGGCGCCTGCTGAGGCCATTGCTCCCTGCAGGTCTGTTCACCTGGGTGGACACGATCTGGCAGTGAACTGTCCCCAGCAGCAGCATCAGGCACAGGGGTCCCATCACCTCACTGGCACTCACAACAGGCACCATGAAGTACAGCACCACTGCTACCACTGCACAGAGGGAAACAGCACCAATATAAAAATTAAAGTCTCTCTCAACTATTTGTTTTCACTCTGCTTTATTGTATTATTATTTAATTTCTGCAATTACTAGTGTCATTCACCTTGAAATGTACATTAAGTAGGTCCCAGACAAGATCCTCATGCTTTAGATTATGGACTTCAAAATCATCAACTCACTAAGTTTGGGAAAGCCCACGGAGACCATCAAGTCCAACCACTCCCCCAGCACTGCCAGGCCCACCCCCAACCCATTTCCCCAAAAGCCACATCCACACATTCTTTGATGTCACATTCCTTGCAGGAGAAGGTTTATGGCCCAGCCTGTTCTCTTGATGCTGGAATGATTTTTGTCTTTTCTTTTATATCCCTTTTACACAGTTCTCTGTATCCACAAGTATCAGCAGCATGCACACTTGCAACCTTTTACTTAGTTCAGTGCTCAGTGGTTTGTAAGTGTTCTGCAGGCCTGAGACTGAACAGCCCAGAGCTGCAGAGCCAGGGAGACCAAACATTCCTACTGTCTCAGGAACCCAAGGTCTCCTGACAGGAGGATTCTGTAAACCAGGGGTTAGCCCACCCCAACCCCATTATTGGGCTCCCTTGTTGGATCTGTGCTGTGTAAAGTCTAGAACTGGTGTGTGTGACTGACGGGGGTGCATTTGCCACGCTGTCACCTGGGTGAAGTGGATGCATCAAACAGGATCCTGATTCAAATACTGAGTGAAAGACCCCAACCCCTTTAACCGTGTCTGGCTTCATTTTCCTAACACCAGAAAAAGGCATCACTCTCACCTTGCATAATGTAGAGCACCAAGAGCCACATGAAGATACGCTGGGAAGTGACCTGAATCCACCACTGACTGAACAGGGGGAAGAACACCACTCTCACAATTCCCTTCCGTGTCAGTGATGTCCAGGGAATTTCAGGCTTGGCTTTGGCAAAGGTAGAGCCTTGGAATTAAAGGGGAAACAAGCCATCATTAACTGTGAATCACAAGAACTCCCTTGCTGGAGTTCCCCTTTGGGCAGTCCCAGCCCCCGGGTGACAGCAGCCCAGCTTCAGGCACCTGTCACAGCTACACAGCCCCAGCAGGCACAGCTAAAGCAGCTCCTTGTCTTCTCTCAGAGCTCTGGCTCTGACCCTGCCCTGCTCCCCTTGACTACTCCTGCAGAGTCACCCTGAACTCCTCCTGCTCTGCTCTCAGATTTTCAGAGCTCTTTTTGCCCCGGTGCTCATGAGCAGGGGCTCCCCTGGCAGCTGGGCAGTTCTGCGTCCCCCACTCTGCACAAAGCTAGGATGCACCTACAGAATCAGGAAATGTCCTGAGCTGGAAGGGACCCACAGGGATCGCCAAGTCCAATTCCTAGTCCAGCATCCCAATAATCCCACCCTGCTTCCCTGGCAGCGCTGTCCAAACTCCCCTGGAGCTCTGGCAGCCTCGGGGCTGTGCCCATTCCCTGGGGAGCCTGAGCAGTGCTTCTTCTCTGGGGGAAGAACCTTTCCCTGATCTCCAGCCTAAACCTCCCTGACACAGCTCCAGCCGCTCCCCCGGTGCCACCCCTGTCCCAGAGACAAGGACCAGAGGCAGCAGCGCTCACCGCTGATCAGATCCACGTCGATCAGATCGGGCTGGATGTGCCCCTTTTTCTTCGGCTTGTTCTTGAAGCCCTGCAGGGCAGAACACACGGCCGGGTCAGCGGCGAGAGGCGCGGGGCCCGCCCTCCCCCCGCCGCCGGTACCTTCATCTGTGTCTGCTCCACGGCCTTCTCCCATATCTGCTGGTCGCAGGCCCCGATCTGCGGGGAGAGGAGGCTGAGGGCACGGC
>JAHLSL010000083.1:2741676-2759449 GCA_025920805.1 Petroica traversi | reverse complement strand
CAATCAAATCAAATTAAATCACGAAACAGCAATACAGGAGTCGGTATCTTTACATGTTGTACAGAGAAATGAGGAGAGTGGGTGTTTGTGAGTGCTCGGGGTGCCCCGGGCGCTGCTCAGAGCCCTCGGCAGGGACACAACAGGAACGATCCCGGTGCTCCTGTCCCATCCCCTCAGGCTCAGCTCCTCGGGAACTGCACAGTTCATCGCTCAGGGGATTCAGCCCGACCCGGTGAAGGGCTCGGGGAAAGCTCTGACACTTCGGGCCGGGGGAACTGAGCTGCAGCACGCAGGGAACCCGGCAGAGCTCAGCACAGCCCCTGTGGAAAGCGGCCCCCAGGAATCCCCCGGGTATCCCCCCTGCCTGGGAGAGAACGTGGCAGGAACCTGCACAAAGCCACCTGGAGCTTGTCCAGGGAGAGAGGAAAGCAGAGCCAGCTGGTATTTCAGCTTTACACTGCACTGCTCGTCCATTTCCAGCACAGCTGAGCCCCTTGCCGTTATCCCTGGGATGTTTCACACCAGCACTCGATTTAAAGTCGAGCCTAAGCCTCATTTCTGTCTCAGGGACAGAGACTTGGTCAGTGCCAGCTGTCTCCAGCATGAAGCTGGAGGATTTTCTACCTGACACACATCACAGAGCAGATCCTCATAAATGGAGCACTGAGGACTTGCAGTAACTGACCAGCACATTGATATTTAGGAACTGTTCTGAATAACAGAATGTTTAACTGTTGGAATGGACCTTAACAATCATCCAGCCCCAACTCCTTGCCATGTGCAGGGACACCTCCCACTGGGCCAGGCTGCTCAACCTGGCTTTGAAAACTTCCAGGCTGGGGCACCCACAATCTCCCTGGGCAACCAGATCCTCACCACCCATCACATTTCTTCCTAATCCCTAACCTAAATCTCTCATCTTTTGATTTGTACCCATCCCCCTGTCCTGTTACTCAGTTCCTGATGAGCAGCCCCTCTCCAGCTTCCCTGCAGCCCCTGAAGATCCTGGAAGGGGCTGTGAGGTGTCCATGCTGAACCTTCTCAGCCTTAGAACAAGCCATCAAATGTGCCAAAGTTTGACTGGCTCATTAAGGAGCCTGCTTTATGAAATCTTGGAGACATTCAACTAGCAGCTATTTCGTATGAGATATTCAGAAATATTGATTGGATTTGTTCTGCTCAAACACTAAGCGGCTTGAACTTGTTACTTCCTCTCTAAACAGCTCTAGCTCATAAAAAAAAATCAGTGTTCTACAGGTCTTGGACTGGAAAACATTTGCATTTGTCCCATCAAGGCTTTGTTCTGGGCAACTGATGCAAAGGCTGGAGAGTGAGCAGCTTCCCAAGCAATCCCTCTCCCACTTTACATCCAGAGCTGAGGTGGAATTTGAAAGTCTGCCAGTTTGGTTAAAGCACAGCAAAGCTGATTTAGTAAGAGATTCTCAAACAGCTTGTTCCTCTCTCCCTCAGTCTTCCAAACTAGAATAGCATCAGCCACATTCAGGTCATTCAAAGATACCTTTATTTATGTGCATTTCAATCTGACATTAGGTTTTAAGTGAGTAACTGAGCAGAGCACAGAGAGCATGATGCTACTGGTCACGTCCCTCCATGTAAGAGGAAGTCAGAGCATTTTCCAGGTATTTCAGGCTGTCATGGATTTCACTAAAGCTACAGCTGGGAAAGGAGCACAAAGCACTCTGATCTTCCTTCACCCATTTGAAAACACTAGAATTTACAGAGGACTTCCAAATGGATTCCCTCTTCATTCCACTCCAATTTTCCCACTACAGAGGCTGGTGCAGGGGGGCTCTGTTTGCTCTGCCTCGGGCTCGCTGTGGCCCCTGCGGGCGTGGCAGTTCCTGAGTGATCAGTGCTGGCTGCCAGGGCAGGGTCACCCCGGGATGGCCCTGCCCTGCCCGGGAGCAGCACGGGGAGTGTGGAACGGGCACGTGGAAGACTCGCAGACTTGGTCAAAAGGAAAGAACACCCCTGGGGAATCTTTGAATGTGAAGGATGAACTGAAACCGCTATTGCCTGTGAGGAATTTTACTTTGCACAACCCTTAAAGCTATGAAATTCCTCTCAACATAAAAAGTGGAAAAAACCCACCAGAGAACCGACGGCTCCTTTCTGAGCCGCGCTGAGTCATCTAGAATTTCTGCTAAGATTAAATTACACCCCTGCATGAATCACATTACTTCTCATCATAAAAGCTTTCCATTCTAACACCTTATTTACACAGATTACTAAACGAGTCACTACCACTTCAATCTGTAAATTAGTTTTAAATTGAAATATTTCCTAGTCCTCATTTTTGTACCGAAGACAATACATACATACACATAAGGAGTAATACAGGTTCTAACTAATCACTGCAGTATCTTCTGAGGATTATTTCTCTATCAGTTTAAAATAGTGACCTCTACACTGAGGTGCTAATATGTATATAAAAGCCTACACAAACAATATTGCACAAAGTAAGATTTATAATAGAGTAACATATTTTAGAGACCCTTATAAAGAGAAGAGTAATAATTGATATTAAAAAGATGCATCCAGAACTAACACAGCATCTTTGCTTTTGTCTAGTCTAACATAGTGTTTCAAATCTTTCCTACCCCAGTGAGGATTAGAACAAATAAAGTTATCTGGAGACAGCTTAAGTTGCACCAAACCCCAACTTGTACTCTAAATGTGGGGAGGGGGGAGGGAGAGGGAAAAGGGACTTTTCCTTTTGATGACTGGAAAGGGCAGTAATCAATGGGGTGAGTGAAAGTCAAATACAGATTACACGTTAACATCCAGAAATATTGAAAGATTGTTTAAAAACTGTTGATAGCTGACACTCTACACATTGAGCACGTGCTGCTGATTTTTCCACAGTAACTGGGCACCCAGGAGCTACACATGGAAAAAGCAGTCCAACGCCAAAATACTTTTTATTGTGAAATACTAATACAGAACTTACACAGTAAGGCTGTCCTTATTCTAGGAAGCCAGGTATCAGCTCAATGCTTATTATATTAAGTGCATCAGTACAAGGGAAAGTGTGGATCCATTGGACACGTTACGACCCGATCAAAACAAGCTGCCAAGTTGGTTAAGTATTTTAAAGCCTTAAAGTGCTCAAAGATAGCAGTTTCCTCCACAAGACTACCAAGAGGTTCTCTAATTTTGACACTAGCATTTATCACGATCTGGGAAGATGTATTTTGGAAGCAAAAACCCTCACACCAAACAACATAAGCAGTGCTATGAGAAGTGTTAGGTCAGTAAGTCATTGCATTTCAACAGGAATCAGACACTTGCTTCAGTTCTTTTTACAGGTCACCCTTGTAGGAACTGTAAGAAACATCAATTTCTATAGCTTGTATATAAACCAACATGTCAAGAACAGACATACCAAAAATTCCACAAATCATCAAAAGTGCTGTGCTTTCTCTGTTTTTTTTCCTTTTTTTTTTCCTTTTTTAAGCAATTAAAATGAGATGGGGAAGTCACTTTGCAATCTTCTACAAAAGCATCACTTTCTGGTGAAGATTAGAGATAAAGTAAAAGTAGGGAAATAACACTGACCAATGGAATTCAATCATTTTATGTTCCTGGAGGAATTTCAATCTGACTTTGAGAAGATATTCAACATCTCTTTACTTAAACAGAAAGAAGTGGTAGACCACTGTTACAGGTTGTACTAAGGGGTTAAAATACAACTTGAATTTTGCATAATCTGTGTAAAAAAGATATGCTTGACATTTTGGAATGTCACCTTTCTTTATAGAATTATAGGCAAGATTTCTCCAATAAAACATAAGCCAGTTATAAAACTATAACTTCACATCAAAATTTTAAAAAGTTGTTTAAAAAATGTTTGAATATATACATATCACACAGAAGAGCCTGCATGATCCTGTGGATTGTGTTGCTGATCAGACTCTATTTTAAAACCTGGAAGGGGCTGGGCCACCTGATCTGGTTGCACAAGTCCTGATATTGAAGAAACAGAGGAGGAGAGCACCCCTGGGGTAAGCTGAATTTCTGTACCTGGTTCTTCAGACTCTATTTTTACACTCACACCTTGGGGTTCACCTTCAGCCTCTGTGTTTCCAGGAACATCACTGTTCAGGCTTGAATTGCTTTCTGCTTTTGGAGAAGTCTCCCCCACGGGGTGATATTGTTTGAGTCTGATGTGCCAGGCTAAGCTGCAGACTGCTGACACTGTTTTGAACTGATGAATGACATTTCTAGGGATGAAGTAGATGTCATTGTCACACAACTGAATCCTAGCATAGCGAATGCCTTCCCGTCTCATTTGGTTTAGTTTGGCTTCGTCCACCCATTGAACACACTGGGAGAAGGAGAGATGGGAAAGTTAGTGGTAAACTCTTCAAACAATTCAGCACCCTCCTAATTGCAACTTAATTAATGGCTAAATCAGAATGTTTGTGTTTCATGGGTAAAACTTCACATTCAGATGAAAACTGAACTTTGGAAATACAATTTCTCTGGGGTGCACATCTCGAGGGAGGAGAATGGAGAGGTTTCTGCAGTTATAGTCAGAAACAACAAGTGTGACATGGGCTGCATTGTTTGAGCTGACAGGACTGAGTTCAGATCCTTCACAGCCTAAGACAACATCAGACATTAGAAAAAGCAGGAACAGGCACACATGACTTCATCAACAGATTGTTTCTATAGCACATCCTGTGACTCACAGCATGAACCCCAGCTTGGGGGAAAGGAAAAGAAAAAGGTGCCTTCCAACTGAACTACTCTGTCCTGAAACACAAGGAAATTGCCTCAAAAGAGCTGAGAACTGAGGGGATACAAGGGGCTGACTTTAGGGAGAAGCTGGGATCAGCCAGAAACTACTCCAAAACACCAGGAATGAGCTGTCACGAGGGCACATTTGATACCTGTGACACTGGAGGTTCATGCAGGTCCAGCTGAAGTCTCTGCACAACATCAGTGAAGTCTTCAGCATGAAAACAAACCACATCTTTGGTTATACGAGGCTGATCACTCCTAGAAAAGATGAGAATTCCAGGAATTTTTAAGGTATTTGAGTTACAGACCATTACAGCTCTTCCCAGCAGAAAGCTTCACTGAACCAGTGACCTACTTGAGTGTTACACTGTGCACAAAGTCTCAACACTTCTCAATAGTGTATTATTTCGAAAAAAGAGGGATAATTCATAGATTTCCCTTTTTTCCTTCTCCATTTTTGCTGCAGTCACAACAGAAGTGATGTTTTCATGGACAATATACTGAAATGCCTGAGAACTAGGTTCAAACTGCCAGTATCAACGTTCTCTGTGTTCCAGGAACCACAACTTGCCTCAACTCTTCCATTCTATAATTGGACAGAATAATTCTGCGTTAAGGGAAAAATGTAAAATTTGCAAAGTAACACTGAAGTTGAAGCAGTGAGGAGTTTTATTCAACAGCTGTGAGCCAGAGTGAAGTAAATCCTGGCATCTTTTATTCTAATGATGCTATCCCAATTTCTATTGTAATTTCTAGCTATTACAATGATTCCGTTTCTCTGCAAGGTCAATAGCAATATCCTGGGTACATGACCTGAGAAAGCACTGCAGCTGTGAAATTAATTACACTGAGCTCTCAGACCACAGATACAAAAGCTAGAATTAATATACCTGCTCAGGAAAAGAATAATCAAGGATGATGGCTCAGGTTTAAGGTTTTTGTATTGCACTAAAATATTCTGCAAGCTGCTGTTACAAATTTTTGACTGCCTCAAGAGAGAAAAACAGGAGGCACACAGCTTGAGGTGTTCAGCTCTGGGCAGCTTTTGAATCACAGAATTACAGAATGAACTAAGTTGGAAAAGACCTTTAAGACTGTCTAGGCCCAACACCTCCTCATCAATTAAACCATGGCATTGAGTGCCATGTCCAGTCTTTACTTTTAAACACATCCAGTGACTCCACCACCTCCCTGGACAGACGATTCCAACTACTGTCTCATTACAGGGTTTGAACCATTTCTGATTAGGTTTGTTGGCCAATAATTTTTTTTTTAAAAAGGAATAGCTGCACTGCAGCAGCACTCACCATTCCCCAAACTGCACAGCCTTGAGCACCCCAACAGCAGCTGTGCTCTGCCAGTCAAAGCCCTGCCCCACGTGGTCAGCGTGAGCTCTCGTCCTGTCCTCGAACAGGACCTCGCGGGGCTCGCTGGTCCGAGGTAGGTACTGCAGGTTCTTGATCTCGTTCATGGACCTGCAAAGGCAAAAAAAACAACTTTAAAAATGGCCCTGCTGCTCAAAAATTAATGTTTATATTGAAATAATCTTAAAATGCTGGGTGCTGCAGGCTTCAAGTGAACAAAGCACTTCCCTCTGATAGCAAAGTACAATTCAGGTTATGAGATCAAACTTTACAAATCAAATATCATAATTTTTGTGTTCAGTTGTGCTGAAAGACTTCCTCCAAGAATGTACTGGTATGTAAAATACAGCTATCTTACTGAACTGGAGTTTCAGTTATTTGGGAGTACATCCAAAAATTCTTCTTGAAACAATTAAAATATGCTTCCAAATCTTCTAAAATTTGTCTAAAGAGCACTGTTTCACAGAAAGATAACAAGAATACACAGTAATTCCTGAGCAGGCAGGCAGTATTACAAGTACTTTAGCACTGACATTAGAATGCTGCACAAGTAGTAGAAGGATCTCTGCTCTTCTACAGCATTCTGCCTGCCCTCAGCACCAAATTGGTTCTTGCCACAGAAATAAGATTAATTAAGTCTCCTGAAGAATAACAAAAAGAGGTTTTAATCTTAAAGCACTGATCTAGGAATGTGAGAAGTACTGAAAGATAGTGTGAGAAGCAGTGAAATAAAATAACCATCACAGGTAACATTTGCTTTATCAGCCAAGCCAATTTGAAACAAAGTGAAAGTGAAACTCAAATTTGAATTAGTCCTCTGAAGAGCCAGTTACACATCAAGCACTTTGCTTTTGTTCTCAAATCTGCCACAGAGTTGATTGTGAAAGGAAACCCGAAGCTTACCGGCGCCGTTTGAAGGGTGATTTTGGCATATCAGCTGTGGGGATCATCTGCTCTCCCGGCCTCACCCACATGATGGGCCCATCGTCACTCTGGGACCTGCACTGCAGTCGGAGACTGGAAAGAGTCCCCCAGGGCAAAGTCATCTAAAAGAAAACAGGAACAAAACAACCCACAAAACACACATAACACAAAACACTGGGTGAGATAGAAAAATTAAATGATGCCTTTGGTAAAACTGGTTCAAATCTGTTGTCAAAAAGTTGCTTAGTAACTAATGAAGTTGGAGAGGTAAAAGACATTCCAAGCTAATTTTATCAAACACAGTTTCTAGGGAAATAGAGATGCATGTAGTGCAGGTATACATAATAAACCTGATTTTTTAAAATTAGCCGCCTCATTCCATGCCTTTCAATTGGCTACAGGAAAGAATGAATCTCAGTAGCCCAAATAACATCAATAAAGAAAATACCTTGCAGTTTCTAATTACTTGGAAACCTAACAATTACTTAAATATCTACAGCGCTCTGGACACACCACAAGTTACTGCTTACTCTAAGAAATGGAGATTCTTCCAACATATCTAGGAATTCTGGGAAGTAGTCCCCAACTTCTTCATCCACTGCTCCCACCAGGCTGATCTGGCGCATGGGTCCTGCTCTGTAGGTGCCACAGCAGTACGTCCGATTGACCTGAGGCCAGACAGGAGATAGAACAGCAGCACAGCTTTAGTTCTCTCACAGGAGATTTAAAAAACGAATCTAACACAGCTGGGATCAATCTTGGACTCATCTACATCTGTTTCAGTAGTGGTGCCTTTGGGAATAAGCACAGGGACTGTTTAGAACAGAAGAGAAAGAAAGGACTCCTGCCTGTACTCCTGACAGGAAATCCTTCTGGAGTCTGAGTAACAGTGAGTGAATATTTGACTAATTCAGGAACAATTCAACACTTCCAGGCTGACTTCAAAAAACAGCCACGCAAGGTTTCATTGTGACACAGTCTTTCACCAGCAAGCTTCAACTCTCCACTAGTTTGTGCAGCTGACTGTTGCTTCTGCATTTCAAACCGGATCTCCTGGAATATGCACATTCCTCAGTTCTGTCCTGTCCCTGAGATCCTTCCCCTGGGACTGCAGTGAAAAACCTAAGTGTCCTTCACACAGTGGTTCTGGTGATGTTGTTACAGTAAACACAGAAATTTGGACAGAAACCAGAGGAAATGAGGGTTTAGCTAGAAAGCCAGCACTCACGGAGAAGAATTTTAGGATAACCATGTGCAGTAGAACCTGCTGTCAGTGCTGAGGCCTGAAATGCTTTAATCTCACAGCTCATGGACATCCTCTAAAACACAGACTGCCCCACTTTTCTGGGTCATCTGGAAACTTTTCTTGCCAATTTCCTGTTCCCAGAGGAGAGGTCTTGGCAATACTCCAGTGTTCTGTAGCCTCATCCTATGGACTGCAGCTGGAACTTGCCATATGGCCACAGAGGAGGTTCTGTGCAGATAGCACAGCTAATTGATGTTATAGAGCACAAGCTCTGCCACAGCAAGGCTGCTGTGCTCAGTTATGCCTGAGCCCCAGCCTTCCATCACCCTTCAGCATTCTAGGGGTGAAAAACTCCAGTCATTCTCCATGGCTGGTGGTGGGACAGCACAATTACTGGGAAATTTGCAGTTTAACAGTCATGTTCACAAAGTGTGATGCCTTTTATAACTCCACTTACAGACATGTGGATGCAGCAGCTCAAAGTTTAGTTTCGGTTTTGCTTGTCTAGCCAACAAACCAGATGTCATTAAACTACTCCATGCAGTTGTTAAAGGTAAATTAGGAGAGACTAATAAAGGAAGAACAGAGTTACTGCTGCAATTTTATCCTCCAGGAGCAGCCATAGATACTTCACTTCTTAATTATAGGATTTCTGCTCACTCTATTTGCTGAATGCAGTTCAGAGTAGGAGCACTGGAACACCACAGCAATATTTCAGTTCTGTGCACCTACAGAAGAACTACAGACTGAAGTGCTCTAGTCCTTATCCAGTGAAGTTTAACTGCCTGGCACTATTTATATAAGTGGAGACAGACTCCTTCCAGATGAGTTCTGAGCTATTGAAAGCACCTGCTGAGAGTCACTAGTATTTTACAGGTGTTTGTCATGAGTTAAAATGAATTAGAATTCCATATGTAGTTTTTCTGTGTAATGTTTTCAAAAGAAATGAAAAATGAGAAGCATTAACTCTGGGCTTGTTTAATGTACTGGAACAATAAAAAAATAGACAGGGACTCAGGAGTTATAAAGGAATCAGTAGAAACACTTTAGGGAAACATTGGATTTCAATGCTTTCCTAGTTTTTAATAGAAATTAAAGGAATATACACACTTGAGAATTAAACCCAGAACATGTTTACACTGACAACATGCACCAACCCACAGCAACCCCCAGCAGGATGCAGATTTCATCTCAAGCACCTCAATCACAGGGGATGTAGTCTACTAGTTTAATATGCCATAAAAAACTTCTTCACAGCTTTTCTCATTCTTAATCCCTTCTGAGCAGCAAACACCAACACCGCTGGTTAGGCCAGTGGTCTCAGGAATATGATGTAATGAACATCTGAAAGAACAGGCACCTTGTTTTCCCTTTCCAGCTGGGTGGTTTAGTGTCCCATGAGTAGCACCCTGCTTGCTGCATTGCAACTGCTCTGGCCTTTGTTCATCAGGTGCTCCAAATTCCCTCTTAGCTCTATTCACTCCACAGGCACCTGTGTGCACCCCTCACTGCAGGGAAGAAAGCTGAGACGATGAAATAGCTGAAGTCACTTTGTTATACCCATTTGAACTTCTCTCTGTGTTTTTTTTTTTTTGTTTAAAGTTCAGCTCTTGTTTAGGAATTCAGCCGGGGTCACTGCAGTTCACACGGCTGCCAGGAGTCAGTAACTCATTACCACAGCACCTCCCTTGCTATAATTTGTTCCCTGTGCTTCTCTAAAAGCAGCAGTGGATCATGAGCAGTCACTGCCGCTGTTTTTAGTGTTGCAAAAGGACAATGGGGGCAGCAAGGCCACTCAGGCAGCCTGTGCCCTTTCAAATGCCCCGCAGCCATCACTGCCACGTGTATACACACTGACAGTGAGTTATGGGCATGGTTAAAATTAGCTCTGGAGTCTTATGGAGACATTTTCCCTCAGCTGCAGCATGTGCCTATCAGTGTTTCCCACACTTGGGTGAGAACAGACACAGACAGGCAGTGTTTCCTGTCAGATGCACAGAGCTGCTGTTTATTTGCATGCTCCCGAGCCACCCCAGCCTCACCAAGGGTTAAGTGAGCAGCACAGGGTGAGAGGAGGACACACAGATGAGGCATCAGCTGGAGACAAATGAGGTTAAGTCTCAGAAGTTTCTCTCCAATTGCAAGAAGAGCATGAATCAGTTGACAGCAACAATATTTCAGCATGCCAAGTCAGCTATAAAACCAACCACACAAAACACTTGGCTACAAGGAAGAAAGCAAGAGCACAAGGCTGGTTCCTACTGAAGGACAAGGCAGTGACATGCCAGCACAGCAAGGGTGACATGCTTGACTAAAATCTGACATAGAGCAGGACCACTGGGCATTGTTTATATGGCTTTAGTGACAAATCAAATGAAGTTGGCAGTACAGTTACACAATTTCTTCATTTCATCCTTTGGTAGCTACTACTAAAAAAAGAAATTGCCTTTCCAGAGTCAGAGAAGTCCACATGGGCCAGACAACCAAAGTGATGTGGTCCATGAATCAAAGCTGTCAGGGACAGAGTAACCTGCTCTGAACAGCAGGAGTAAGTAAGATTACCCAGCTATCACCTGTCAGCTGCTTCTCCCACATTCTTCCCAGAAGGAACAGCAGCTTATACAAAACCTACTTCCCCAGTTCTCCTTCCTGGCCTCTTCCCAGAACCCCCACACACCCTCTGTGACAGCCTAACTGTTCTTTGGATCAGAGAGAGAATTCATCAGGCAGTTGATCAGTCAGGAAAAAAGCAAAGTGTTTTTTTAACTCTAAATATATTCCCATTCACTGAGTGGAACTAAAAGCAGTTGTACTGAAACAAGTGATAAGGAAAATAAGCGTACATTCTAGCTGCACTGCTAAGAGCTTCCAAATTAAAGTGTGCCCTTTTGTGAGGAAAACTTACAAATTACTGCTCAGTGATTTAAGTCTTGAAAGCTCTCAGCCCAAGTGAACAGCTCCAAACCAAAGCTGAGGTCCAGCACTGAAGCTTAAGAACCCACAAGAGCCAATGCAAGCAAAAAAAAAAAAAAAATCGAGAGGACACTGAAGCTTAATTATTTTAAGATACTGAAACCAAACATTTATGTCATAAGTACACACTGGAGTGCTTTGCTATAAACTCACTACCCTGAGCACAAAGGAATTCACCTTGCAAGGCAGTTAATTATCACTAGACTTGTACCAAGTATTTCAGATTAAAGTCTTTATTTTGAGTACTATAATTCAGTTTCTCTGAAAACACAAACCAGCTGAATGTCACACAAGCCAAAGGTCACACTAACTGGCAGTTTGCAGATCAAATTTTCATTTCTTGAAACCAAATCTGCAAGATTCAAGACTCCCTAGTGCTCCAAATCCCCTCGGCACAAACCCAGAGTGGAGGTGATTTAACTGAGTATCTTCAATTATAAATAATCAGTGTTACAGCATACAATGGTACAACATGCTTCTTCTGCAAAAGCACAGCTATGGAAAGCTTCTGTGCCTTACAACTCTCATACAGAGGGGTGAAAAGTGAAGCTTGGCCAATGTATTCATCTCTCACCAGAGCTGCCAAGGAACAGCAGCACAACAGGCAGCTTCATGGCCCCAGGCCCTCAAGCAGGGCACTGCAGCCTTCTGCATTTCAAGCCAAGCCAGCTTGCAAAACCTGGGTGAAGCCACCACCAGTTTCAATGTTTCCTTCAGCTTTCCCATCATCTGTATTCCCTGAGGAGCCCTCTCCAGCTGCCTGTGACAGCTCCCCTGCTCTGTTTGCTCAGGGAGAACTGCACCAACACACTTCAGCCATAGAGGATTAACCAGGTCATGCTGGAGCTGGGTTTAGAGAAGTGGTTTAGACCAACTGAACCTTATGTCATGACTCAATCTTAATCAAGTTTAGACAGTACTTAAAATAGAATTAATTGAAGTACCAGCAGACTATAACCCAGTAAAGCCTCTTATTTATTACCATACATTCCTCACGTGTATTTATAGTGCCAGTATTCATGTTCACAGGACATTCACCAAGAAAAAATGCAATTGTTAAATATTCCAGAGGCTCTGTTTAGCCATTTCAGTGTCATCACACATCCTCAAGCCAGAATGCAATCAGGACATTAAAGACCACAGACAAATCACTAAATCAGAAGACTTTAAAGCCTGACTTGTGGAGACATTTCATATCTGCAGCACTCAGGTGTGTGCTGTGCAGAAGTGCTGTTGCCCACAGCAGTGGTTCACATGCTCAGAGATTGTTTTTGGGGTACTCTGCACCCACACACACTGTCAGCACAAAGAAACAGAAGCTGGTTAAAATAAGTGCTGCACCAGCTAATCATTGTCAGACAAAAAGCCAAGTGCCAGAATTATTCGTTTAATGCTATTCAAAGACTCCACAGCAACAATACAGTAACTTTCTGTAAAGCAATAACTGCTTTTCCAATGCAACTCTTGCTTATAAGCATTTGGTAAACCCTACAGAGATCCAAACAGCCCATCCACAAGCACTAACTCTCCAAAGTCTGTTGTTAAAGGTGTGGTCCTATCCTGCTGAACTGCACCCCACTACAGAGTTTCAGATTTATCCTCCCAACAGGTGAACTAGTAAATGTAATTGAAGTCATGAGTAAAGACCTTAAAAATAATCAGCAGTTTGGATCCATTCTCAGACTAAACAGAAAGAAGCTTTATTCCATCAAAAAGAAATTTATCTAAACTGTAATCTTGTGTGCTCATAGATACTTCTGAGTTTGATCACAAGACTAAAATCCAAGGGATTTTCATACGGGAATCTTGAAGTTGGCTCAGTTTTTACTGTTGCACTCATTAAAGTTATATAGAGATACAGTTTCAGAATTTAACCTAGTTTAAGCCTACCACAGAAACCAAGGGAGAAAATAAAATGAAACTCATTTCCACGGCATTTGAAAAGACTCCCTCCATCACCTTCAAGTTAGAAAGTTTAAACAGCACTAAACAGTACTAAAGGAATTAAGATGTTAAAATAACTTGTGAATCAGATATACTGAAACACGAAAAGTAATGTTATTGCAAAAAAAATCTCAAACCCCAAGAACAACAAATGCCAGCCCTACTGACTAGAAAAGCAGTGTTAGCATTTGTCATCTATGCAACTCTTGATACACACTTGGCTGCTGTTGTGAACAATCTCGGTGTTTTCCCAAGTTTAGAAGAAAAAGATGCTCAGTGCAGATCTTTCCTCAGGTCACAGATAGCAGTGTCTGAGGTGTGATTCATCAACTAGCAGAGAGCACAGAAAACCTTTAAGCAACAATAAACAGCACAGTAGTGCAGCTCCAACATCAACTATTTTCATCTGCTTAGAAAATAAATTTCTAACTCGCCTATTTAAAATCATGCCTGCTCTGGATTAATGAGATTAATCAAATCTAGTATTGTGCAGCTTTTATGCTTTTGAACAGTTCTTACCTGAGAGTGAAAATTTGAAATTGTTGTTGTTTCAATGTCCTTCTTGCCCAAAATTTCCATTTTCACTGGAGTGTTTGGAAAGTTAAAAGCAAAGTAATCCAGGAAGTCTGGTAAATAAGCAGCTGCTCCGTGCACTATGGCTAAAGCATAGTAAGCTGCATTTTTATCATTTTCACTGAACGACAACGCAAGAAACTCTTCTGCAAATCTCTCCATCTCCACTGGAGACAAAAATGAGAGTTCATCCATGTAAGCGTGCAGGACCAGGGCACCTCCATTGGACTGGTGCTCCTCGTGAATGAAGTTACTGAATTTAGTGCCAGTCTTCAGGAAGCTGCTGCGGACAGAGTGCTCCTGGTGTGTCACAAATGGGGTTTGTACTCCCTGGGGTATTCGGTATTCCTGCATGCCCAAGTTCAGTCTGCACAGCTGCTCATCCTTCAGGTACCTGAAGGATTCCTTGCTCATTTCCAGGTTGTCACACTGTCCTTGAGACAGAGTCTCCTTGTCGATGCGAGTGAGCCCAGCGCACACTGTCTGCACCTCTTTGTTGTACATCTTCAGGCGTTTCCCCCTCACATCTTCCCGGTGTTTCTTTTTCTTTTTTTTCTTTATCTTCTTCATAATAAGACTGTCAGCTCGCTGGCTTTTGCCATTTTCATCTGGAGTTTCTGGCAGCAACAATAAAGAGAAGATTAGAGTTCTGCAGTTGCAGCATATTCACCCCAAAAGAATTCAGGCCTCTCACTTGCTGAAGGGCTCTATTCCCAGGGAGACTGACCAATTATAAAATATTGCATTTTTGGTTGTATAATTAAGTTAAAAGCCAGAGTATCTACAATTATACAAATAAAGCCACGAATTAAGGAAAAATGTCCAAAATTCTAGCTTAATATTTTAGAAATATTTCCATTTCTAACAGATTTATTAGAATACCTTTAAAAGGCGTCTGTATTTCAAAACTTCTATAATTAAGTACATTAATAGCTTCTGACATTTAAGGCAGCGCCATACAAGGGAAGAGGATAAACAAGTATGTGTAACATTTAAACATTAAGACTTTAATTACAGAACACTTTCCTGATTTTGGACACATGATACAGAAGCAAACAGAGTAGCACTGAAGAGCTACAAGCTTTACTTACATTTAAAGGCAAAAATACTTAAGTAAATCTTAGACTGCCGATCTGTTAAAATTAAAGGACCCAAATCATCAGACCAACAGCTTCAGACTTATAGTTAACGATTCAGTTAATGGAGAGAAAGAAATGAAGAGGCTGTTTCAGTGTTCGGGGGTTTTTTTGAGGTTAATCAACCTCTAAAAGGCTGACAGATAAAACATAAAGAAGTAATTCTGTCAGGCAAAATGGAATAGTTTAAGCTGCTCTTCTTTCAAGAATAAAAACTAATTCCAATAACATTTAGCAAGGGACAAAGGTAATTAGAAAACCTGATGCTCCAGCTGTTAAAAACTCAATTGTCAAGACAAGATTTTAACATGCCTGAATCAAAGAAGCATTTAATCCAACAATGCCCATAAATCTGCAGGAGCTGTATTGGCAGGATAGCCATGGGGATGAGAACAACCTGCTGCTGAAGGCAACACCTGACTAAAGACGCAGTAACTAAAATTTTACAGTTCCCCCTCAGCACAGGGCTTTGTCCTAATAAAACTTCCTTTCTTTGGCTGCACATTGTAATCCCTCTTTAGTCTCTTAGAGCACTTAAATTAAAGAAAAAAACAAATCATGTTACACTGTTTTATGAGAAAGGGTGTAGTGCTAAACACAGGCAGCTCCAGGTTCTTCAGTGTAACCAGTGTTTAACTGGATCATTACTGGTTTGGTCTTGGAGCTCGTTACTGGAGAGGCCTGACCTTCATTACAGCCTGGAGTAAGGAACTGAGTTACTCATGGAGCAAAGAAAGAGCTGATTGCTTAATCCTCACTTCATACAATAGTCTTAGGACCTGAAATACGAGTTTTCACCATGCTGCTGCAGCCCTTGCAAACAGCAAAGGCCCTGATCTTTCTATTCCAGCCAGGGAAACCAGGAAAAGCAGGGCGTTCTCACTTGTTTTGGGAAGTCAACTGAAACAGATCTTGGAATGAGGTTTTCTGCAAGACTCGGATGTGAGGAGTACAAGGTTTGCTCAGGCTCTCTAGTACACACTTTACTCACTGAGTGAACGTGCAAATCACACACCAGGTATTTGTCCTGGTGGGATCAGAGGCCCCAAGCTGGAACTGAACAAGAATTTCATGCCACCACTGAGTTGTTTGGAATATTTCCCTCTGCACATTTCTAAGAACATTAGATTGTTAGAAGTCTCTTATTTTAAGCATTTCTGATTTTAGGTATAGTTTTAAAACCTCACACACTTTCATTCAGAGTCTGTTCCTGTTTGAAACCATATCCTAATAACAGGCAGAGGAATCCTTGCATTTGGGAGCTTCCAGTGAACACTTGTCTGCTTTCAGGATAAAAGCTGCCCTGGCTGCTGGTGGATGCACTAAACACAGCAGAGTTCCACTACTACAGTGAGTAACTGCTGGATTCAGTGTGCTAAACAGTGACATTATAATAATGCCTGGCAATCTTGAAGGAAAGACAGTTTTAATGATTCCTTTAAACAAACAGAAAGCCTCCAGCACCTCAAACACAAAAAAGATGTGGACAGGTCACTATGGGCTCAGCAGTGAGGCAGAATGACTGCAGTGCCAATAACTCAGCTACTCTAAAATCATCAGACATCCCATAACAGAACCAGAACCATTATTAAACAGCAAAAACAGTGGGGATGTTCAATGTCACCTGGGGCCACAGATAAGCATGGTATAAGTCACTGTAACAGGCAATTTAATTCGACTATACATCAAAATAAAAACTGATAGTCAGGAAAAGAAATACAGTCCCATTCCAAAAGGCACTACCCCTGCAGCTGAGGACAAGCAGCAAAGAGCTTCAGATGAACAAGCAGCTTTCCTCTGCAAATCTGGAATTTTGATGCTCATTTTCACGCTGTTTAAGCCTTCATTAAGAGGCATTATTTAATTCTGGGTTAGAACTGGCACAGTGACACTCCAGTCTACAAAGATACACTGCTCCAAATGTTTGCTTGATAAACACTGATAAAGCTGCAGAGGTTTACAATCAGAAGCTTTTAAAGTTATTATTCAAGTACAGTGGTGTGGAAGCATTAATCAGTGGAGAAAAGTCTCTCCTAGTAATAGTTTTGCCTGTTCTTAAGATAGTACTATCTAGAGTTTACTCTACAGACACTTGACTTCTGTAAGCAAGTGCATCTTTGGTTTCTTTGGCACAAAACCTGCCCATACACTCCTCAAGCACAATTCACCACATTATATTTTTAATTACAGCAGCTTTTACAGCTATTTTTTATCTATGCTGCTTTCTACAACAAGCTTTTTACTATAACAAATATCTGAGCAGAACCAAAACAATCACTCTGTACTAGTAAAAAAAAAAACAACAAAAAAACCAAAAACAGACACAGCACACACCAAAATGCAGAGATATTCTGGCCTTTCTGTTAAAGAAAATACAGAATAATTCGGGTTGGACAGGACCTCCGGAGATAATCCAGTGCAACCCCCCTGCCAAGGCAGGGTCACCTGGAGCAGGTGACACAGGTGTGGAATATCTCCAGACAAGGAGACCCCAGGACCTCCCTGGGCACCTCTTCCCGTGTTCTGCCACCCTTTACTGAAAAATTCTTCCTCATGTTGGGAAGGAACTTCTTGTGTTTTAGTTTATGGCTATTGCGCCTTGTCCTGTTGCTGGGCACCCCCGAAAAGAATCTGGCACCATCCTCTGACACCCGCCTTGGAAACATTTGTATGGAATCACGAGATCCCTTCCCAGGCCACTTATTAAAACCAGTAACATAAAATTAAAAAAAACAAAACCCAAACCCAGCAGCTCCTCACACGTTAACGCAAACACAGACGGGAGAAAGCTTCACTCCCACAGCACTTGCAGCTGAACGTGCCATGAGGGCGATTCTGACAGCAGC
>JAHLSL010000083.1:2713753-2741276 GCA_025920805.1 Petroica traversi | reverse complement strand
AAACAAACATATAAAGCAATTCTCAACGTCTTTATCCCTCCCCACTGATAGAAACAGCAGTGGAACCTGGTGAGGAATCTGGTGAGAAATCTCATCCTTCCTGTTCTCACCTGAAATTCTGTGCTGGAGAATTATAAATCCTTAAAAAGAGCATTGCTTTTAAAATACAATGATATTTTGCTTGCTGTCGTGGTGGTTTGGGATTTTTTTTTTCCAGACAGAAGAGCAGCTGGGTCAGCCAATTGTGCAGTCCAGTTATACCACTTTAGTTTCTATAGGATCAATCACCATCTTAAGTCTTATTGCCCAAAAATCCAGACAAATACTCTGATTTGCTCAGATGGGGAAAAAGAAAAAAAAAAGCTTATATTATTTCTAACATCTGGGATGCCAATTCCCTCTTAGTCCAAGTAATGTAAACATTTCTGTATCTTTGATTACAGTAGTCCTACAAATGTGAGAGAGGGTCTTGATCCACCCCATTCTGGTCCCTTGGCTTTCCAGATCATTCCATAGTCTTCACTGGGTCCATCATCAGTTTGTGCTCAAATCCATCCTTTTGAAGTGATTACATTCCAAAATACAACAAAAATATGTCCCTCCTTAGGATAAAACTTGTATTCCAGGGTTTACCTTCCATCCCATTGTGAATTAACTCAAAGCTGCTGGAACTTTTACATTCTTTACTTTAAAACTTGAGTTTTAAATGCAGTGAATGTGCAAGTAGTGCCTGAGCTGCCAATACCATGAAACAGCGTTTGATGTGTTTATTTTGATGGAAGCTTCACTGGGATGGGCATTCCAAGTCTTTCAGGAGGACTTCACAAATCTGGAACACCAAGTCTATAACATGCATCTAAATATTCCATGCTGGGGGTGGATTTCTTGGTCCTTTAGGTTTTGAAAATCGATTCGCAAAGCCTAGGAAGAAATTATGTACTTTTTAATGCAACAAATTCTGTGTGTTATAGATGCTGATTATGTAATCCCTTAAAATAACACGGGATTTGAAAACACGTGTACTTTCAGATCTTTAAGATATGACAGGAAAGCATCATCCTGTAGTTGCGAATAAAGTTGTAAATGTGTAAAAACTAGAAGTTGTAAATGTGTAAAAACTAAATGTGTAAAACCCAAGGAGCATTATTTGCAATGTTCCTAGTTTGTAGGTGTTCTGCCTGGCATTTAGACTTCCAAGAACCAGCTTCTTTCCACCAAAACACAAAGAGGAAAACATACCAAAGTTAAGGAAAGACCTCGGAGAGTTTGTTGGAGCAGGTTCTGATGGTTTTGTCAGTGAAGATGGACTGCAGATGCCTAGAAATAAAAGCTGAGACTGGAGCAGTTGGTCACCAGTAATTCCAGAGCTGAACTTGTGGAATCATGGAATTCTTTAGGTTGGAAAAGGCCTCTAAGATCATCAAGTCCAACCATCAAACCAGCAGCAAGCCCCATCCAAAGAGCCCTGGCCTTGGGCTCTTTCAGGGATCCAGGGGCAGCCACAGCTTCTCTGGGCACCCTGTGCCAGGGCCTCCCCACCCTCACAGGGAAGAATTCCTTCCTTGATTTGTGCAATCCCATATAATTAGAGTGGATTTACTACTGCAGCAAGATCTGCTGAGAAAACACTTGCTCAGAAGTGCTTTAAACACTTTTTAGCAGTCCTGTTTTCAAGGTGAGCATTTTAATTTTAGATCAAAGGGATTTTAGTGGGAGATTCCTTATTATGCTCAAAATAGCCTGGTCAGAATCCAGGCTGGGGCTCACATTCTCCCAGCACCCAGGGTCCTGCAACACAGGTTTGAATGGCCTGAAGGATTTGATAATTTGTCCCCAAGGTCCCCAAAGGGCAGCACAGCATCCTTATGACATTCTTACAACAGTTACAGCTCTCCAGGTGAGAAGTGCTCAGCTGGACAGCTCTGTGTGTCCTGCTCCAAAGTGCAGGGAATTTCACACTGGAAAAATTCAGGTTCTTGACATTTCCACCCCACACATTTAAATTCCTGCTTAAATCCATTTGGGAAGATACTACCCTGAAAGACTTACTTTTTTTCACATTTTTCAATATTTTCAAGCTCTGTAAAAAAAAAAATAGAAAAAGACCAGTTGGAAAAAAATTTAGGAAGCAGTGGGTCAGCTACTGTGATAAAGGGAATTCACTGGTAAATGTCCAAGTATCCCATTTGTAAAAAGCAAACTTTGTGTCACTCTCTTCGGCTTTTTCCTCATCATCCCAAATGCCTCCAGTTTGTCTTTTCCTTGCTGTTTTCCTCAAATGCTTTTCTGTTCCACCACAGCACCCCTAAGTACAAGCTCACGAGGATAATTAACAGGAATCTCAACAAGAGGAAGCTGGTGATGGTTCTGTCCTGTAGAACAGACTCAGACTCCACTGGAGAACTTTTACCCAGAGGAACTGGCACTCAGGTGGATGGAGTGGCATGGGCAGGGCTGTGTTACTTTGTTCCCAGTGCTAACAGGGTAGGTGTTTGCAGGTTCTACACCAGAATATTTGTATTTCTCTTGTTTTCTTGCCCTAAACACGAGCAGTCTCCAAGCAGGCCCTGTACCCTCAGTGAGCAGTGAGAGAGCAACAGCAGTGCCAGAGCTCTTCTCTCTCCCTCTCTAGTTTCCCATCTTTTGTTTCTTTTACCTTGCTCCTCCTGAAGCATTTCATGAATTCTTTGGATGATGTTTCTGAGCCCTTTTTCTCCAAACCCGCAGGACTGGAGTAATTTCTTGCAGCAGGCTGCAGACCTGGGAACACACATCATACATATATTTTCAGTGGTCATTCACAAATCCACCTGCTTTTTTCAAAGTGCTTTGTTGTTGCTTTCATCTCCTCTAATGCAGTACTTCCAGAAATTTTCTGCAGGTTCCCTACTTGTGTTTATTTTTGTTGTATTTGCTGAACTCTCCTGCAGGGAAGTGCTGAAGCACTGCCTGGTAGTGCTTTGAACAAGTGGGCCACACTCCCAGAAACCTACAGGTTTAGGTGTGAGTGTAAAACCTCAGTTGCATCCTGAGAAAAGAGCTCAGCACTTACCTGCTGCCTCAGCGAGAACAAACGACTCCGGGGTTCTTTCAGGAAGCGGAGGAGGGAAATTAGAGTGATCCTTGGTTGTCTCTGTGAAAGCAAACATAAAAGAGTTGGTTACCTAGCTTTAAAATACTACATATATATGTAAATATATATATATATATATTAGAAGCAACTAGCTTATCTCAGTTGTCTCAAAGGAAACACACAACATGCAGACAAAGAGGAGGCAGCAGGGAACATCCTCATGTACAAGATGAGGCAGGAACTGATTGGGAAACATAAAACTACCAGTTCATTTGGTTGCAGAACTGTTCTGTTTAGAGCTATTTAGTTGCAGAACTATTTAGCAACGATTTGCATTGCACTGAGCACAGATCCTAAACACATTTACTAAATAGAGCAGTTTCTGAAAAAATGCAGGTCTTAATTCCAAAGATCATTCCAGTGCTAAACTTATACCTGTTCGTGGGCTCCAAAGCTTCACACTCTGGAAACAAAAAACAAGGCAGGTATTTAAAATTCCCACATCCAAATGTTGTTTTCTTGCACACAAGGAAGCCAGAGAAGATGAGGAAAGGATGTGATGTGCAAACACCCTCCCACACTCATGTAAAGGAAGACAGACTTGTGCTTCATTCTTCCACTTCACAGAGCTGTCACTCAGCTATGGGATGATGCCTAAATTTTGTTCAGCTCCTGCTGGTTCCACGGGGCTGTGTGAAGCTCAGCAGAAATAATGTCCTGCTTCATTATCCTTCTCTAAATAAAGGGAAATATGTTTATTATCCTGTACTGATCTTAGAACCCCCAAAAAATTATGTTTGGAGTAAAGTAGATGTTGATAAAAAGGGGCAGGGCTGAGGCCACATCTTCTTCCCAATCCTGAGTCTTGAAATCCCTGGAAGTGTTCAAAGCCAAGGCTTTGGAGCAACCTGGTCTGGTGGGAGGTGTCCCTGCCCATGGGGGAGGGAGGAATGGGATTATCTTAAGAGTCCCTTCCAACCCAAACCATTCCATGATTCTGTGATTCTGTGAAATAATTTATGGCAAGTACAAAGTGCCAAAACTAGAGTCTTTCTCACGAAGGAAATGTGATAAGGAGACTGGCATAGGAATAGTGCTTGAAAAGAGGAAGAAAGCCACTTACCTTACATGATCTCAGTCTCACAGGGTCAGGAAATCCCTCTGAGTGAGACTCACCACTCCACTCCCAGGATGTTCCGATGTTTGGATTTCTGTCTGGAAGCTGGAAATCCGAAGTGGCCTGAGGAAGTTGTCCTAGAAGCAGTTGAACACCAGAGAGATAAATTCTCATCTCAGGCAGCCAGGGCACAGGCACTGCCAGGTACTACAGAACTGCCCCAATGTTGGGTGAGTCCCCAGTGCTGCTCAGACCCGCGTTTGATGTTGTTCATCACTTACCCCACTCACTGGCCACAATGAAGGACTCGGGGGTGCGCTGGGGCAGGGGTGGAGCATCATCATCCTCATCTGGCTGTGGCAGAGGGGCTGATTGGAGAGACACGGGCAGGTCACTGGCATGGCAGGACATGGGGGGGACCACAGACCTGTGTAGGGGAGGGGGCTGCTCCTGCCCTGCCACGCACCAGAGATTAAGGTTAGACACATCTGAACTCTGGTTAAACATCCAAATAGCTCTCAGCACCAGCTACACAAGGAAAATGAGCATAACCCAGCACAGAGCCAGGCACACAGCTGGTGGTTCTGCTGCTGTTTGGATTTGGCTGCAATTCCTAGAGCTTCCCAAAGGCACTGGGATAAAGAGCATGTCTTGGTGACATTGACTGCTGGAAGACAAAGTGGAGCAAGTGCCAAAGCTGTGGACAACAGGAAATGTCTGACTTGACCAGGACTAACCAGATCAAGGAATAATTCCACTTTCCTCAAATGACAGGTGGTGGGTTTAAGGCTACAGGTCTGGGCAAAACACTTGCATTGAATCATGGAATCATAGAATGGGTTGGGTTGGAACGGATCTTAAAAATCACTTCGATCCAACACCCCCACCATGGGAAGGGGTGTCATCCAGTGTATCAGGTAGCTCAGGGCTCCTGAAGTCCTGGATCTCTCATCTTGGTGAGACACTCTGCAGCAAAGAGTGAGGTTTGACCCTAAAATTAGATCCTCAGAGAAAACCACTTCTGGGAGCTTTCTGAATGCTTTTTGGAGCACCTTGGTGTAAGAATTGGTCAGCACCAGTCACTTTCTCCCTGTGAGAGCTGTTCTGAGGTGACACAGTGATTCAGAGTAGCTGCGTAAGTCAAACACCAAAATTACCCTGTTCTAAAAATGTTTGTGGGAAAAAAAAATCGAGGCAGGATGAAAAGAGTGTGAGGATGAAACCAGTTCCTCCCTCAGCGCGCATGAGAGCCTGAGGAGCAGCTACAGCCCTGCCTGGACACCAGATGACCACACTGACCACTCCCTCCAACATGCCCCAGTCCAGAGTGTCCTGGTCCCACGTGTCCCCTTGTCCCAGTAGCACTCACCCGAGGGGAAGGTCCTCTCCTGGTTCAGGGGAGTGTGGCGGGACGATGGGGAGCTGGCTGTGATGGGCTGTAGTGGGGCACTGGCAGAGCACGAAGGGAGGAGCTCATCCTGCCCCTCCAGAAAGGGAAACACGGGGGACACGGGGTGGTCTGGAGAGAGTGATGAGAAGTAGGGGTCTTCTGCTGAGCACAGGTGAGGGTGAGGGCATTGCCGCTGGTTCCTGTGGCCTGGGGGGGGCGTCTGCTGCTGGTCTGGAGGGGTTCAGGTCCACAGAGGAAAATCCACTCTGGAAGCTCGAGTGTCCGGCTTTTCGCCTCTGAGGACTCCAAACAGGCTTGGCATCCCCTGCATCCCATTCCCGGTGCTCTCCCCGCTGCCCCAGCGCGAGAGGGGTCGATACCGTCCATGCCAGAGGGGCTTTGGCACCGGGCCCTCTCCCGCCTGCCTCCTTTGAGTCCAGCTCCAGCTCCCAGCTGCGGCGCTTCTGGCGGGCATCCCCAGCACCCCAGGGCTCGCCGGCAGCCGCCTTCCTGCAGCTGATGAAGTTCAAAGCACCGAAGGAGATGGCCTGTCTGATGGGGGGCACGGCCCGGGCAGAGCTGTGCGGTGCTCCCGGGGCACACAGCGAGGGCAGGGACGCTTTGCCCTGTGCCACCGGAGGGAGGTGTTGGTGCCCATCCTGCCTCAGAGGGCGATGTTGGTGTGGTGCCTGCTCCTCCCGCTCTGAGCTGCAGGAAAGCACAGTAAAGGGGTGTGGAGTTAAAGCCAGCGAGGGCTCAGAAAATGTTAGCCTGCTCACAGAGCCCACAGAGCCAAGTCCCTCAGGGATGCAGAGCCCATCCCAGCCTCAAGCAAGGAGCGCAGGGAAGGACTGTGCTCCATCTCAGCACCGTTAAATGGTGAACAGAGGAGGTGCCTCCATGCCAGCAGGCTGAACCAAAAAGCAAAATTATTTACAGAAAGCAGTCATTGCAATCCCAAACGTGTCCACAGATCCTGCTGCCTTTGGGAGCTACTGGTGTTGGGAAGCTGGATCCTCAGGATTGCTACTCCTGCAGCCAGGGGCACTGGAGTGGAATGTGCAGATGGAAGATGGGGACAGTGTGGGAGCATTTCATGCCAGGCACAGGGCTGGGATGACCCAGCCCTCGGTGTCTCCATGTGCATGGGGTTTTTTTATAGTGTTTTACATTGTTTTGTACTGTTTTATACTGTTTGCAGTTCATACGTGAAACACTTTGTGAAACAAAGCCCAGGGCAGAAGAAGGGGACTGATAATGGCACACAGGGAAGAGGCTGAGACACATCAGTGAGAAAAGAGGAATTATTAGGAAATTAGGAAAAATTTCATCACTGAGGGGGTGATCAGGCATTGGAACAATCTGCCCAGGGAAGTGATGGAAACACCATCCCTGGAAGTGTTCAAAAAACACATAGATGTGGCACCTGGGGACCTGGCTTAGTGCTGGACCTGTCAGTGCTGGGTTAATTGTTGTGCTTGGTGTTCTTAGAAGACCTTCTCAACCTTTATGATTCTATGAATTGTTTTAGGAACAAACTTGAGAGTCAAAGTGGGATTCAAGGGAGGCAGCAGATCCCAAGTGCTAAAGTGTTCCAAGGCACACATGAAAAAGTTCATGTCTCTGAAATCATGCGGGTGACTGCAAACATCAACCAGGGATATTTGTGCTGAGGCCTTACCAGGTGAGTGAACTCAGGCCATAAATGTCTTCCACTGGAGTCAGGACTGGCTTGGCTGCAGGATGCCCTGCTCCTTCCTAGGGAAGGGAAATGTTGGCAAACAAGGGTGAGGAGGCAGAATGCAAAGAACACCAACGTGCTGCTTCAGGAGCTGGAATTTTTGCCAGCTGTTTTTGATTACTTGGGAAATGACCAGCACCAACTTGAAAACACCAAGGTGGAGCTGAAAACTCCAGACAGAACTTCCTGAAAAGCAACTCCTGCCAGCACCTTTCTGAAATGAGAATACAGGGAGCCCTACAACCACCCAGCTATGCCAAACAGCCTGTGCAGACACTCTGCCTTCAGGAACGCACTCTGGGCAAGCTGGGTGCTGGTTTCATTTGTGGCATCAGCTCATGGCCATCCCCATGCTCTGCATGATGTCCTCAGAGGACAAGGAGGTTTAGGGGGGGCGAGAGGTTTGGGCAAGAGTTACAAAACCACATCCTGACTTGAAACTCCTCTGCATTTTGTGTCAACCCAGCCCAGTGTGACCTTTACTTACACACTGTCCTTAAGCAGTCCAAAAAGGCTTTTTCCTGTTCTTTTCTCACCCAGCTCTGGCCTGGAACATTCTGCAAATCCTATGGCACAAATCCCATTGCAGGATCCTCTTCCCAATTATTTAGATAAAATTTTCTGACAAAATGAGCTCACTGTGACCTTCCAGGCTCTGCTATGATGCGTTTACTTTCCTGGATTTGATCCAGTGGGGCTCATGTCAGCAATCACAGAACAGCAAGAGCAAAGGAAACCTCAACCAGACATACTTTGGTTATTCCTGTTAATATGCAGCTTCACACCAAGACCACACTTTTTTTTTTCCTCAGAGATAGAACAGATTTGTGAGACTTTGCCATGTTTTTGGACAGGGTATTTCCCCCTGTGCCCTCTCACAGACAGGCTGGAGTGCTGATTCCCTCCCTAGCACACACGAGGTTCAGCCTCACTGCCTTGTGATCCCAAGCTTCCCAAACTGGACCTTCCCAAACTGGTCTGAAAATCCCTCAGCTGCTTGCAAGCACTCCACAAAGACAAATTTCACTGGCACATCCCCATGGAAATCAGACACTCCTTTAGCAAATTCGTGCTATTCTATTCACACATTACATTAAACAATCATAAAAATGTATAGAAAATAGAAATTGGTTTTAAGACTGAGGAAAATCTATGTCTTGTTTATGATAAGCATTGCACATTCAGGGGAAGAGCTGGGTTCTCATGGGTTAACTTCAAGAGACTCAAGGGAGCAGAAAATATGGGAATTCATCCCAGATCTGCAGCAGGAATTGAGGATAGAGCTGGAGTGCCCAGGCTGCAAGAGGCAGGGCATTTGTCCTGGGACTTTTACCTGTGAAGCAGCAGAATCTTTCTGGGCATCAAGTGCTTGAATCTGCCTTTTGAAGAGCTCAATCACCGCATCGTGAACCAGCTCATACTGCTCCTGCATTCCAGACAGACAAAAAATGTGACAGCCAGCAGAGTGGAACCTGGAAAAGGCCACCTCTTCCCAAGCAAGCATCACCCCAAGAGAAGCTGCCTTTCCTGTCCGTTGGCAGGGTGTGAGTTCTGAGAAGAGGCAGAAGCCACAACTCTCACAGGGTTCACACTGAAGCACTGGGGGGTTTTGGGGTGTGCAAACAATGCTGTTCTGCATTGAGCTTCCTCTTCAGTCTGTTGCAGCTGAGAAAAGTTCCCACTTTATTGCCTGGACAGTCCCTGGTCTAACAGCGAAAATGTGCGATAAATCACACTGTGAGCACTGTTCCAGCTGTCCACAAGGAAACACTCAGCTACCAAATTAATTCTGCAAAATCATTGTCTGTTCAGAAAAGGGACTTTGCACAACATCTCCACACCCAGCTCCCACCAGCACCACTGCTCTGGGTTTCTCCTGGGGAAAAGGTGAGGTCCCAGCTTGGACGAGCTGGTGACGTTCCCCAGCTTACCTTGGTCTGCACTATGCAAGGTCTTTGAGTGCGCATTTCCTGGACCAGGCTGAAAACACTGAAGTTCACTGGAACAATCTGGAGAGAAAGAGAAAAGACAAAATGGTTCTGAACGAAAAGAGGAGACATTTAGACTGGATATTGTGAAAGAATCCTTCCCTGTGGGGGTGGGCAGGCCCTGGCACAGGGTGCCCAGAGAAGCTGTGGGTGCCCCTGGATCCCTGGAAGTGTGCAAGGTGAGGCTGGAAGGGGCTTGGAGCAACCTGGGATAGTGGAAGGCGTCACTGCCCATGGCAGGGGCCTGGAAAGAGAAGATCTTTAAGATCCTTCCAGCCCAAGTCTTTCCATGATTTCTGTGATTTCTCTGATAAAAATTAGACAGGTCTAATTCCACAAAGCTTCCAAGTCATGACCCAGTTCAGAACACTGTCTGAAATTCAGGCCTGATACTGCAAGAATTTTTAACAAAGGGCCTTCTTAAAGTACTATTTTATTTATTACAAACCATCCTCCTCCCTCCTGTCTCACACTACACAGAAAATACCCTTTTTATAACAGCTGTGGGCAGCACGAAGGACATGACAGTGATTTCCCAGTTGGATGTGTTCAGGGAGCTGTAGAATAGAAGACAGCAGGCTCTGCTCTGAATCCCAGCATTGCCCTGAGGCCAGGGATTGCTGCCTGTACACTGTTAGTGAAGAGTCAGAGTAAAGAAGGGGATGGTTTGGATACACTGGGTATCTGATGTGTGAGTGCAGAGAGACAAACATAGACAGTAAAGCTGTATTGAAGAGAGGAGGTCAGCACAGGGCCATGTGCTGGGAGCTGGCCTGGCCAGAGGGAGTAGTGGAGGGGGGATTCTGCCCCACTGGTGTGATGCTCTCAGTGTGTAAAGAGAGAGGAATGGCTCAAACTGGGAATGAGGAATTTGGCCACTGCCTCTCTCCAGTCAAGACTTGGGGAGCTCCCATCCAGCTGAAATCCACCTGAGTGCAGTCAGAGAGGGTGAAAGGGAGAGGGAAGGCTGGAGAGGGACAGAGGGGTGCAGGTGGGGCAGCGAGGGGCTGGCACTCACCCCGTCCTTGAGCAGCTTCTGGGTGTAGTCGATGGCACAGATGACACCGGTCCTGCCACAGCCAGCACTGCAATGACAGCCACAGGGCAGAGGTGGGCACGCTGTGCTTGCTCACAGGGGGATTTGGAGAAGACCCACAGCCACCTGTGACCCGTCTGTCCCACACATGTCCTGCAGACCTCCAGGATGCCGCAGCTTCAGCCCACGCAGGGCTCTACTGCACAGGGTTGGGAGGCACAGCTCATCCCCTGAGAAGAGCCCCCAGTCCTCCTGGGGTGACCAGCCACACATGGACATGCCCAGTGCTGGTGGTCTCTCACCCAGACCTTCTCACTCTCTGCAGCTCCCTGACAGGAGGGTGCAGCCAGCTAGGTGTTTGTCTCTTATTCCCACTAACAAGGGACAGGGAAAGAGGAAATGGCCTCAGGTTGCCCCAGGGGAGGTTTAGGATTGGATATCAGGGAAAACTTCTACACCAAAAGCATTGTCAAGCACCGGCACAGGCTGCCCAGGGCAGTGGTGAAGTCACCATTGTAAAGATGTGAAGATTTGGCACTTGAGGACGTGGTTTAGTGGTGGCCTTGGCAGTGCTGGGTGAGTGCTGGACACGACCATCTTAAAGACTTTTCCAACCTATAAACAATTCCATAATTCTGTGATTCTATTGCTGGCCTGATGCTGTCTCCTTCCCTGCCTCCTGGCTTTCCCCAGAGGAGCCCTTGCCTTAGGGCTCCCTACAGGAGGATCTTGGCTGTTGGCTTGGCCACCTCCCCTGCCTTGTGACCCTTTGGCACACGGGAGCACAAGGGGTGGGGGCCAGCAGCCCTTCCCTGCTGGCAGCCAGCTCACCCACCTGCAGTGGATGCAGACAGGGACGCTGTCATCGGGCTGGTAGCAGCGAATGTCCCTGACGAGCTCCAGGATGGGCTCGATGGATGAGGGGACGTGGTGGTCTGGCCAGTTTTTGTAGTGGAAGTGGTAAATGGTGCGGGTTGCCTGCAGGACAAGAGCAGTGGCAGGGATGTTGGCACAGCAAGGGGAGCTGGATTTCTGCTCCATCCCCAGCTCCCATCTGCACCAGCAGGCAAAGGGCACAGGAGCAGTTTGCAGGTGGTTTTGCTGCAGGAGCCGTTTATTTATGACATTCTTGGCCCCACTTAACCAGAGTCTGATTTGCCATGACTGACAAACAGCTTCAGAAACTGAGGTCTGAGTTAATGAATTTTTTACTTTCTTTGTTCCCTCAACTGCTGTCAAATCTAATTCAGCAGCCTGAGCAAGGTAAAATTTTCTGCACAGAATGTACTATATTTCAATATATTATTTATATAACAAAGCCAGCCTGGGTGCATTTTCTGCCTTGACCTTTCCTCCTTACCTCGTTCAAGGTCACCTTTAAAGTTCTAATCACATACTCATTCCTCTTCTCCTCAGCCTCCTGCAGAGGAAGGAGTCAGAGTGAGATTTCCGTGGGTGCCCTGGGGTGGGTGAGGGTGCTGGGGTGGCTGCACTCACACAGGTGATGGAGAAGGGGCCACAGTGCAGGGGGGAGCCGTCCACCTCTGCCCAGTACCGCTCACACTTCTTCTGTTGGGGCAAGCAGGGTGTGTTTGGTTATTCCCCACTGGCCCAGCTGAGCTGTTTCCTCTTTCAGTTTCCAGGACAAAATTCATGCTGGGAAGAGGCTCAGTTCTTGTTGCTGTCCAGATCCAACCTCCCCTTCCTTGGAGCTGCCACTGCTGGTTTTCCCTTTCCAGAGATATTCCCTATGCTACTGGAAATGGTTAAAGAATTTCATGGAATCCCAGACTGGTTTGGCTGGAAGGGACCTTAAAGATAATCTCGTTTCACCTCCTGCCATGGACAGGGACATGTCCCATGGGACGATTTGCAGCTGGAGACCCCAAAACCAGCCCATATCAAACAGAAACTCGCTGTCACTACTGGGGTTTAATAAAAATCTGCATCTCTCACCCTGCCCTGGCACTGTCACAGCAGAGGCCATCTATGACACACTACTCACCTTCCCCATTTCAAACTCCATACAGGCCATGACCACGACCTGCAGGAAGAACATTCATTAGAAAAGTCTGAACATGAGTTTCTTATCCAGACAGCAAAATTCACCTCATCTCTTGTGGGTACTTATCAGTGGCAAGGAAACTCTGTGGGCTGCCTTCTGCCAAACCCCAACTGCCAAACAAGTCACCCTGGGACATCGCCCACACCCTGGCACAAGGACCTCCCCAGCCAGAGCCCAAGGGCAGGGACAGCCACCAACACCTGGAGTAAAACCCTAATACCCCCACTGGCTCACAAAGGACTTCTGGCTGCAAGGACAGCTTTTCTTAAAAAAAAAAGGACATACAAACTTTATATTTAAATATCAATCTGCACCTTACCAGGACTTCATACTCCCAAATCATCCTCCAAAAGTCAATGACAGTAGTGGGGAGAGGACCCTGGGTTGCAATGTATGCTCTTGGCCCATAGACACCCTGGAACATTCAAACCAGACATGGACACATCTGTGCATAACTCACCAGCAGAAATAGTAATTCCTCTCTCTGAATTTACTTCTGTCAGTGAGCCCATTAAAGATTTAGAAGGATGTTCATACAACTGAATCTTGGACATGTCCATTAACTCAAGCAGTGGTGTGCAAATGCAGGGCCAAGCTGGGGAGCTGGGGTTGAGCTGAGATCTGCTCCCAGAGACCAGCACCAGTTCTTACAGAGCCTCTGGGAGCTTGGAGGTGATGTGGCCACAGCTCTGTTGCTGATGGCCAAAGAATGAACCGTGATCCTTTAGAGAAGGTCTGTTCTTCTGCAGACAGGCTACCCAGAGCCCTGTGTCACTGCTCAGTGGCACTGAGAATGAAGGGAACCATCTATCTATCTGTCTGTCTATCTGTCTGTCTATCTGTCTGTCTATCTGTCTGTCTATAAGGGCTGTAGGCCCAGGACATTCCCAAAACTGGTTTAGATTGTATATCAGGGAAAACTTCTACCCCAAAAGCATTGTCAAGCACCGGCACAGGCTGCCCAAGGGCAGTGATGTAGTCACCATTGTAAAGATGTGAAGATATGGCACTTGAGGACGTGGTTTAGTGGTGGACCTGCTGATGGAGCACTGTCCCACGCTGCCCTGCGCTGTTGCTTGCCCCAGCAGTGGGTCCCAGCCGTGCAGCACTGCAAGGCTTCCTGCCTCTGCACTAACCAGCCCAGGTGACTCTGGCCACAGGCACTTTTGCACCACTGTCACTCACCAAAGGCAGCAACGGCAACGAGGAAGTTGGGGCTATGAACCACAAACTGTTCCACCCCTGGCCCAGCACGAGTGCGTCCCTTGCCCTGTAGCCTGGTGCCTCTGTGCTGCACAGGAGTTTCTGGGGGGCTCACTCATCTTCTTACATCACTTATCCTTGAACACAGCCCAGACACTGCTGCAGAGCCCTTGGGTTCACCAGAGCCCCCGACCTCCTCCTCCAAGGTGGCACCACCAAAGCTTTTGCAGAACAAAATGCTACAGAAGAGGCAATACCTTGATGAAGTTGGCATTGATGTAATGAGAATCTGCATCCGATGTAATCAGGGACAGCTCCACTCTGCTGTGGTCAACTGCAAAGGCAGGAGAAGGAGTGGTCAGTGTCTGTCCTTCACGGTCACTGAGTCCTTGGAGGGCAGCACAAGGTGCTTTGGGGGAGTCCTCACATCAGAGAGCCCATCCAGGGTGGGTAGGTGGCTGTGCAAGCAGCTGATGTCCTTCCCACACCTCCCACCCCTGCTCTGTGCCATTGCCTACACGGGGGATGGACAAGATCCTTTTGGAGATGGGGGAAGCTTTAGTGGAGAGCTGCAGGTTCTGCCACTGTCCCAGTGCAACCCTGATCCCCTCTGACTGTGCAGCAAGCCAAGCCCAAAACCACCTAAACTCCGGGCTCAAACCGGGTCTGTGTCAGATACAAAGCTTTGAAAGCTGGAGTCGATCTTGGAGGCCTTTTCCAACCCTAATGATCCTGTGATTTACTTTCTTTTCCTAGTTGGAATGGATGAAAGGGACAGTCTGCTCTGATCCAGGGACAGAGTGTCCTTTGGACACCACTGCACCAAGGCAGGAACAGCCACAGCAGGGTTTGCCTGTTGTCTCCTTTGTACATCGTGGAGACATCGTTGTCCAAAGGCCTTTGGATCCAAGTGGTTGCAATGCTGCCCAGAAAGACTGCAAGGATAATCACTGAAGGATGTGAATGGAAGTTTCCTAGTGAATAGAATTTCCTCTGTCTGTAGAAAATACCACAGAATATCCTGAGTTGGAAAGGACCCACTAGGACCATCGAGTCCGGTTCCTGTCCCTACACACAATACCCCCAAAATCCCACCATGTGCCTGAGGGTGTTGATGTGTGCCAAAGTCCTCCAGGGCAGGCCCTGCAGCAGCCAAAGCCCTAAATCTGTACAGCAGGACAGCATCAGACAGCAGTGAGATGCTCACCTACAACGACTGTGCAGGCGAGCACCAGAGGACGGGAACAAGAAAAGCAACAAAAACAAAAGGCTGAGTAGAACATGTGCCATTTCCAACCTACAGGGTAAGATGTCCTTGTATCTGTTCTTCTTGACATTCTCTGGCTGCTCAGACGCTGCTGTAGGGTAGATTTTATCCGATCTGTACTTTGTTGACTGTCTCTTCAGCTTCTGTGATAAAAGAGTGGAACAAATTACAGCAGACGTGCCGCAGCCAGCGCTCGACTGGAGAGCACACGAAGGTCTCCAGGGGTCGCGTTTGCTACCACAAAGCAAGGTTGGCACCATTAATTCTTTCCTGAGTGGCTTTGCTCAGAGCAAGAATAGAGACAGAACCACCTGAGAGCCCCAGCACAGGCTTCTGAGGAATGGAAAGTGTGTGCTGAGGCAGTGCCCACACGTCGGCTTGTGAAGTGACACAAAGCGAGTGAGGCCCAGGGGAGTCACTCTTGGTACAAATGGCGCCCAGATCAGAGGAGTGACAATGTCAAAGCACCTTTAACAAAGAAAGGACAGAATGATACCAGAAAAGACAGGTAAATCTATTGATTTCTCTCACTTTGGTAGAGATGCTCCTACCTGTAGCTGAAAGCAGCAGTGCTAAAGCCACTAAGGGAACACAAGCAACTGGAGCAGAGTGGCTCCATGGACTGATGAAAGAGAGAGATGGAGCACTGGGACAGACCCTTAGGGCTGCAAATCTCTCATCTCTTTCATTTTCAGGATAAAGCTGCAGCACTCACAGAGAGTTAAAGCATCTTTCTCCTGGAAAAGCACAAAATTTTATTTCACTGCCACCAGCTTCTAAATGGCACATGCTACTTGTTACCATCAACTTCAGAAGAACCATCCCTGCTGTATTTTTTTCTTTCGCATTTTTGTGTCCAGATTGTTGGTTTTTAATATTAAACTGCAGTTTTAAAACACTAAATTCAGCCACAATACCCTAGGAGTTAAATCTCAGAGATCTGATGGAATGAGTCAGAGAGGAGTGCAGGAGGCTCAGGACAGTCCATATGTCCAGCCTCAATTAAGAATGTGGGGCTGATACAGTGGGATAGAAATTGTGGGACCAGGGTGGGTTTTGAAGCCTCCACATCCCTGAAACCTTCTGAGCAATTCTGCTGTTGGTCACACTCTCCCCTGTCTCCTTCCAGTGCGCCCCCAGCTGCCAGGGAAAGCTTTCATGGAAGGGGCATCACTCCATACTACAGCCAGTCTTCCCAAAGCCAAGGCCCTGAGCCATCTGACTTCTGTGCCTGAATAATCTGACATGAAAACACTTGGGAAATGCCTAGGTATGAAAAAGCAAGTCACAGAGTCATGGGATATCCTGAGCTGGAAGGGACTCCCAAGAATCATTGAGTCCAACTCCTGGCCTTGCACAGACGTCCCACCCTGTGTCTGAGAGCGTTGTCCAAACACCCCTGGAGCTCTGGCAGCCTTGGGGTCGTGGCCATTCCCTGGGGAGCCTGGGCAGCTGTGGGACTGCATAGACAGAAAAAGGGGACTCTAACAAAGCCCCAGCCGTTTACAGTAAAATCACCACAACTTGCACGTACAAATGCTTGGTCCCATGAGAAGAGGGCAGGAATTAGGGTGGAGGGATGGATATTTCTATCACATTTGGAAGTACTGGCCTACACAATGGCCTGCTGAGACACTGCCCTGCAAAAGTGGCCACAAATCTGAGAAGATCCATCCCGTACAAAAGGAAATGCAGCCTTGACCATTTCCACCTGCCCTTTTGGTCAGAAATTAATACATTTATTTCAGCCTGAGCACCAGGGCTGAGCCCACTGCCTCACACACACACAGACACCCCAGCAGAGAGAGGGGAAACTCAGCAGGCTGTGACAGCATTTTGTTCCATGGAACAACAGACTGACACTGCAGGCTCAGATTAATCACTTCCCTCCACCCCAGACACCTGGAAACCAAGCATTCAGCTTTCCCCCAGTGTTTCAAGTGCCAGATTTTGCTGGTAAAGCAGAGCAGGGCTGGAGCTTGTGGGGACTCCTCAGTAACCCAGAGCCACTGCCAGGGTCAGTCCAGCATTTGGCACATCTCATATCTCACAGAGGTACCAATTTTACCCTTCCCTATGTCTGTGAAAGCTGGGCAATATCACTGGCTCTCAGAGCAGCCCAGCCAGCCTGTCAGAGCCACCTGCCCTCCGCTGATACACCAAGAGCCACCTCCAGCCACCAGCTTTAGCTGTGAGGTGGTGAGTTGGCATCTGAGCCTCACCCCTGGCACCCAAACCCAAAAATAGATCAGAGAGTCACAAATTCAGGGCAGTGCAGAACACGGGGAGTGGTGGGAGCCATCAGCACTTTTTGCAGCTTTTGCCTTGAGGGATCAAAAAAGTAGTTTCCAGGAGGGGCCAGGAGCACTGCTGGGTGTGGAGCACAGAGATCCCAGAATGGTTTGGGTGGGAAGGGACCTTAAAGCTTATCTCATTCTACCCCCTGCCATGGGCTGGGACACCTTACACTATCTCAGACTGCTCCAAGCCCTGTCCACCCTGGCCTTGCTCACTTCCAGGGGTGGAGCACCTGCAGCTGCCTTGGGCAACCTGTAATCTATGGAGACAAGGACAGACTAAATCAAGGAGAAACCAGAGACCCCTGGCAGGAACTCCTGTGCCACAGGTCAAAGAGATTGCAACGGGGAGAATTGGAAAGGCTCCATATTCCTCCCTGTATCCTCAGTTGTATCACCAGGGCCAGAAGCTCCATATTCCTCCCTGTCCCCCCAGTTCTGTTACCAGGCAAAGTGAAACCGCGTCCCGACAAGTGCATTCGCCAAGCAGAAAACAGGAAGCTCTTGGGTAATTAGTTAAAAAGCAAACAGTTCAAATACAAAATATTAAATTCCTCTCGTGTCTTTACATTCCTCTTAGCCCAGTTAACTCCTGGGTGTCTGCATTAAAACTCCTAGAAAATCTCACTGTCACAGGTCTGAGAAGTGACCGAGCGATTCCCTCTGAAATCAGCTGAAACACCGAGCCGAGCCTTGAGTGAACTCACCAAAAACTCCTCTGCAAACTCCCCCGGGCTGAGCTTCTTGCCTTGGGCCCTTTCCAGGTTCTGTAGCAGGATCCCCCTTTGGTCCATGGTGCCGGAGCTGGAGCGTGCCTGGCCTGGCCCTCCTGGGAAGGGACATGTCAAGTGATCCGCAGCGGAAGGCACCGCCGGCGAGCACTGGCTGTGGTTTTCTGACTTCATCACAGCCCCAAAGGAAATTAGTGCGTAGCAGATAATCCTGGTCAAACACCACAGCAGAACACAGAGCATGGAACCCTCTGTTCAAACCACCTCCACCTGGCACAGGGTGGGTGACACTGAGGACAAGGGTGGGGACATGATGGACACCAGTCCAAGCCCCCCACCACCCCAATTCCTTCAGACATCACTGCCAGGGGTGAGCACAGGGGCAGCTGTGGAGCATTCACATCCCAAGGGGCTGTGCTTCACCAGGAGGGCTTCAAACCTGGAGTAAGACTGGAAGAGTCCATAAAACAGAATGGAAAATCCACAGTTCCTGTTCATGCTTTTAGTGTAGAATCCCAGAATGGTTTGGGTGGAAGGGACATTAAAGTTCATCTCAGCGGGCAGGGACACCTTTCATTATCCCTGATTGCTCCAAGCCACATCCAGCCTGGTTCTGGACACTTCCAGAGATGGAACTTCTAGTCTGTTTTCCACATCAGCTGTAAAGTGTTCTGGAGGAATCCTTCAGACAGGTGTTGCTGCCCTGGACTGCACAACTTCCAGAGAAAAACCATCCTTGTGCTTCAGGTCAACTCTTCCAGCCCCCATTCCCCACATCTCATGGCTTTTCCCAATAAAGGGGATCCCATCTGAGTACAGCAAACTATAGAAGTCTAATTAATGACCCAGCCTGATTTACCTCTCTCGCTCTCTGACATTTGAAAAACCCCACAGACAAAGGGGAGGCCATGCCCACGTGGGAAGAGAAGGCAGAGAGCACAGCTCTGGAAGGCCATCCATCTTCTCTGCATGCAGAAGTGAGGAAAACTAAACAAAAATAAGCTAAAAACAACAATTCTCAACAACAACAAAAAACCCCAACCAACCAAACAAAAAACCCCCAAAAGATATGAGAATCACATCTTCCATATTTCCAATATCTCACATGTTGCACAAAGGTTTCAGACTCATGGAACCAAACCTGATTCTCTCCCTGGCTGTAACTAGGCCCATTCAATGCATCCCCTTCCGTGTTTTCTTGCAGATGGGGTGCAGAGCAGCTCCAGGATTCCAGTGTTCAGTAGCTAAAAGGCAAAGGGCTGCTAATCACTGTTAGTTTAAAATATCAAATGCTGATTTTGCAGAAATAAGCCTTGGAGTCCCCTGAGAGGAATATTGACCTTAAAAATAACTAATGGAAACGTTTTAAAACAAACACTCACCTGCTGAGTCTGCAGCACCAAGCACTAGCCTGGAGGCCTTGAGCAAGAGTGAAGCCCACTTTTATGGCTAAATATAAGAGAAACTCACGAAGAAAAAACCAATTGATAACAACAATCTTAGCTATTTTTGCTTGTAATGATGGAGAATCTCTTTTACACATTGCTTAGTGTTGGGTTCTGCTTGCAGTGCCTGGAAGAAGCACAACAGCTTTTCTCCAGTCACACCAATGAAAAGTCCAAGTTCTCCTCTGGAAAGCAGCACAGCCCTTTCTCTCAGTTGCCTAAGTCCTCCTGAAAACAAACCAAACCCTCCAGTGCATGTGTTTTAGAGAAAGAATCTGAGGCAGATTTCAAAGGACTGGCAGGAAGAGAAGGACGCAGAGGGCAGGATGAGTGACCCAACAGCCACTGCAACCCTCTCCCAGACTGATTTCATCGCTTCCACTGGGAGAACACCAAGTGGGATCTGTAAAACTGCTTTTTTTATGGCCCATCAGTCATTACCTTGATTCTCACTCAAGGGGCAAGCTGAGATCCTGAGTTAAGGAATTAAAACCTGAGACAGAGAAGCAGAAGGGAATTTTGGTGCTGATTCCAGCAGGATGTTGTTTAGCCAAGCCATGCTCCTGGGGCTACACACAGCTATGGGCATGGTTTAGTCCCAAATTAAGCCATTTCTGTTAAAATCAGCTGAAAAAAAAATATTTAAAAGTTATTGAAGTCTGCTGACCCGTTCATTTCTCAAGAAAGCGGTCTGGATAAAAGAAGCTCCAAGTCCCTTTCCAGACAGATCCCAGACTGGTATGGCCACAGCAGAGGGAAAAATGGATTGGCAACAAGTTCTCAGCTATTTTCCCCTGAAAACTGCATAAAGCCAATGCTCCAGTGCAGCTCTCCCTAAGGACAGGGACACAGCTCAGCTGTGGGAACTGCTGACAGGAGCCCTGCTCCAGCTGACGGATGATCTGCCTTTGAGCTCACCTGCAGGTTCACCCCTCACAGTAATTCGGCATTTGAGACTGAGATTAATTATTGCCCTATTGCTCCTTAGAGCTTTGCTGCAAGGAAGGTCAGAGGGAAAAGCCCTTCTGTTCACAGAGGCAGGAGCTGGGCTGCAGATCTGCCCTGACCCACAGCAGGGATTAGATCCCTCCATCCACAGTCCTGAGGGCTGAAGGAACAAGAAACTCCAGAAATGAGCCAAGAATGATTCACATTTTTATTAGGAAAAGCAGAAGTGAAGTCTGTTTAACAGTGACACGGTTTCAATGAAGTGCATGGAAGGCATACTGCCCTTTGAAAGTACAATCCATTCATTCAAAGAAATCAAGAAATCTGTCAGAACATGGTTAAAAGAAGCTTGTGCTCCTCACAGAGTTCCCTAAAGCCCTGTTAAATCAATCTCACCGTGTACCTCACTCTCAATCAAGGAGCCTGGCAACAGCACAGGGAGCTGGGGGGAACTTCAGAGAGGCCAATTCTCACCTCAGTAACACATTTTAACTAAAAAAACCATGCCTGTCTCTTGGAAGTGGAACATGCTGGTTCCAGGGAGCAGGATGTACCCAGCCCACCCTCCTGTGGCACAGCACAGCTCTTTTCACCCCTAAGTGAAGCCACTGCTGGAATCAGACAGCAAATCAAAACAAATGTAAAGGGAGCCAAGAACTAAATAGCCTCTCTTCACTGTACTGTTCCTCTTAATGTGAGATAAGTGGCACAGTCCTGGTGCCTCTGATGTTCGGGTTTTTTTTTTAATTATTTATAATCCTTGGGAAAAAAACCTCCCCAAAACACACTTCTGGTTCCATCAGTGACATTGGTGCCTCATGACAACCATGATGCCACCAGCCCTGTGACTCACACCAGAGTGACCCTGGCCTTTCCCCAGCCCAGGGGAGGGCAGACCCTTCATCCTGCCCCATTCCCCAGCCCCAGCTGCAGCTTCCCCCACACCACCTGTGCTTTCCAGGCAAACTGGAAACTCTGCAGTTTGTAACTACCAAACCAGCACTGGGCATGGCAAAAGAAGCCAGAGAAATCAACTCTTCCTGTGCCCTGAGCATGCATCCTGCTGGGAGCAGGGACCAGTCAAGACTCCAGCCCAGGCACTGCCTCCAGGACCGCTCTCAAGGCTGAGATGAAGGATTGCAGTGCCTCTGGCTTTGCTTCATTTTGCTTCACTGAAACCTGCAGCTCTGAATCTGCTGCCTCAAGCAGGAGCTCTGTGAGGAAGAGGCAGCCTGAGTCATCCTGGGCACTCAGATAAGCTTTCCAGGGCTGGGCTCCAGCTCTGCTCATGGCAATGGTCTGGATGTGCACAACACGAAGGGCTGTCTGCAGGGTGTCTGCATGGACAGGCCCACACCAGGGCACAGACAGCTGGCAGCTCGTGTCCAGGCTCAGCCAGGTCTTCTCAAACTGTTCTGCAGTCAGGGAAACATCAGGAATCAAGCTCAGGCTGCCTGCATCAGGATGAGCCTTGAGGAGTTCTTTACTCCCTTCAGACATCAGAGTGTCAGGATGAACCTCGAGGACTTCCTTATTCCCTTCAGAAACCAGAGAGTCTGAAATGGAAGCACAAACACACGTGAGATGCAGCTCCCAGCTGCACAAAGCCCATTTGATGGAGCAGAGGAAGGCTGGAATCCCAGTGCCACCAGCAGCATCTCCTGGGCTCGTGAGTGACTGGCCACACACTGCACAAGGTGATCAGAACACCAAGCCAGCATTCCCAAAGCACTCTGACCTCCTTCCAAACCCATGTGAGAACATCCTGGCTGTCCAGAGAAGCTGTGGCTGCCCCTGTATCCCTGGAATTGTCCAAGGCCAGGCTGGAGGGGGCTTGGAGCAGCCTGGGACAGTGGAAGGTGTCCCACCCCAGGGGGTGGAAAGAGAGAAATGTCAAGGCTCCTTTCAACCCAAGCCATTCAGGGATCTGTGATCTACTGGCAAGGGGAGAACGGCTGGTTACCTGTGTCCCTGTTCCTGGAGGCAGCACAAGGAGAGCAGGAGTAAGAGGGTTCCTCAGGCTGCTGAGCAGTGGCGAGTGCCCAGCGCTCTCTGCCATAAACCGTGGCCAGAGTGTTGAACTCCGAAGCCCAGGCATTGACAGGCTGCTTGCTCTGGTCCCCCAGCAGCCCCAGGGACGGGTCAGACTTGGGGCTGCACAGGACCCGCTGCACTTCCTCCACCCCAGACTGCAGAAGGCGATAGTAGAACAGCCCACGGTCCCGCACTGCCATGTCCAGCTCCTCCTCTGGGAACCACAGAGATGCAGCAAAGGGAGAATTCCATCAGCCAGGTTTCCCCAGAGAATGAACAATTTCTAAAAACAGACTTTCAGGGATACGCTGCAAGCCTGCTTACAGGCAGATAGTAAAAGGACAAGGGGGAGTGGTTTTAAACTAACAGAGGGCAGGGGTAGGTGGGATATCGGGAAGGAATTCTTCACTGTGAGGGTTGGGGGCCCTGACACAGGGTGCCCAGAGAAGCTGTGGCTGTCCCATCCCTGGGAATGTCCAAGGTGAGGTTGGACAGGGCTTGGAGCACCCTGGGACAGTGGAAGGTGTCTCTGCCCATGGCAGGGGTGGAACAGGATGACCTAAAGGTCCCTTCCCACCCAAACCATTCTGATTCCATGACTGTAATTCCACACCCAGCCGCCAGGCAGGGGCTGGGCAGCAGCCTAAGGCATGGAACCACCTCACCCTGCCATCCTGGCTGGCCTCCTCAGAACCAGGGTGCTGCCACAGCCTGGGGACACAGCCAGAGCAGGTCCCTAACAGCCTGTGGGACACAGGAACCCACCTATGCAGTAGTAGAGCAGCCTGCCCAGCATGTCCTGGCACTCAGCAGGCCGTGCCAGGAACAGCCGCAGCAGCGCCGTCAGCAGCTCCATCTTCACTGCCGGGAACGTCTCGGACTTCACGTTCTCCACAAAGTCCTCCAGGACATAGGGAGCATTGGGGATCTTCTCCCCATGTGTGCCCAGGAGCCAGATCAGTGCCTGTTTGCCCTGAAGGAAGCACAGAAACACCAGCAATCTGCTGTGTGCCATGTGTTGGTGTGAAATGAGCATGCTGAGAGAACAAACCTGAGGATTTCTGATTTTTGCCCCCAGTTCTCAAGGCAAAGGAAAGCTGAGCAGTCCTTGTCCACCTGCCCTCAAGCACTGCCCCTCACCTCGCTGTCCTGGATGGTGTCCTCACAGCCAGGCAGTGCCTGGCACACGGCATCTGTGCACTGGGGACACAGCCAGGCCAGGTCCCGGAAAGCACGGACCACAGCTGCAAGGAAAGCAAGGTATCAGCATCTCCCAAGAGTTATAAAAAACACTAGGGGGAGGAAAAAAAAAAAAGAATTTCAAACCCTCCCACTCAAGGGGCTTTGCAAATCTCGGCCAAGAGGGTCAATGCCCTGCCTGTGACTGTGATTTGAGGCAGGGCCTTTCCCAATCCCATGACACTGAATTTGTCAGAGAAAAGCTGCACCAGGTTTAAAATAAAGCACTGAGACTTCAGATTGTTCCTCTGGCTGCTGGAGAGCAGCCTCTCTTCTGGCCACTGCCAGCCTTAAAAAAGCATCTGACTCATGATGCTTCAGACACACGAGGTTAGAATGACAAATTAAAGCTGACCCCAATTCAAAATGAGGCTCGTGAACTTCAGGTCAAAACTTCAAAGGTTTTGCTGCCCACTCAGAAACACCAACAGCTCCTGAGATGGAATTCAACAGCTGAGTGCAAGTGTGTGGTTTTCAAATCTGAGAGCACGACCAGTTAAATGAGAACAGCAGGAACAGCAGAGATGTGAAGGTGGGTCTGAGGGCAGATGAGAAAAAAGGAAGCTCGGGTACAACTGAATCAGACTATCGTATGAGGAACAGAAATCACAGAGATTTAAAAGATCTATTAATCATCTTGGCTCTCAGACTGTAAAATGCCTCTGCTGAGCCCCTCACTCCCTGAGTCAGCATGTGGCAGCCAGAAAGAAGCACGAACACAGCTACAATCACCTTCCCCTTTCCCACAGAGAGCAGTTCCTGCAGAAGGAACACACTTCATACCCCTCAACCCACCTAGAAAACTTCCACATGAAGGTGCCAATTAAATTGAAAGGCAAGTGCCTTTGAGGGCCTTGAGTCTGGGATCATGAGCCCCAGCAAGGGCACCTCCTGAGAGCACAAAGCAGGCAGCAGCCTGCAATGGTTACCTGAGGTGATGTGTTCCTGCTGGAGCCCCAGGAGCTCTGTCAGAATCCCCACACACTGCTCTGTGTATGTCCTGGCAATATTGGCTGCAAGGATGCCAAAAAGACATAAAAGTCAACCTTTTATCAGAGTGAAACAGGAATCACGAGCCCAACTACTCATCACAAACTCACTTTAAAGAAAGTCCTTTCCTTACTGACTACCATTTCTGAAAGTGTGGCCAAATGAGCTTGCTCTCCACACCAGAGACATGTTCCTTTTTTTGAGGCCATGTCTCAGGAGATTTCTGAACTTTCCTTAAGTGTAAAACATTAAAAATATCATTTTGTCATCCCTAGCTTTGGCCTTACGAATACTGTAATAACTCACCTATTTTTAAAGCTCACAAAACCAAAATTATCACATTAACTCTGCCCCCATCACAACTCAAAGAACAAGCAGGTATTAGAGCTCCTCCACCCCCCGCACAGCCTCACTGAACACTGTAAGGCTCATTAACAAGATGAAATGACACATTTTCTTTAGAGCCTCACAACACGAGATTTAAGGACCATCTTCACAACCTGAAGCAGCTCAGTGCCAGGACTTCTGAAATGAGTGGTCCAGGAACACTCTTACACAAACCATTGCTGGGCAGGTTGGTCTCTGTGCTGCTGCAGCTCAGAGCAGTGATTTGGTGCTTGCCCAGATACCCTTCAGCAGAGATCAACCCCCTGAAAGGTCCAGGGCTGCAGCAGAGCCAAGGCAGAACTCTCACCGATGGCAAAGATCGCTCCCTGCGCCAGCTCCACCGACACGTCCGTGCAGTAACCCTTCAGCTCCTCCAGCACCTGCTGCACATTCTCATCGTTCACCAGCTCACACAGCACCTCCATCTTCTGGCATTTGATGTAGTGGGGCTCCGAGTAGGAGCAGAAGAACTTTTTGTAGTGGCTGCTGAAGTGGCCGGGCAGGCTCCTGAGGATCTGGCGCACGTGACAGAGCGCGGTGAAGCAGAGCTCCCTGCTCTCCGAGGTGCAGGCAGACAGCAGTGGGCCCTTCACCCTCACCAGCACATCTGCCTGCACATCTGGGTACTCCCTGGCCAGCACCAGGAACAGCTTGGTGGCTGCCATCACCACGCTGGGGCTGCTGCTCTTGAGGTAGCCGTCGAGCAGGTTGAGGATGTCGAAGAGCTCGTCCTCGCTGCGGGGTCTGTAGCGCAGCAGGAAGGTGAGCACCTCGCTCTGCCCCCACTGATCCAGGTCAGACATCCTGCCAGGGCACAGGGGCACGAGTCAGGGAGGGCAGGAACATCTGCAGAGCAGAGGCCTCAGCCCCCGACCTCCTCACAGCCTCTGTTCCCAACCAAGTGCATGCCAATTTTATCTCAGGTGAACTGCCCAGTTATTAACTCAGGATCTGTCACGAGCACTTTTGCTGGTGTTTTCACCCGGCAGCAACACTGACAAGAACCCTGGGCAGAGCAATACCCCTTTATTCCCAGATCATGTAGAACTACCTGCAGAAAAACTGATTTCTTCCAGCAGTGGTTAAATAGTCAACCTGTCAATGGATCTGGAGAGACACACTAGAACATCCCTGTCCAACAGATATATCATGTGTATTATCACTAAAAAAATCCCAAATGTCTAATCATATTAACCTACAACTACAAACCAAACCACCAGCTGAGGCAAAGACTCCCTGGAAGAGCAGGGCATCCCAGATTCCCTGAGGACCTTTGCCTAAAGTGGTTTAGTTTATCTTAGGATGGCCACCTTCATCTCTGGGTGCCTAACAAGAGGTCAGAGAAGGTCAGAAACTGCCTCTCTGCACAGAAAACAAAAGAACAAGAGAGGCTTCCAGCACTGCCTTGATACCAAAGAAAACAAACCTGTTGAGGAGATGATGGGCAATGGGTTTGTTGATGACAACACCTCCTTCCTTCTTCAAGATCTCTTCCAAAGCCCTCAGACAGTTCACGACCACAATGGGGTCCTGGTCACGGAGCAAACTGTAGAGTTCATTCACCAGAGCACCATCTGCAAAGCACAGAGCTCCTGCTGTCAGGTTCTGTTGGCACACTGCAGTTTAATCACTGTGGGTGAGTTTTCATGGCAAAAAAAAGGGCATGAACTGGGAGAAGGGATCAACAAAACTTCAAGCTCTACAGAAACACCCTGCCCTTAGCACAGCTTTTTCCTGAGGGTCAGTGTGGCTCAGAGTGGCCCCTGGCTCATGAGAGACTGGGGATGGAACAAAATCATTGAATCACTGAATCACAGAATGTTAAGGGCTGGAATGGACCTTAAAGCCCATGCAGTGCCACCCTCTGCCATGGGTAGAGACGCCTTCCACTAAACCAAGCCCCGTCCACCCTGGCCTTGGACACTTCCAGGGATCCAGGGGCAGCCACAGCTTCTCTGGGCACCCTGTGCCAGGGCCTGCCCACCCTCATAGGGAACAATTCCTTCCCAATATCCTAATCCTGTTCTCTTTGAAGCCATTCCCCCTTGTCCTGTCACTCCACATCCTTCTCTGAAGACCCTCTCCAGCTCTGTCCCAGGCTCCCTCCAGGCACTGGAAGGCCACAACAAGGTGTACCTGGAGCCTTCTCTTCTCCAGGCTGAACAATCCCAAGTCTCTCACTCTCATAAATTACCCATCACTTTCTCTGTGCCCTGCAGCCACGACAACACAGGGACAGCACAGTGACCCCAGGACAGCCCTAAAGCCTGAAGGTGCATCACGAACACATCAATCCACGGCCACCACCCCCAGCCCCACGGCCACCAGCCACTCACCCACTTCGCAGTCGCCCTGCAGCTTCACCATCTTGGCACAGCCCAGCACGGCCGCCCTGCGCACGTAGGACGCCTTGTCCCGCAGCCCGTTCACCAGGGGCTGCTGCAGGTACTCCTGGATCCCGGGCATCCTGCGGGAGAGCAGCAGGGCATCAGTGGGGCATCAGCAGGGCATCAGCCAGCATCAGTGGGGCATCAGCGGGGCATCAGTGGGGCATCAGTGGGGCATCAGCGGG
>JAHLSL010000083.1:2674468-2700947 GCA_025920805.1 Petroica traversi | reverse complement strand
GTTCCGGGCCGCGCGGCGGGCGCTGCCCCGGGGGGAGGTTGGGCCTGGCGCGGTTGGGTTTCCCACCGACTCTGTTTTTACAGTGCTTGGGAAACAGGCCTGGAGATCGGATCGTAATTTTCGCAGGGTCTTCCACTTCCTGCGCCCTCCTGATTCTCAGCATTGTTTTCTTCAGTACTGGGGTTTTTTTAGCCTGAAGAAAAGGCGGCTCGGGAGTGACCTTATCACTCTCTGCAACTCCCTGAAAGGAGGGTGTAGCCAGGTGGGGGTCGGGCTCCTCTCCCGGGTAACCAACGGCAGGACAAGAGCACAGAGTGTTGAGTTGCGCCAGGGGAGGTTTAGCTTGGACAATAGGAGGAATTTCTTCACTGTTTAGACATTGGAACGGGCTGCCCAGGGAGGTGGTGGAGTCACCGTCCCTGTAGGTGTTTGAGCAACTGGACGTGGCACTGGCTGCTCTCATCTGGGTGACGGGGTGGCTTTTGGTCACAGGGTTGGACTCGATGATCTCAGAGGTCTTTTCTAACCTAATAGACTTTGTGATTCCTGTTGTGTCCTGGGATTCCTTTAGCCCTTAGAGGGCTGGATTAAGAGCTGTGTGCTTCTCAAATGCAGTAATCCCACTGCACAGTCTCACTTGATGATGCTCTTAGGAGCAGCAGTTGTAGAGATTCCCTTCCTCTGTGGTGGGCACCATATGGTGCTCAGAAAAACACTTGTCATTCTGGTTTTTGTGCAGGTAGACGATCTGCTCCATCACAACCTGCTGCCTCTAATGAGTTCTTGTCTCCCTTTCCAGGTATGGCCTCACAGCTGCAGGTGTTCTCCCCTCCGTCAGTATCCTCGAGTGCCTTCTGCAGTGCCAAGAAACTGAAAGTGGAGCCGTCTGTCTGGGATGTTTCAGGACAGAGCAGTAGTGACAAGTATTATACCCACAGCAAAAACCTCCCAGCAGCTCAAGGGCAAGCCAGCTCCTCTCATCAGGTAGCCAATTTCAGCATCCCTGCCTACGACCAGAACCTCCTTCTCCCCGCTCCCTCCGTCGAGCACATCGTGGTCACCGCGGCCGACAGCACCGGCAGCAGCGCCACCGCGTCCTTCCAGAGCAGCCAGACCCTCAGCCACAGGAGCAACGTTTCTTTGCTGGAACCATACCAAAAATGTGGATTAAAAAGGAAAAGTGAAGAGGTTGACAGCAACGGTAGTGTGCAGATCATTGAGGAACATCCACCTCTCATGCTGCAAAACAGACCTGCGGTGGGTGCTGCGGCCACGACCACCACGGTCACCACGAAAAGCAGCAGCTCCAGTGGCGAGGGGGATTATCAGCTGGTCCAGCATGAGATCCTGTGCTCTATGACCAACAGCTATGAGGTCTTGGAATTCCTGGGACGAGGGACGTTCGGGCAGGTGGCAAAATGTTGGAAACGTAGCACGAAGGAGATTGTAGCCATCAAGATCCTGAAGAACCACCCTTCCTACGCCCGGCAGGGCCAGATCGAGGTGAGCATCCTGTCCCGCCTGAGCAGTGAGAATGCTGATGAGTACAACTTCGTCCGCTCCTACGAGTGCTTTCAACACAAGAATCATACATGCCTTGTCTTTGAGATGCTGGAACAGAACTTATACGATTTCTTAAAGCAAAACAAGTTCAGTCCGTTGCCCCTGAAATACATCCGGCCCATCCTGCAGCAAGTGGCTACTGCCTTGATGAAGCTGAAGAGCTTGGGTCTGATCCACGCTGATTTGAAGCCAGAGAACATCATGTTGGTGGACCCTGCACGCCAGCCCTACAGAGTGAAGGTGATAGACTTTGGGTCAGCCAGCCACGTGTCCAAGGCCGTGTGCTCCACGTACCTGCAGTCACGGTATTACAGGTAAGCACTGATCCTGCTCACTGAACCAGGTCTGATCCTGCTGGGGGTTCCCTCCACAGACACTGAGCTCTCCTGTCTAACCCCAGTTGAGGGGCAGCAGGAAATGATCAGCTCTGCATGTTTCCTGGAGATTTCTTCTGAAAGTTGGATGTAAATAAATAGAATGTCTGCATTGCAAGGGTGGCCTAATCTGCAGCCGAGCACCTTCCTTTCCCCCCTGATCAGTGCTCTGTGTTGGTTTTGCCCTGTCCACTGGCTTGTGACACTGTATGAAGTGGCCAACTGGAGAAGGAGAATGGGAGTGTTAGGTAGTGGGTTTTGGGTTGTCTGCTGTGATCTAAAACTAGTCCATTAACCTTGGACATTGAGAAGGGAGAGAAGTCAAAGGAGAGCCAATTTCTATTCCATTTTCTTTCTTCTGATTCTTCATCTTTTCTGACCCCCCTTCACGAGCACATGACTTCCTATGTCAACCCTGGCTAAGTCATGCTTTCATGAGACCTGCAGCTCCTTTAGAGCAGTGATGAGATAGATCTCTGCTTCCCTGAGCAATATGTGGAGATGTCTTCTACCCTACTCCTGTCTAAGAATTAAAAATAAACTATGGGCAGAAATTTTGAAACTCATTGACTGTGTGTAAAGCAAGCTGTGCTGTTTCTTTCAATTATCCTCCAGCTTGGCTCTGTTAAGTGTGTATTTGAATTTAAGTAGCAGCAGACTTCAGTAAATGGATGCAGAAAGAACTTATGGCTTCAAAGGGCCGTGAAGAGTCTGAGCTGTGTTGTCAGGGCTGCTTTGGGTGGAATGTGGGCTCACTTGACGCAAAACTCCCAACTGGTATCTAGTCCTTCCAGCTGGGAGCAGACAGCCCTGAGACACTCCACCCCACCCTGTGTCTCTGCCCTGTTTGATGTCTTCCCTGGCTGCTCACTTCAGTTTAAAGCCTGGCTTATTGAAGGTTTGCTCTGTTCATCCCTCATGCTCCCTGTGTTCCTGCTCCCTTTGTTTTTGTGTTGTTTTTCTTTTTAACTCTAACACCCCGTACCAGCTTTCCATGGCATTCCTTTCATGTGATACAGCCTTTTCTTAATCCATTGCTCATGATCTTTGCTCAGCTTGTTGGCACCAATCTTTCCAATTCTAAACTATTGATTGTTATGGTATTTTGTAGTGCAGTTGTGCCCTGTGCCCCACAGCTCTGTAAAAATGCTCACTCTCTAAAATACATCATCAATTTTGTTATTGTTGCATGAAAAGAGGTGACCACTGGTCAAGAATCTGCTCTATCTGACTTGCCACATGTGTCAGCAAAGCAGTTTGGGGAGGCCTATGGTGCTTTCCAATTTCTGGTATCTCAGAAAGCAGATTTAGCTGAGGAAAAGCAGTGAGGGGTGATAAAAATCTTCCAGGGGCTGCAGGGAGAGTAATTCCTGCTCCATCTGTGTGTGGGGCACTGGACTCCCAGCCCCTTCCAGCTCCCTGGGGTGACTGACTCTGCCAGAGAGGCAAATAACCTGGGATTAGGTGGCGTTGGACTGTCTGCTTGGCTGGAGTGAAGAATGCTGTGATGTGGAAATCTAGTATTTAGTGATATGTAATTAGTCTAATGGTGATGATTACTAAAATCCATAATCTAGGAATATACGGAGATGGTGCAGAAACGAGCTTGTTGTGGGAGAACTGGATTGCTTTACCCATATTCACATTAAATTAGTGTTCAGATGAGTTCCAAGTTGGAAATTTTTTCAATGCTGTTTAATAAAACAGTGTAGAGCAATTCTTCATATGATTCTCTGTCAGCTATTAAAAATAAACTGTGTGCTCACTTTTTTTAGCTTTCAATCCCTGTTACTGACACTCAGGTAACCTCTGCTGCAGAGACTTCTAAAGCAGCCACACTCGGATGCTGTCTGATGGATTTTCTGATTTATGTGCCCTTGAGGATAAAAATCTTCCTTTATTAATCACAGTCTGTGCTGCTGGAAGTTCTCCTGTCCAGCAGCCCAGCTCACTCAGGGGCTGGCTGTCCTGCTGGCAGTGACACCTTGCTCCATGTCCAGCTCCAGCAGCACTGTCCCTTTGGGATGTCACTCTGTGTTTGTCAGGGCTGAGGCAGGACCCCTTTTCTACAGACACTGCTGCTGCCTCTGCTGCCTCACCCACTCAGGAGAGGCAGTTCTGCTCACACTTCAGAGAGTGAGTAGAAATATCCATGAAGAATTCTTTGGCTCTGAAGCCCAGCATGGAGTAGATCACCTTTCTGCAGTGAACAGTTCCTGTGACAGTTCTAGGATGCTTTTGCAGTAATTCCTACCTGAAAACTGGAGTACCATCCTCAAGTGAGGTTGCTTTTGTTCTTGGGGAGGATGAGCAATGGAAGGAAACAGCGTGCAGGAGTGAAAAATCCCTGGAACACTGATCTCCCTGCTGTACAGAGTGGGGGTTACATGTCCTGTGTTATATGTGAGTGCAGCCATCCAGGGAGTTCACTCAGCTCCCTGCCCTCCCAGTGCTGCCTGTGGGCCAGTGTGGAGCTCAGACTGTGGGACTGGGCAATTTGGGCCATGAGAAGGTGGCCCTGAGCGTTGGGGGAGCTGCAGAGTGCAGGAGTATCCATTTCTCACCTCTGCTTTGGGCTCCATGACCTACTTCTGTCCCAGCCCTGCTGGCCTGGGGAGCAGCAGTGCCTGCTGCCAGGTCTGACTCTGCTAATCCAGCTCTGGGTGGCCCTGCTCTCCCTGCACTGCTGCCTGCATTTCACAGGTTCCCAGCATCCCTGGGCTCAGGTGTAAACATGGGGTGTTTGGAAATGCTGGGAGGAGGTCTTGAGTTTTTTTGGGGCTGCTGTGAGTCCTTTCTCTTCTGGGAGTGCCTGGGTGTGTTTGTCAGCTTTGGGAGGCAGTGCTTGGGGAGCATCTGTGCAAAGAGTGTTGTTGATTTTATTTCAAAGAGCTTAAGATGGTAAAATCACTTTAATCTCTGACAGAGAAGCGATGGAAATGACCTCTGCCTGCTGTCCTGGTTCAGCTCACATCTCATAATGCTGCTAATTGCAGTGATGTAAAAGGAGATGAGACAAATTCTGATTTCCCAGCCCTGTCCTGCAATCAGAATGAAATCAGATGGCTCATGAGAAGTTCATTTATTTAGTTGCAGGGAGAAAAATGCAAGGCTTCAACTTGCTAACATCATGGTATTGAGATTTAGGAATACATAAGTCTGTTCCATCCTGGAGTTACAGACCAGCAAACTGCCACAAATCTCTATTTCCATTTGAATTGGTGGGAATTGTGGGGTTTTTTTAACACACTTGTGAAGGACTAGCATGCTCTGCATATTCCACAAGCCATCTATATTTTAGTTGTTTGCCAATCCAAATGCATGCAGCATTCCTTATATGACACCTCTGGGTCCTGTCTGAATTGGAAATTCAGGATAACCAAGAGGGGCAGAACAGTTTGTTGATGATGTCTCATAGACTAATGGCAAGGAGGGCTCTGAAAATCCTGTGTAAATGTATGAATTGTATTTTTTCTGCTTGTGAAGAAAGGGATTTCTCTGGTTTGCACCTCTTAGCCTGTAAAAAGTATCCATTCTAGCATATTTCCTTAAAATATAGCAGAACAGTCAGCATTCAGATATCAGCTACTGCTCTTATTTGCAAAATCATTTTATATTTTCACACGTATGAAACCATTCCAAAGTCAACAACTGCCAGGAGCAGCCAAACAAGAAGGTAGAAACAGATGAATGCTGAATAGAGAGTGTTATTGAGTCTTAGCTTGAATGATCTGTTATTCTGGTTACTGAAGATGTGTCATGGCTCTTGTTTTGGGGGGCTTAGACATAATAAAATCTGAATAATAAAGAATAAACGTGAGCTCCCTGCAACAGGCAGTTGGTTCAGCCACTTAACTTTTTTATAGAATCCCAGACTGGTTTGGTTTGGAAGGGAGCTTAAAGCTCATCTCATCCCACCCCTGCCATGGGCAGGGACACCTTCCACTGTCCCAGGTTGCTCCAAGCTCATTCCAGCCTGTCCTGTTCTGATCTTGTGCTTTCTCAGGTGCCCTGTGCCTGAGCAGCTGGGCTGAGTGCCTTTGTTTTGGAGACACCTGTGTGGACACCTGAAACAAAAGGTGTATCTGTGTCACCTCACACAAAGGGTGATTAATTGGGGAGTCACTTCTTGATGTGGACAAACAGTTGGGAGGTTGAGCAGTTGAGGAGAGTGAGTGTCAGATTTACTGACACCTGTGCATTATGCAAGCCCTGAATTTCAGAATTCTGCAGAGGGCTCCGAGCTGCTTTCAGAGCCTTTTTTTAACAGCTGAGGTATCCACAGGGTAACACCAGAAATGCCACACAAGCCCTGGGGCATGACCAGGAAATGGGTAGCCTGGAGTTTAGGGCTTTTCTGTCTTCCTTTGCTCTCCTGTTAGTTATGCATGATCAAGGTCAAGGCCTTCGTGTTTCCTGTACTTTCCAGAGTAAATTCCCACACCAGCTCCCGTGGGGTTTGCAGCACCTGGGGCTTTGTGCTCTATGCAAATGTAGGAGCAGAATTTCTCCTGCCAGAACAGCCCCAGTTTGTTTCAGAACTCTGTGTAGGTGAAGAGCTGTACTAAAACATCCTTCTGTGTTATGAGTCAGCTCCAGACAGAAATCTCCCTGAAATTCCCACCTGTTAAAGAAGCAAACCCTGCTTGGAGTGTGAGGTTTTTTATCACCTCCCCGTAAAGGCTGGGCCAGACAGGTACATTTTGCATTAGGTGTGGTTGAGTGCACAGAAACCTGAAACACAACCTCCTGCTGGGCTCTCTGCTTCCATTTTAAACTTGAAACTCTCTGAGCAAACCCTGCATGAAACCTGCTGGTAGAAACCCTGCAGCTCTCTGAGGAGCTCCTTTTCCTGGCTCTGCAGGTGCTCTTCTTGCCCACAAGAAGCAGGCAGCCTCCTGCAGCTGGGTTCTCAAGACCTCCTTCCAGAAAAATCTCTTTTTGCCAGAGCTTTTCTTCCCAATTCTGTTAGGATAGGCTGGACTAGATGATCTTGGAGGTCTCTTCCAGCACTGATAATTCTGTGATGCTGTGTGCTGTCTCAGGGGCACCTCACATGCTGTCAAGTGTAATTAAACTGATTATTCAAGCATAACTTTATGCAACTGTGATAGAAAGGCCTCCTAGGAGCTGGGGGGCACCATGGCAATAAAAGAATCCACCTAAGTGATAAAAGGTTGTGATCCATTAGGCCATCCAAGGAAAAAAATTCTGCTTTAAAGTGAAGCATTTATATTTACACAGATTTACTTGTGCACGGAGGGGCTTTATCCAGAGTGGGTTTGTAGGGAAGAAATGCAGCTTTCAGAGTAAAAAATTTGACTTTGGCTTTCACTTTCCTCTTCCCTTGCCAGAGCTCCTGAGATCATCCTGGGTTTGCCGTTCTGTGAAGCCATTGACATGTGGTCCCTGGGCTGTGTCATTGCTGAGCTGTTTCTGGGCTGGCCTCTCTATCCAGGAGCATCTGAGTACGACCAGGTGAGAGCACGTGGGGGATGTGGGGTCTTCACATGAAACCACAATTTTCTGTGTTCAAACCCTTCTGACCCCCCTGTCCTGCATCAGCTTTCATCAGTGCACATTGCTGCTGTCTGAGCTCATTTTCTCTCTGAGATATTCCCATTGTCTCTGGGCAGGGAGCACGGAGTTCTGTGTGTTTTCACTTGAGCTGAGTGTATCCTGTCCAAAAAAAAGGGGCCAATTTCCAGTTAACCCCTGGTTCCCAAACTCAAAAGCTTTTGAAACACCTTCCTGCCAAAGCAGAAGTGAGGTGTGTGAGTCCTGAAGTGAAACACCCTCTGTAATTTCACCATGAGGACAGTTTTTCCATCTGGGGACACAGCAAGCCTATCATTCCTGCCCAGTTAATACCTACAGCAACCCTCAGTTTTTATGCAAAGTGTGAGCCTCAAGCTGTCTTTGGAATCCAAGGGCAAGATTCTGAGAGGCATCTTGAACTAATTAGTCCTTTCTGTGGATACTTGGCATTATTACCTGGCCTAGTCAGTGCCTATAAAAGGACAAAAAGACTATGAGAGGGGGTTTTTTCACAGTAGCTTTTCCATTGGGGCTTTTGTGGTGGGATCTCATTACAGTGCTTGGTATGGTTTTCCTTACATGATAAAATACATGAAACCTTGCTAAGTTTGAAAACTTACTTGTTATGTGTCTTCCCAGCACTGTAAATTTCCAAAGGAAGCACAGTGGTACCTTAATGAGCAGAATGAGTTAGAAAGAAGCTGAGGTAGGGCCTGGTGGTTTCCTTGTGCACTGAGTTTTGTGTAATTCTGAGAACCTTATCTGCTCGTGTAGGTGGCTGGGGAGGAGCTACTTTTTCCATTGCTTAATGACAGGATTTTGCAGCCCTGTGTGAGGCAGGGTGAGGTGTGACTTCATGGGGCTCATTTTGATGTCTGAATTTCCCTTCAAGACTGGGGATGACTTGGCTTTCATGTTTTCTGACATTCTGCAGCAGCAAGTGAAAGCTGAGGTGGAACTTATGAGAGGACCTCTCCAGGAATGAGTTCATGGGCTGGGATGGGATTTACAGCTATTTTTTAAACACCCCTTGGCTGTAAAGCAAGAGTTCTGTTCCATAAAAATAGGACTGTTACCTGGACTATTGTGTGAATACAAGAAATATTCACCTGCAGACACTTGGATCCACCTTGGCTGAATTGAAAAGTGAGCCCATAAATCCATGTGATCACCAGTTGTGACAGTGCCCTGTTCTGGCATAGCAGGAGCTTGGCAGATAAGAAGTGCTAAAGGACCTGTAATTGTTGGTTTCATCAAGGCACAGTTACCTTAACACTGTGGAGTTTTTCATAAATTTGCTATTTTTTTTCCTTTTGAGCACACTTTCTTATTTGTTCTCTCTTTACCAGTGTCTTACCAATATAATCACAAGGATTCAGATGCATTTTCCAAAATTCTGAGCCATTTTTTTTACATGTAAAAATAGGTCTATTAAACGTTTGAGGATATTTAGTCTTGGTTTCTTGGTCAGTGAGACCTTTGCCATGAGATTATTCTGAAATTGTGTGTCTAGAGTAGTGTAGGCAGACACAGCAGTGTTGCTTGGATAATTATGCCTTTAATTATATATACATACCAAATAAAATCTGCTGTAATTTTGCCTCAAAATGTGTATTTCCTACGCTGTTTAATGTCTTAAAAGCCTACAGTCTGCTTACATATACTTGAACAAAAATAGATTTCCATAAAATAAGAAAGACGCGTTTAAAACCTCATTTTTTTGCATGATTGCAGAAGTGGCTTTATAAATACTTGAGATGGTCCCCCTTTAATTTTGCAATTTTGGATATCTGGGCATTCTTTCTTTACAGGTAATTTCCTATTAGCTGTGAACAAACCTGGCTGTTAATTTCCCCATTAGCTATGAATTCTTTATGTTGGGAGTCCTCACTCTTGTAATTTTCTTTCCTAGATTCGTTACATTTCACAAACCCAAGGCCTTCCAGCGGAGTATCTTCTCAGTGCAGGAACGAAAACAAGCAGGTTTTTTAACAGAGATCCAAATTTGGGATACCCACTGTGGAGGCTCAAGGTTTGTCTCTCTCTTCCATCCCAATTCTCTTTTATTCCTTGAGGTTCTGATAGAAATTCCCACCCAGTTTTTGTGTGTTTGGCTTTGAAACGGGGCTGGTTTGGGGTCTGTGACTGCAGGAGCTGTGCAGAACTCCTGGTGCTGCTCTGACAAAAGCAGCTGTGCATGATAGCACCAGCAAGGAGTGGCTGTTCAGTCACTGAGATAATGGGTGCTCATTATGGGCTGCTCATTCTCAGGGAAGTGTGTCATCTTGTTGTCATCTCCTGACAATCCAACCAGTGAAATACAGAGTATTTCGTGATGGCTTTGTTAGTTTAACAGGAATCTGGTTATGGGTTGGCAGAGGACAGGAAGAATGGGATTTAGGCCTGATTTGTTTTTAAAGCTGAGCAGCAAAAAGAAGGGAATTTTGCCTTTTTTCTATGTAGAAGAGGGATTTAAAATATTTATAACCTCTTCTCTTCCTAAATCAGAAACCTTCAGTTGTTTTGGCTAATACACTGCCCAAGGAAGTCTTGAAATGAAGTCATCCTGTTGTTAATTCAGCTTTGCAACGAATGATCTTCTCACTGAGGAAATGGGATCCTAGGGCTGTTTGGGTTTGACCTGCTGGTGTGTCTCAGCAATTTCTTGCTGCTTTTTCCTTACCAATATGCAGTATCTCAGTTTATATGAATGTTTTCTTTTATAGACCCCTGAAGAACATGAGTTGGAAACAGGAATAAAATCAAAAGAAGCTCGGAAATATATATTCAACTGTTTGGATGATATGGCGCAGGTGTGTGAGATCACTCATTCATTTTTCACAATTAATTTAGTAACTTTAATTATTGGGGGGGAATCTCTAATAATGAGGCTCCCGTGCTGGAGCAATCAGTCCTCTTCCACTGGCAGTTCAGAGCCTGATGCAGGGTTACCATGGTGCCAATTTGCATCAGAAATCAGTGGATTAAAACCAGTCAAAATGTTATTTAGGTGCCTGTTTGAAATGTTTTGTGTTTTCTTATGCCCCAGTGTGTTAGACAGGAGTGTGCCCAGCCTGTAGAGCAGGAGTTGAGCTGAGCCCCTTCAGATGTATTTCTAGGATTAAACCTCTTCTTAGACTTCAGAAATGTGACAAGAACTTCAGATCATTCTTATTTCCATTCTCTCTTTAGATGTAATATGAAAGAATATCTGAGTGATTTTAATATCACAAGGCCTGAAATTTTAAATACCAGTTTTCTATCACTTTTGTAGCTGTTACCATCAGGCTACATCTGTGCAGAGAAGGTGCAATCATTCTGGCTTGCCAGGCTTTTCAAGATTCCCTCAAAACATGAGGGCATTTTGCCAGTCAGTGGAGAATGAAGCCTGGTTGATACTTTTGAATAGACCAACTCCCTGTTGAGAAGAGAATTCCACGTGCAAGTTTGACTTTCTCTCCTAGAATGAGCAAGGGAAAGGTGTTGTGTTAGCACTGGAATACCTGAAATTAGTCTGGCTAAGAGACAGAAATGCTTAATAAATATTTCTGTGTGATGTGAAACTGTTGAATTGTTTGACAGCAATTAATTTGCTGTTTGTGTGAGCTGCTCCTGTTTGATTTTCCAGGTGAATATGTCTACAGACTTAGAAGGGACTGACATGTTGGCAGAGAAGGCTGACCGAAGGGAATACATTGATTTGTTGAAGAAAATGTTGACAATTGATGCAGATAAGAGAGTTACTCCACTGAAGACTTTGAACCATTCGTTTGTTACAATGGCACATCTGCTGGACTTCCCCCACAGTAACCAGTAAGCTCCCTTGGATGGGTTGTTTTGTTTCAGGATTTGCTGGGAACACAGAACTTCCCAGCTTTCTGTCAGTGCTGTTTTCTGCAGTTCCTGGCTGATCTGGAAATAGCGATGGCATGTGTAAGGAATGGAATGTTCATAAGCTTCCTTTTCATGTTTTAGGACATTGTTTGGTGGTTTAAAAGAACCTAAACCTAAAGCACGTGCATGAAGTTGGGAATCTGTCACATCTGTGTCCTGTTTTTACAGATCTGATGTTTTCCTTCTGTCATTCTGTTCCAGTGTGAAATCTTGCTTTCAGAACATGGAGATCTGCAAGAGAAGAGTGAACATGTATGATACAGTGAATCAGATCAAGAGCCCTTTCACCACTCACGTTGCTCCTAACACAAGCACAAACCTGACAATGAGCTTTAACAACCAGCTCAACACAGTCCACAACCAGGTATAGCATCTTTCACCTATTTTATCCTAATCAAAGACATTGGGTGCCTTCAGGCCAAAATTTAATCTGCTCTCCAAAATTTACAGTCTTGTCTTCAAGTCTAATTTTCCAAAACTGAGACCAAGGAGCCTCTTTACTTCATGTATTGAAAATTTGTCTGTCAGTGCAGCAACACAAGTAAAGTTGGTGCAGTTCATGTTCTTTGTTCTATGTTGTCTTAAGCCTTTTACCTCCAACATTTTCCAGGTGCTTTCCCCCCTGGTTTAATATTGATGGTTCCTGTTGTTTGTTTTACAACAAAGAGCGATAAGATGGCAGGAGATAAATGATTTCTTTGTTTGCTTTATTTTTCTAGGCCAGTGTGTTGGCTTCCAATTCCACTGCTGCTGCTACTCTTTCCCTGGCCAACTCAGATGTCTCCCTGCTCAACTACCAGTCTGCCCTGTACCCATCCTCAGCTGCCCCAGTGGCAGGAGTGGCTCAGCAAAGTGTTTCCTTGCAGCCTGGAACCACCCAGATCTGCACACAGACAGACCCCTTCCAGCAAACCTTCATTGTTTGTCCCCCTGCTTTTCAAAGTAAGCAGAGAACCCTTTGTGTGATGCTGTGGTTTCAGGCAGGAGAAGTTGTGATTTTTACTAAAACCCTGACTTGAGAAGGGCTCTCTGTGGGTGTCACACGGGGCTCTTGCATCAGATGTAAGTGCAGAACCAGGTCAGGCATGTGCAGGCAGCTTGGTTCCCTTCCAGGTCGTGCTGGAACAGGTGACAGGATCTTGCCAGCCTGGGTTGCAGGCTCCAGCTGGTTGCTCAACCAGTTTTTCCCCCCAAACTGAACACAGCAGCATTCCACAGAAAGCAGGGAACAGAGGAGCCAGACCTGCTTGAAAATCAGTGTGTCTTGCTGTGTTTGTTATCTCAAGAGCAAATATCTGGCATTTGAGCCTCGTTTCACAACCTGATGCAGGTTTTGCTACCAGCAGATTGCCACAGGTTGTGGGTCAGTGAGCTTAGCACAGGCAGAGCTCTGTTCATGCCTCTGTTCATCCTCTGTAGTTATGCTGATACCAGGATGTCTTAGTCTGGAGGATTATTTGTGATATGGGAACTGATAATGTAAGGCTTGAACTCTGAACTTGTCTCAAGCAGCTTGGAGTTGGGTGTCTGTGTTACTGTTTCTGCAAACCAGACTCCCCAGAGCCAGGCTGTCCATCATGGCCCTGCAGGATCCCAGGATGCAGAAATATTTACTTCAGCTGTGTCTTACTGGGATTTTGTCAAAGCTTTTCCATCCCTTAATCCAACCCTTTCCTCTGCCCTTACCTGGTAGGAATCTGATTTTTGGAAACAAATGAAAGCAAGAATAATAAAAGCAGCTTAGTGATGTGTCTTGTCCTCCACAGCTGGACTTCAGGCAACTACAAAGCATTCTGGGTTCCCAGTCAGGATGGAAAATGCTGTCCCAATTGTGCCACAAGCACCTGCAGCACAGCCACTGCAGATCCAGTCTGGAGTTCTCACACAGGTAAAAAACCCACCCCAAACCCCTCATAGGCTCAGCTGCAACTCCACCATCCAGGAGAACCTGCCTGAGTGCAGGGGGCTCTCAGGATACCCTGAAAGGTTAAATGCAGGTCACTTCCAAGACAGTATTTTCTTGTTTTGTTTTGTTTTTCTGGAATATTTAAAGTCTAAGCTATTTTATGTCATGTGCCTCCCTCGTTTTAGGAGTTTGATTTAATAATGGGAATAAATGTGTGGTTTTCAGCTGCTAAAAACGGGCTGTATTTTTTCAATCATGGACATTGCCTTACAGGCAGTGCTGGTCATTTTTCCTACACTTTAAAAACGTGACAGGAGAAATCATTGCTGTGAGAAGCGAGATCCCAGTAAACAGAAGTGACAACACAGATTATTCATGCTAAAATTTTGTCTTTAAATCAACAAAATTATTTCTGAATCCTTCTCAGCTAGTTGCATTCTTAGTGTGAATTAATGTGTAGCAATGACATATCTATTTCTGCAGTTTGCAGTTTAAGCAACATGCAATACCAAAATTCACAAATCATTCCAAAAATGCTGTTTTAAATATTAGCAATGTGTCATAAATTGAAACCATTTTAATTTCCCAAAAGTAATCCTTTAATATATAATAAGTGCCCAGTGATTCACAAGTTTTATTCACTGAAAATTTGTAGTTGCCTTTATAATTAAGTGCATTTTTTATTTATTTGCATAGTTTTAGTTTCTGCTGCATTAACACATACTCTGTTAGTTTTACTCTCCAGGCTGTATATTGCACTTATTGACCTTCTTGTAGAGGAGTAATTTTTAGTTTGTTCAGTCCAAATATTTTGGTGGCATTCTGTGATTGCTGGTTTCTTTAGCATTAAGGATGCAGGTCACAGTATCCAAAAAGCAGTATCTGCTTGAAGGCCCACCTGAATCCAAGAGTGCAAATTGTACACCAAGAATCTAATTCGAATTAGTCATTTGATGGACTAATACATGTCTGGGTGGTTTAATCACAGATAACTTTGTTCTTTTGTGACACAAGAGACCTGCTGTGCCTTCTATGAAATCCCATAGTTGACCTTTTCTCAAGAGTTCCGTGTGTGGATTTGAAGGTCTGACAGGAAGTGCAGGGAGCTGCCCAGGGTGCAGTCTGTGCCCTGGCCAGTGCAGTGTGGCTGTCACTTGCCCTGTGGGACACAGTAAAGTGCCAGTAGCTGAACTCACTTTGACTTTGGAACGGTGTCATCAGAGAGAGAACCCATCCCCAAATTTTTCCCCAACTCATTTTGACTTTTGAACTGTGTCATCAGAGAGATCCCATCCCTAAACTTTTCCCCAGCTCATTTTGACTTTTGCACTGTGTCAGTGGACATGTGGTTCCCACATTGGCAGCTCCTCGTGCTCCCCTCAGGGCTGTTTGGTGCCTGGGAAGGAGCTGCAGGGTCTGTCTGGGTGTTGTGTCAGTGTCGGTGTCCTCGCCCGGCCCTGCTGCCCAGCCTGCACTGACCTGCACTGACCTGCCTCAGCTCGTGTGTTTCACTCACTGCCTGATCTACATTTCAGGGAAGCTGTACACCACTAATGGTAGCAACTCTTCATCCTCAAGTAGCCACCATCACGCCGCAGTATGCGGTGCCCTTTACCCTGAACTGCGCAGCCGGCCGGCCGGCGCTGGTCGAACAGACGGCTGCAGTACTGGTAATTGCCTCCCTTGATTGTGTTCACTAACTGAGTTTTTGTTTTAACTTAGACTTGCAGAGGGCATGGAAGCATGTGCCATCTTGTGGCTGTGTTCTTGCTACATCTTAATGTCTTGTTGTTTTCCTCCCCAACATTGCTGAAGCACTGTCTGACTCTGACGTTTAGTGTGGCTCTGTAAAGAATCCAGATCCATTGACTATTACCTTTGCTAGCCTAGTGCTGAAAGCTCTTCTAAACTAGACCTAGAAGAGTTGTAATCATTCTTGTTCTTCGCTTACTCTCCTATCTTTGCCTTTTGATTGTGGAATACAAAGGAATCAGTCTTTAGCTTGACTCTGCTACAGGTACCTGGATGGCCAGAATTTGACCTACTTGGCAAGTTAGCTCCATATTTTGTTTCCAACACGTGTAAAGCTGCTTTGTATGGAGAAATGTTTCAGATCATTAAGCACAGGCTAAAATCTCTAATGACAGCAAATCCTTTAATGTATTGCTTTAGCAGTTGATTTCTCTTAACCTCTGTTGAACATTGACAATAATTTTCTGGCCTTTTGTTATTTATAGCCAATCACACGTAGCTTGCTTCATCCAGATAAAGATTCTGTTCTTCACAAATACTTTCAGTTGATTTGTATTTCTTGGTTGAAATTAAAGGTGAGCTCTAGTATCCAAAATGGCAATAGATAGCTTTTAGGTCATTTGGAACCATTTTAAAAAAGGATGGGGGAAGGGAATGAACACACCTTTAAAGAAGTGTTTGTTTGCAAAATTGTCCTCTCCTGTATTCTGGCACCTGCATCAGAACAACTTTGCAAGTGCCACAAAGAAGTCATTGTAAAACTCCAGAATCAGATCAGTGAAGCTTATGAAAACATCGCAGTGCACTGAAGTGCTGGTATCCTCACATGTCCTTCAAAGCACATTCCATTGTGTGAACCATGTTGTTTCTTGTGGCTTTCAAGTGGTAGTTTGAATGTCATTTTCTTCGAGAGGGAGGCCTCTGCTGAAGTGGAACTTGCTTGAGTCATACCTGTCCTGAAATTGAAACCCACTCATTTGAGTTCTTGTGAACCAAGTGAGCTCCTCCCTGGTTCTGAGGATGGGAAGGCAGGAGAGTGGGGCTCTCCTGGTCAAAACAGAGCTAAACAGACCCAGGGGTGCTGCTGCTTTCCTCCTGTTGAATTTTGATGGCTGAAAGGCCGCAATCTGGGCTCCAAAAACAGCAAGGGGTGACTGTAGCAGAGCTTGGGACACAAGTGAGTTGTTAGTGATGTTCTCCAAAGTGGGCTTTGGTTCAACAGGCAAATTCTGTTCTGCTGTGTGTGTGCAGTGGACTTGAGGTTCAACTCCCCTGTACAGCAGTGGAGATCAGAGCCGGCTGTCTCCAGACTCTGAGCCTGCATTCTGAGTTTCTCTGGAGGACTTGACTAGTTCTGTTTGGATTCTGGGAGCCCTTGGCGTGAATTTGCTCACCTTTAGTGCTTCCGACACTTCTCCCTTGCTGCTTCCCCTGAGTTTGCATTAGCCATTTGCTAAGCTTTGCATATTTTTGTCCTTCCTCTGTCAAAACAGTTCGTCGCTTGGAAGGCCCGATTTCTGCCTCTCATTGGGAATTTATATCTTGCTGTATTAAACTCTCTGCTTTGTCTTGTGCAGGTGTTGGCTTTTGGAAAGACGCATGGTGTGACTTTTAACATATTTCTCTTTTTATTTTTTTTCAATGTTATTGTTATTATTATTATTCCGCTTATGTTGGCAGAGGTTTTAGCAGCTCTCTGCTTTGAAGGCTTCTTGTTCGGAACTGGTATTTGTACTAAGTGGATCTGTTACTTGCAGAAACATTGAATTTGACCCAGCAGGTTTTGCAGTTTAAGCTGCAAGAGAGAAAATATATTACCAAAATCATGGAAATATTACACTGTCAAATTCGTTTGGACAGGAACATTGATAATATTAATGAATTGAACCCACCTTCATGTAACTAAATTATCTCTCAGTTTGGCTTTTCTTAAATGCTTCAGTTGAGGTTGGTGAATTTCCACAATAATTTCCACCATCTCAGCTCTCTCAATGTGAACCCTGCAAGGCAGAAAAGCAGGAAGGACTAAATTGGTTTAATATTTTGGGACCTTTCAGTAGAACTGTAGTGTAAGTTGATGTTCAGAAACAGTCCCAGCACTGCTGCTGCACCTGACAGTGCCGTACCTGGCTGCATGTGCAGCGTGATATAAACACTGTTTTCTCCAGTAACAGCAGTGATAAAAGAGATGAGCAAAATGTTGAGGGAGCTCATTCCTCTGCTTTTCTTGTTCTTGGGAAGACGTGCAAGGATGAGCTGTATCTCTGCAAGCTAACGATCCACCCCAGTGCATTTCTTGCTTGGACAAATCTCTGCTGCCCCTGCAGGAGCTGAAGCCTAGTGAGCCTCGTGTCTGTGTTTGTTGTTTTGCAGCAGGCCTGGCCGGGGGGGAACCCAGCAGATCCTGCTCCCTTCCACCTGGCAGCAGCTCCCAGGGGTTGCTTTGCACAACTCAGTCCAGCCAGCGGCCGTGATCCCAGAGACCATTGGCAGCAGCCAGCAGTTGGCTGACTGGAGGTAGGGACTGCAGGGGCTCCAGCTCCCTGCCAGGGGGGGATACACCCACCACAGTGCCCACAGAGTCTGCCTTCCCTTCAGGGGCTCGCTGCAGCTCCTGGTTCCTGCAGTGTGCTCATGGATTTGGGTCTCTTGTTTTGTCCCTGCTGCAGGAATGCACATTCCCATGGAAATCAGTACAGCACTCTCATGCAGCAGCCATCTCTGCTGACCAACCACGTGACATTGGCCACAGCACAGCCCCTGAATGTTGGGGTTGCTCATGTTGTGAGGCAGCAGCAGAGCAGCAATGTGCCAGCAAAGAAGAACAAGCAGCCAGCACCGAGCACAACCAAGTAAGGATTGCATTGCTTCCCTTTCCCAGTCCTGGAAAAGCCGTGAGTTTGTTTGTGGAGGTTGCCATTATGGTGTGAAAAACACCTTCTAATCACAGAGGCATTGGGGGTGTAGCTTTATTGTGCTACAATTGCATTTAAAGATGTCTTGGAAAAAGCCTCTGTGCTGTAGTCACTGATTTAAATTATATTAATTTCAGTGAGTGCAAGGACATGGTTGACCAAGTGCTTTTTTGCCCTGATCAGAGGGGTTTTACACTCCTGGGCTGTTGGTGCCGTAGCAGTGCAAGTGACAGAATTGTTGAACAAGGGCTGGCAGGTTTCTGGCAGTGTTCAGGGGGATCAGTCCCACCCAGAGCACCCCTGAGTGCCTTTGGCTGTGTCACTTTGGTGACCGAGTGTCTGCACTGAGGTTCTCTTTATGTATTTCAAGATGCTGTTGCTTGTATGTTCCTAATGCTGTTTGTCCCAATCTCTGACCTGGAGCTGACTCCTGCTGTGCTTTTCCTGCAGGCCCAGCTCATCTCTGGAGCCCGTGCCCACCCAAGTGTACTCTCTGATTGGGAGCAGCCCCCTGCGCTCCAGCTCCTCCTCCTCCAACGTGCTGGTCCCAGTGCAGGAGCAGCACCAGCCCATTGTGATCCCTGACACTCCCAGCCCCCCTGTCAGTGTCATCACCATCCGCAGCGACACTGATGAGGAGGAGGACAGCAAATACAAACCTGCCAGGTGGGGAGTTCATTTGGGCTGTGCTGGGCTCAGTTCATGCATCAGGGGGAGTGGGGAACACAGTGTGTGAGCCTTGGGCAGGCTCAGAAGAGCTGCATGAGACAGAATATTCACCATCACATCTCTGTGTTGTTGTGCATGTAGTTAATCTGAATTTTATCTGACAAGGAGGGAGGGTGTGAGATCCCAGTGGGAGATCTGTAATCTGGTGGGCAAAGCTAGAATGTTTCCCATTTGTGTTTTGTCTTTATCCCCTGCAGTTTGGGTATGAAGCAGAGATCCAACGTCATCAGCTATGTCACTGTTAATGACTCCCCTGACTCTGACTCGTCCCTGAGCAGCCCCTATGCCCCAGACCCCCTGTCCTCGCTCAGGAACACTGGGGGGGGCCCTGGAGCTGCCCAGCAGAGCTGCTGCTGACAGCTCCAGCTCCAGGACCATCATCGTGCCACCCCTGAAAACGCAGCTCAACGACTGCATTGTAGCCACCCAGGCTTCAGGTGGGTATCTCAGTGTGCCTTGCCAGGGCTCAGGTGCTCTCCTGTCTCTGACACATTAATTCTTACAGTTCTGGATTTTCTATTTTTTGGTCTTTCTCAGCTTTAGGTTTCACAGCTGCTGTTCTGAGAGCCTTGGCCTGTTTTCATAATCATTGATAGATTTACCTTTCATTTACATTTGGCTGCATTTAAAAAGATCTGTAAACATTCCTGGTGCTTTCTTAGTCACATTTGAAATCGTGATTTAAGGCAAAGTCTCTGTGACAGTGTCCTGGATTGGCCATATGATTTTTTTGTATCCCCAATCGTCCCTCCAGCTTATGCTGGATATTTTTCCTGAACCTGTTTGGGGGAGGGGTGGTTGCAATCAGCTTTTCTAGAGGAGACCACCCTCCCAGAAGTTTCCTCCTAAAATTTGCCCTAAACCAGGACAGACAGAAAAGTCAGTCTGGTGCATAGAGCTGGCTACCACTGGCATGGGATGGGGAGGAGTGGACTGAGCTTGTGGCATCTTGCAGGCATCCTGAGCAGCAGCAGTAAGAGCAAGCCCGTGGCCTCAGTGAGCGGGCAGTCGTCAGGATGCTGCATCACCCCCACGGGGTACCGCTCCCACCGCGTGGTCACCAGCGGCGTGCAGCCCCTCAACCTCAGCCAGGTGAGCCTGCCTGCCCTCGGGGGCTTCAGAGCTGCTTTAGAAACGTGTCAGGCATGGAAAAGGGCTGGGCTGTGAGAGGATTAATAGATGCAAGAGCTCATTATTTGAGGCTGGTTCTGTCCTGGGATGGGTCAGGGTAGGACGGACGCTGTGGACAGTACAGGGATGTTTCTCAAGGCAAAGGATTTGTTCCTGTACCAGAGGGCAGGAGAAGGAAGTGTGGTTGTGTCCATAGTTTGTCTCTGTGCTCCTTGTCACACCTGTCTTACAGCAGGTCTTTCTTGCCACTCAGGTGGGAGGGTGACACCAAGATCCAGCTGTTGAATTAGAGAGCTTTGAAAGCACAGTGTGAGGAGATTCTTTGATTCTTTACCTTTCTTTAGACCTCACAGAGGTCCAGCTAGGAGATTAAGACGGGACTGTCTCTCTCAAACTAACAGTTAGTACCTGACATCTTTGAATGTTTTAATTCCTTTTGGTTTCACTTCATTTTGTGTCAGGACTTTTGATCTCTGGATCACACTGCAGCAGCCTCTCAGAGGAGAGGGAGTGTTACCCCTGCAGTTCAGTCCTGGCACAGGCACCTGACAGGTTCTGTGGTGCTAAAACAGGGGAGCCTCACCCTCCCAAGGTGCAGGGGAGTAGATGTGTGGTGTTTGGGGTCTGGGTCAGGACCTGCTGCATTTGTCCAGCTCTGGTACCCCAGGAGTGGCAGTTTGGCCCCATTGTAGAGGACAAGTGAAACCTTTGTCCCCATGGAACCGCAGTCTCCTTCTCAGATCTGTGGGAGGGTATCACGAGTGAGGATCTGCAGGCGTGGCAGGTGGGATGGAGGTGTCCATCAGGGGGATCTGGCTGCCCCTTGCTCACCTGAGCACAACCTCTAACCTCATTTCCCCTTCCCCCTGCAGAACCAGCAGCCCACAGTGCTGGCCTCCCAGGAGAGAAGCAGCAATGCTGTCCCGCGCCGGCAGCAGGCTTACGTGGCCCCCCTCACATCGACGATTTCTCAGGCTCCCTACACGTTCCAGCACAGCAGCCCAGTGCATCCCCACCTGGCAGCAGCCACGGCCAGTGCCCACCTGTCCAGCCAGCCCCACATGTACACTTACGCCCCCAGCACTGCGGCCACGCTGGGCTCCACCACCTCCATCGCTCACCTGTTCTCCCCTCAGGGCTCCTCTCGCCACACCACCTACGCTGCCCACCCCAGCACCCTGGTGCACCAGGTCCCTGTCAGCGTGGGGCCCAGCCTGCTGACATCTGCCAACGTCCCCCCCGCCCAGTACCAACACCAGTTTGCCCCCCAGTCCTATATTGGTGCTTCCAGAGGATCTGCTATTTACACTGGATACCCGCTGAGCCCCACCAAGATCAACCAGTACTCCTACTTGTAGTTGCCAGAAAAGCACTGTCCTGCGACGGGCCGAGAGGTTGGAGGAGGAGTTCAGGTGAACCTTTGCCTGGGAATGACTGCCTGGTTCATGTTTCTCCCTGATCTGGTTGTGTGTTGTTCCCAAATGTCTCTGGTGAGTTGGGTCACTAACTGAGCAGCATGCTTTGTTACCAGTACGAGGGTCACTAATTAAGTTTTTTAAATTTTACTTACTTTTTATAGATGCTTTTAAAAAATTCATGGTCACGTTTATTTAAAATTGTTCTGTTGTGCTAATCAAAAGGGGTGTCAAATCAGTGTCTTAGAAGACAGATCCTGATGTATTTTTTAACTTGTGTAACTTAAACAAAAAAATTTGCAGATTCTATTTTAGCAGCTTGCACAAATCCATGTTGCCACTAAAAATGTAGTGCATGTTTATCTCATTACATTGCTGGGGCAGTTTTAAAATCAGATTTACTATTTTAACATCTGTTCTCTAATTTACTTTGTCTTTAACAAATTGCTGGTTCTGCAAAAAGCCATTACATCTCCATACATGTTTCTGTCAAAGGTGTTTTGTTTACTCCTCTGCTTTGTTTAAGGACTGGTAGAGGCAGCTGCCTTATGCCAGCAACACGATACATTCAGGAGTCCTGTAAACCCTGGAGTCTGCTTTGTTTTCTCGAAAATTCTCCATAACCCAGCTGAATTTTTGTTGTGTTCGTTGCAGAATTCTTCTAAGTGGTTCAAACTGTATTCAGGATCTCACTGTGTGACAGAGCTCAGCAGCTCTGTCAGGGTGTTGTTGTTGTCTCCAGTTGAGAGTGAATAGTGCAGCATTGCTCTAAAATTTGGTTTCTGCAGCTTATTAGATGCTGGCCCTATAATGGAGCTGGATTCCTTCACAGAAGCACAGGGCTTTGCTTTGTTCTGTTTTCCTTAATATTTTTGCCTCACGTGATTCGTTTAGGAGGGAGATGAATTTGAAATACAATGAAACATCACTGTATTGATGTGTACAGCTTTTTATACTCCTGTGAGCGTATCCTCCTGGATATGTCAGCAGCTACTCTAAAGCGCTCTTAATAAGACTTGTAAACAGTACGTGCATGTAGGAATTGCAACAAAAAAGAAAAAAAAGAAAAAAACAAGACAAAAAAAGAGAAAGAAAAAGAAAAAAGGAAAAAAAAATCCAGATTTTAAAGTTTATTACTGAATTTAAAACTATTTTAGAAGTTTTGTATTGGTGGTGTTTTAATATTTTACAGAAAATGAAATATGTACATATTGATTAGAAAAATATAACAAGCAAAACTTCCTGCTAACCCCAAATGTTCTGTCTTTGTAATCAAAATGTGTAGTGATTATACTTGAACTCTGTACTTAGTGTTTGTCTAATTCTTAAACGTTCCTGGGGATGGAAGTGTTGTATCCTTTGTATTTAAACCAAAATGAATTGATTCATGTTGGAATGTATGTGATATAATGCAATGGTTAGAGCTCATCACTGTAGCACTGAGAGAGGAGTAGAGCTTCACGAGAGGAAAGGATACCTTGGATTTGTTTTGCACAGGTATGTGTGATGAAGAGTTGTTTGGTGTGTCCCCTTATTGTAGTGCCTTAAATGATGATGTAGTGTGACTAGAGTTTACAGTGAGCTTGCCTTACGAGGGACCAGCAAGCCCCCGTCGAATTGAAGCAATTCACCCACCCAGCTTTCCCCAGCCAGAGCAGCAGGATGGTGCAGAGCCCTCTCTCTCCCTGTCACCGCTCTCATCCCAGCTCCGTTCTTGTTCCCGGTGAAGCGATGTCCCCTTGAAGCTTTCCCTTGAAATGGCACATGTACTGTTAGTGTCTGTCAGTGCATTTCGAAATAAGGTAGTGCTGGGAATGCATTGGAATGTTTAGTCTAATATTGCAGAAGTGATTAAATACGTGCAATCACTTTTATTAGGTTTTAGTGTGGCGTTACCTTCCCCCACAGGAATAGCAGACGTGTCGTGTAAAATATTGCTAGCTTGGTGATAGAATATTTATACCAAAGAGAGCCTGCTGTAAAGCACATAATACCATTAAAAAGTTTTATAATGCTACTGCTAACGTGGAGTTGTTGGGAAGGTCTGTCAGCTGTAGCCCTAGTTCGTGTTCAGAGGAAATACTCACTTTGGATAATCGGTGCAGGTTTTGGATTCCGCTTTGTTTTCTTGGGTCCCTTGTACGAGGAATTATTTCTCAATCTAACACGTAGAGTATCTTGTCCAAAAGGATGATATAAACTGGTTCCAGCAGTTGTGTTACTGCAGCAATAAGAGGTTTGGTAACCTTGAACCCCAGTTTATGTTCCGTCCCAGCGGGAAGGGGGCCAGTCCTGAGCGGGCTGTGGCGAGAAATGCCCAAAGCCATTTCTGCAAGCCCAGGATCCTGCTGGAAGGAAGCCTGGCCTGGCCTGGCCTGGCCTGGCCTGAGGAGGATGGCCAGGGAGGGATGGAGGGCTGTGGAACTGGATGGTAGCATTAGCCCACGTTGATGTTCAGTGTGTTTGTAGTTGCAGCACTTCCGTGAGCCCGCGGAAAACCAACCTTGCTATGCCCCATCGTTGTGCAAACGATGCTGTTTGTTGCTGTAGGCACTTTCTTGCTTTTTTTTCACATTGCTTGTGTTCAGTACTTGCCTTGAGATACCTCTTGGGTACAGAGTTGTGCCTTTCCACCGAAAGGCAAACCAAACTCCAACTCCCTGTTTCACAAATAGGACTTCATGGAAAACACTTCACTAACAGGAAAAAAAAGAAAAAAGACCTCTAGCAAAATCTGCTAATAATTTTGAGAACTTGCCCACTCTCCCCTAAAAACAGCAGCTTAAAATGTCCATTTAGAGACCTCGTAACACAATTAATCTCAATCAAATGTATTCCCAAAGCACGGTGTCATCTCCTCCAGTGCCCGAGTTCCCAGAAGTGTTGGAACTGGGAGGATAAGATGGAAATGATGTAGGAAAAATCAAACGTGCTCCATTTGGAACAAGCTGTCAAACAATACCCCAGCATTCCTCTGTGATACACAGCAAACCCCACCCCAGCAGGGCCAGGGCCTCCCAGTCCGGCCCCAGTATGTGATGCCCAATTTAGGTGTGTTCTGTTCTACTCTAAGGAGATCCATCCCTTCTTCCCTTGCATATCCAGCCTCAGATTGGGTTCAAGAATTGACTCCTCATTGTCAGAGCCTGCTACACATTTTTGGAGAGAAATCTGCTATCTCTGGATAGGAATTGGCATCCTTTAATTTTCTTTACAGCTAGTTTGGGATTCACCTTTGGAATATTTGACAGCCGTGGTCCCAGCTAGGATTGTCTGTGTGATTCTTGAGCTGTTCAATCAGTTTTCTCTTACCTGACCTGTATTTGCAGCTGTGATAGCCCCTGCAGAGGCAACTCCTGAGGCTTTCCTGCTTAGCACCTAATTGATGGGATGCAGTAATTTACCTCTGACTCAGCAATTTCTTTTAGTACATGAAACTAAATTGCTTCTAAATGACAGGATTGGCACAGCCCTGCTTTCTTTTTTTTATTTTTAATTTTATTTAAACTTCTGAATGGTGCCGCATGTCCACATGGTTGTTTGTTGCTAAACTTTATATAATGTGTGATTTCAGATTCAGCTTGAACTATATCTATCTCACTACATGTAGCAGTACATTATATGTAATGTTAGTATTTCTGCTTGAATCCTTGATATTGCAATGGAATTCCTACTTTATTAAATGTATTTGATATGCTAGTTACTGTGTAAAATTTAACTTTCTTTTATGGTTGTGCTCTTCCTTTTTACAAGCCGCTAGATACAGGTAGTTTCTGACAATTACTGATCTATGTTTGTATTGCTGATGTACTTAGGGGGTATGTAAAAATCATTTTAACAAAAGAAATAGATATTTAAAAATTTAATACTAACTATATGGGAGAAGGGTCCATTGTGAAAACATAGTTTATCTTTGGATTCAATGTTTGTCTTTGGTTTTACAAAGTAGCTTGTATTTTAAGTATTTTCTACATAATATGGTAAAAATGTAGAACAATTGCAATGCATCAATAAAAAGGGTTAATTTTCTGTACTCTATTCATTTGGTCACTTGGTCTGTTAAGACGGGTGGGAGAGGAGTCTGGGGATATCCAGAATGAGGTGCAGATCCAGGGTGTGGGTGCGGGATGCGGTTTCGGGATGTGGATTTGGGATGTGGATGGGGAGTGTGGATTTGGGATGTGAGTGAGGGAGGTGGATTTGGGATGCAGCGGCACTAGGTGGCACACTCGCCCCGCCAAGCACCGCGGTCCCGGCTCGGCTCGGGTCGGTCCCTGCCCACGGCCCAGGAGCTCACGGCCGGTGCCCGCAGAACTGCCCGGCCCGGCTGTACCCAGGGCACGGAGCTGCAGTGTCCGTCCATCCCTCCATCCATCCGTCCCTCCATCCCTCCCTCCCTCCATCCATCCCACCACACCTGGGCTGACTCCATCCCGGCGCTGTGGGAGCCACCAAGTGTCCCCACACCGGCTCTTGGGCCACCTCGGGCAAGCGGCCCCCAAGGGCAGCGAGTGGCCGGGCAGCCCTGGCTGAGGGCAGTGACCAACCCGTGCCATGTCCCAGCCCTGCCCCGATGGCTCTGCCCAGGGGCATCGGCAGGACCTCGGCACGGGGGGGGTCAGGCAGGAGCTGCGGGGCAGCAACCAGGACATGGGGACAGGGACTCGAGGGGACAGAGGCTCAGCACGACAGGGACTCCAGGAGGACATGGACTCCGAGGGGACATGGGCTCAGTGGGACACGGGCTTAGAGGGGACATGGGCTCAGGAAACACGGGCTCAGGGGACATGGGCTCAGAGGACACGGGCTCAGAGGGACACAAGTTTGAGTCCGGCGCCCACGGTGCTGGTCTGGCTTTGCCTCCTGGCCAGACCTGGACATGGCCGAGGCTCAGGTTGGCCGCTGTCCTTGGACATCTCTGTGGACAAGGAGCCAGGGCTGTCCCCTCGCTGTCCCACGGGCTGTCCCCACACTCCGGCTCATGAGGACGTGTCCTCTCGCTCGGGGCTCCTGCGGCGCTCCCTGCACCCCAAACTCGCCCCTGCAGCCCGTCCCCAGCTCCTGCCCCATCCCGCGGCTCGGGGGCACGGCGCTGGGGGGCACTGGGGGCACGAAGGGGTTAAAGCGCCCGGGGCTGGCCTGCGGGGAAGGAGCAGCCTCCCCTCCCTCTGCACATCTGGATGCAATAAGGGCTGGGGAGGCCGGAGCATTCCTGAGCACTGAGCTGGAGCTGCAGTCGCTGCCGGCCATGGGGCCCTGGCG
>JAHLSL010000083.1:2658687-2674068 GCA_025920805.1 Petroica traversi | reverse complement strand
GCAGCAATTCATGGAGTACGTGGAGCGGCGCCTCACCCTGCTGGAGGTACAGCCCGAGGGGGCCCCGCTCCCCGGATCGCCCCGTGACGGGGCTCCCAACCCTTCTCCATGGAGGCCGGCGGGGCCGGGAGCGGGGCTGGGTGAGGAGGAGCTGGGATGGGGACGGAGCAGGGTGTGGGGCGTCCTGGCAGCCCCCGCCAGGGTCCGGCACAGCCCAGCGAGGATGCACAGGAGCAAAATGGGCGTGGGAGCACTGCGGGACAGGCGGATTTGGGAGCAGGGGCATTAGAGGTCTGGGAGTATCATGGGACATCACAGGAATAAAAACATCACGGGTCTGGAACATCATGGGAAAGCAAGGGCAGTGCAGGTCTGGGAGCTTCTCGGGGTCATCACAGGAATGGGGGCATCAAGGATCTGGGAGCGTCGTGGGAGAGTGGAGGGCACTGTGAGTTCAGGAACATCATGGGGGCATCATGGGGTGTCACAGGAGAGCGGGGACATCGCGGATCTGGGGACAACATGGGAATGGGGGCATCGTGGGTCTGGAAGTGTCATGGAAAAGTAGGAACACTGTGGGTCTGGAACATCATGGAAGCATGGAAGGAATGGGCATCTCGTGTCTGGGAACATTGAAGCAGCAGAGCGGTGTGGGTTTGGGAGCACCCCAGGAGCAGGAACAGGCTGGGATGGGACCCAGGGACATGAGCCCTGTGTGGCTCTGGGGGCTCCCTCAGCCCGGCCAGGCTGGCACAGCTGCCGTGGATGGGCTGTGAGGTTTGGAGCCCTCAGCGTCCCCTTGGCCACCCCAGGAGAGGATCTCACAGTGGCACGACCAGAGCAGCCGCTACTCCACGGAGCTGCGGGACTTCAAGAACCAAGTGCTGGGGATGCTGGAGGCGGCCGAGAAGGAGCGGGAGGCCATGCGGGCGGAGGCCGAGAGCGCGGCCGTGCGCGTGGACCGGCTGGAGAGGGAGGTGGATTACCTGGAGACACAGAACCCCGCCCCGCCCTGCGTGGAGGTGGACGAGACGCTGATGGACAAGCAGGTGGCCACGGCCAAGCAGAGGAAGAACGAAAAGTACACCAAGCTCACAGGTGAGGGGCTGCCCTGGCTCCCTGGGGGAGGGTTCTGTGTGAGGGTCACCCTGACCCTGCCCAGCCCAGTCCAGGTGTCCCTCAGCCATGGGCTTGGCATTGTGTCCCAGCAGGGACCCTCAGGTATCTCTGGCACATCTCCCTGGCCTGGGAGCTGCATCCAAGCCCCAGGCTGGGGCCCTGTGTGTCTCCGAAGCCCCTGGGGCAGGGCTGGGGTGAGGGTGGCTCTCCTGCCCATGGGTGCACTATGGGACTTCTCAGTGCCACCAGGGATGCACTTAAACCCCTTCATGGAGCTTTCAAGGCAGTTGCCCATGGGCTGGGGTGGGACAGGGTGAGAACCCAGCAGGAGCAGCAGCTCCCAGGCTCTCACACTCCCCCACTCCTGCAGATTGCAGCGACACCATCGCCAGCGTCAGGGCCATGAAGATCCTGAAGCGTTTCGGCAGCTCCTCGGGGCTCTGGACCAAGGACGCCGCGGGGAGCTCAGAGAAGATCTACGTGTTTGATGGCACCGCCAACGACACCGTTTACGTGTTCCCCCGCATGCGGGAGTTCACCCTCTTCTCTGCCACCCGCAAGGCCGCCCGCATCAAGCTGCCCTACCCCTGGGTGGGCACCGGGCACCTCGTCTACGACGGGCACCTCTACTACATCCGCCAGCAGGGCCTGTCCTTCCAGGTGATCAAGTTCAACCTGGCCAACAAGACTGTGGTGGACAGCTCGGTGTTCCCGGCCGAGGAGCAGATCCCCGTCTTCGGCCTCTCCCCCTCCACCTACATCGAGGTGTCGGCGGATGAGGAGGGGCTCTGGGCCATCTACGCCACCAAGGAGGACGAGAAGAACATGTGCCTGGCCAAGCTGGACCCCGCCTCGCTGGACATCGAGCAGATGTGGGACACGCCGTGCCCGCGGGAGAACGCGGAGGGCGCGTTCGTGGTGTGCGGGGCGCTGCACGTGGTGTACAACACGCGCCTGCCCAGCCGCGCCCGCGTCCAGTGCGTCTTCGACGTCAGCGGCACCCTGGCCCCCGAGGACGCCTCGCTCGTCTACTTCCCCAAGCGCTACGGCTCCCACTCCAGCCTCAAGTACAGCCCCCGAGAGAGGCAGATCTACGCCTGGGATGACGGCTACCAGATCATCTACCGCATGGAGATGAAGAAGAAGCTGGAGGTGTGAGCAGCCCCTGGTGCTGCCCGGCCCAGCCCGGCCCGCAGGACGGCGTCTCTGCCCCTTCTCCCATCACTGTGAAATGAGGAAATGCTGGACCCCCGCCCTGGCCGCCCCCCCGGTGCTGGGTGTCCCTGCCTGGGGCACCCTGCAGAGTCCTGGACTAATTTAATGAGGTTTTTTTTCTGATATAATGAATAAATAGTATGCAGCCAAGTGCAGCACCTGCCTGGGGGAGCGTGGGGCGCTGGGCAGGGCTGGCTGAGCCCTGAGCTCCACGTTGCCCCTGAGACGCCCCAAAAGACACTTCCCAAGGGTGGGGTGTCCATGCAGGGCTCAGAGCAGTGAGCACAGACAGAGCTTGGGTGGGTGCCTGGGCAGGGGCTGGGCTGGGTCTTGGGGCAGGGGTTTGGACAAGGAGTTTGGAAGGCCTTAGGGCAGAGATTTAAGCTGAGGCTTTGGGCAGGCTGCTGGTCAGGCCCAGCTTGTTTTACATGTACAAAACTGTGAGCAAACAACAAAATCCCTTAATCTGGGAGGACAACGGGAGATTTCCCTCCCCTGCTGGGGCGGTGCCCCAGCCAGCAGGCCCCAGATGTTGCTGATTTACTGGGCTTGTTTCTAATGAAGCTCAGCCCACTTCCCCCTGCAGCCACAGAATCTCCACCTTATGCAAGGCCCCGGTTCCCCCATCCCCTTCCCCCGTCCTCTGGCACTGAGTTCCTGCACAGAGCAGCTCCAGAGGGAAGGAGCAGGGCAGGTGCTGGGAGCCGCTTGGGGCCTGGGGACAGCCCCACCTGTCCCCCCCCACCGTGTCCCTCCTGCCCCTGTCCCTTATGCTCTGCCTCACCCCACACCTCTGCAGAGTGCAGGATTTGCCCCCCAGAACCCCAGGATTGCTGGTTTGTTCCCATCACAGCAGCCTGAGGGCATGGAGGATGGATTAGGAGGTGTTTCAGTTCCATGAGCGTCCCTTTTTCCTGTCAAAGCTCAATTCTGGGAATGGGAGCCATGGGCTGGGCTGGCAGGGTGGGGGTTGCACCCTGCTGGTGCCAGTGCCAGGCTCCCTCTGGAATGAGAGCCAGGAGCTGCCTGGGCTCGCCAGGGAGGTGCCAGCCCCATGGGGAGCACCTTTGCCAAGCACCTGAGGGGCCCCAGGGCTCTCCCAGGGCCGTGCCACCCCCCTGCCACCCTAAAGCCCATCCAGCATCCCCCATGCCCAGCTACAGCCAAACTGTCCCGTGACATGGAGGGCACTTGGTATTTGCCTCAAGTTCTTTGGTATTAAAATCAAATTGGTTGCATAAGGAAAATCTTCAAATACACCCTTTGAATGACTGTAATTGGCTGGTGCTGAAAGTTCAACACACAGTGCAAGTCAAGCAGAGAAATTATCCAAGTGTGAAGGACTCTGTGAACTGTCAAGTTAATTTATGGCCCTTTTCAAGATCAATAACGGCGGTAACAGAAATATAATTTTCAGAAATCTCACAGTAGTAAATAATTACACCGATGGTTTCTCCAGCTTGGATTAAAATTGATGGGGCGGTAATGATTGTGCACCAAAAACCATCCTGCAGCCTGGAACGAGTCCTGCACCACCAGAGCTGCTCTGCTCTGACACCTGGAGCCTTCTCTCCTCCAGGTGAGCACCCCCAGCTCTCCCTGCCCTGGGAGCAGCTCCGTGGTCTCCTCTGGCCTCATTCCAGAGCTCCACGTCCTCCCTGTGCTGAGGACCACGGTCAGAGATGCCTCTCACCAAACTGTGAGGAAAATTAATCCACAAACACACCTCTCCCTTTATGCGAATAAAGTGACAGGACTCCTCTGTCTCCTTTTTGGACATAAACCTCTGGTGTTTGTGGATTAATTTTCCTCACAAAGCCACAGAGATCAGAGCCCCACACACTCCTGTGGGGCTGCTTTGTAAAAACATTTTGGGAATGAGGAGTAAAATGAGCAAAGTGGCTGCAGTGCCCGGTGGGCTCCTAAAGCACAGCACTTATCTCACACTCCTCATCTTCAGAGTACTCCAGGAAACATCAGCTAATTAATGCTTGGAATATCTCCCGTGAAGCAGAGCAGCCTGATCTCCATCTGCTGACAAACACTGAGACAAAACCCACAGGTTTGGCCAGGAGGGCTCAGCTCTGAGCTGGAGGAAAGGTCTGGCACTGGGGTGGGGACCAGGACCCTCCGTGCTCTGAGTGCTCCCAGCTCATGGAATATCCTGAGCTGGAAGGGACCCTCAGGGATCATCCAGTCCCACCCCGGGCCTGCACAGAGCCCCCAAAAATCCCACCCTGGGCATCCCTGGTGTCACTGTCCAAACTCTCCTGGAGCTCTGGCAGCCTCAGGGCTGTGCCCATTCCCTGGGGAGCCTGGGCAGTGCCCAGCACCCTCTGGAGAGGAACCTTTCCCTGAGATCCAACCTAAACTCCCCTGGCACAGCTCCAGCCGCTCCCTTGGGTGCTGTCCCTGCTCACAGAGAGCAGAGATTGTCCCCAAGCTGCCTCCAGGATGGGGTCACCCCTCTCATCCAGGCAGAGCTGAGTCCCTGCCATCCTCAGAGCCCTGAGGGACCCCAGGGAGCCCTGTCTGGGTGACTCCCCTGCCAGGAGACCCCAGGAGAGGGGTCCCTCTTGGAGGAGAGGAGCAGCAGGGCTGCAGGTTCCTGTTTGCCGTGGATGGACACCCCCAGGGGCCCTGGAGGTGCCCGAACTCATCATCTCCTGCCGGGGCTATCGACTCCTTTTGTTTCTTGTTTAAATATTTTTGCCCCATTAGGAGAAAGCAAAGGTTGTGCCTCAGCTGGGGGAGTTGTTCCTGTTCCCCCCCCGGGGCTGCAGCAGGAGGTGGCCCCACACCCAGCCCGGGCAGGGGCAGTGGGATCGTCCTTTCCTAAAGGAGGGTTATTGGAAAATATGCAAATGGGGCTGCTCCAGCCTTCCCCGGGAGTCTGCAGCTCCTCGTGCTTTAATTGCCAAATACTTTATCTCTTTAAAGAGCCTCTGTATGTAATAATCCCGTTCATCTCTGCTCCTCTTGAAAAATACCCCTCTTTGCCAGGCAATCTGGTCAAGTAAATTGAGAAGTTGAGTTATCAGTGGGAAAGAGAAACTGAGATATTTGGGCTAATTTTTTCTCCTTTGTCTCATTCTCAAGGATATTGACTTTGTTCCCCTCCCTGACTCTTCCCCAGCTCTCAGGAGCTCTTGGCAAAGGGAAGCAGCTCTGCGTGTCCTATTAGAAACACGGGAACTAAAATTAAAACCAGGCAACTTAAACAAGTGCATTATGAAGCTCCCATTGTATTGAAACAGGAAGAGGGGGATAATTCTCCATTTAATACTTTCTTAATGGCTGGTTGGCAACTCTAATCACTGGCTTTTAGCTTCGAATGGGTTCTCCTGCCCACGGAACATCTGGATGAGGTGTAACTCATCACACGGAGCCGGGAGGCAGCAAAGGGAGGCAGCAAATCTCCCCCCAGGGGTTCAGAGCTGGGCTGGGAGGACACCGGGGCTTGGGGTGAGCTCGGACACACCGAGAGGGACAGAGGGACACAGAGAGCAGCCCCTCACTGGCAGTCCTTGGGATTTCCTTGATGCCTTGGCTCTGCAGCTCTGGGCTGTTCAGTCTCAGGCCTGCAGAACACTTACAAAACACTGAGCACTAAGCTAAGTAAAAGGCTGCAAGTGTGCATGCTGCTGATACTTGTGGGTACAGAGAACTGTGTAAAAGGGATAGAAAAGAAAAGACAAAAATCATTCTGGCATCACCAGGTGTGCCCCTCACCTGGGGCTCAGCCTGGCAGAGCCCTGGGGTCCCTCCCCATGGCCATTTCTGCCTGGGGGAGGCTCTGCTGCTGCTGCTGCTGCTGAGCTCTGAGGCTGCTGAGCTCTGAGGCCGAGCTCAGTGTGCCCCAGCTGGCTCCAGCCTGTCCCCCCAGCTGGCTCCAGCCCTCCCCAGTCCCCAGCCCCATTTTCCTCCTCAGACACCAAACCCAGCTCCTGCCGAACCTCTGTGGCACAGAGCTCCCCTCACCCCCCCAGAGCCCTCACACCCCCTGCACTCCCCTCTTCCTTGGGCAGAGATGTGCTGAACCCTCCCAAAGGGAGGGATACAAGTTGAGATTTCTTTTTAAAAGCTGAATTTTGCAGAAAGGTTGGGATCCTGCAGATCTGGATCCCTGCTGCTCCAGCCAGCCCGGGGATGCCCAGGCCCCTCTCATCCTTCCCAGTGTTGCCTACTCCTTCTTTCCCTCTGGAAAGGAGGAATAAAAATAAAGTTTTCATCCTGGGAGCTTCCAGCCCTGTCAGGAGCAGTGGCTTGTGACGCACCAAGTTTCAATATTTTCTGGACAGTTTCATTTACTCGCAGATTTTTCTGCTATTTTGGTTCTTTGATCAAGATGGATTATTCTCCCTGAGCTGCTCCCATTTGTGGTAATGTGTCTCCATCCCATCCAGGAAGGATTTTGCTGACACGAGGAAGACCCACACCTCACCCCATCCCAGGGATTTCACACATCCTGCAGCCTACATGATTTCACCAGGATTTTCTTTGGGGTGTTATTATTCCTAATGCTATTATATCAAAGTTGTTTCCCGAGGACAGAAAAATACCAGCTCAGCTATTCAGCTAAGCAGTTCTTTAATTTCTTGCCTCTCAAAATCAGCTCCCCGGTGCCTTTTTGGAAGAGATCTGAATTTTCTGCTCTAATCCCTCTTCCTGAGGCAAAAGTGCTGAGGGGTGAAGTGACTTTCCCCGGGAAAGGAGGACTGGGGTCTCTTTCCCAGTGCTGCAGCTCAGGGATTGTGAGTCCCTGAAATATCCCAAGAAATTGTGAAAATCAGGAAAAGATGTTTTCTCTCTTTGCCTCCAAAGCCCTCATCCCCAGCTGGGATGGAGCAGCAAATTCGGGGTTCCCAGCCCTCCTGACTTTCCAGCTGCTGGCTGGGGAGGGTGAGTGGTGCAGACAGGGCAGGGGAGGCTGGAGGGGCACAAGGGTGCAGAATTTGGGGGGGCTGGAGTAGTTCCCCCCCAGAACAGCAGCCCTGGCTCTGCCCAGGCTCCTGCTGCAGGTGGCCAAGGACCTGGAGGGAGACATAACCATGGAAACTGGGATTATCCTGGAAAATTGCTGCCATTACTGCAGGGCTAGGGTCAAAATAAACAGAAATTATCAATTTTTCTCTTTCTAATAAAATGCAGAAGTGTGTTATTGACTCGCTAATTGCTCAGCTGAATGGATTTCTCCTAAATTACCTCCCAGCCCCTGTAAATGAAAATTATGTCAAGATAAGCACTTCCATGGGATTGCTCCGGGGAGGTGAAATGAAAGGTCTGGTTCCCTGCCCGTGCCAGGGGGGCTGGAACTGGATAATCTTCAAAGTCCCTGCCAACCCAAACCATTCTGTGATTCTACGATTCCCTTTTAACCTAAAATTGCTCCACGCCTCGCAGCCTGGGGGGTTCTTGGCACCACCCGGGCGTGGAGCCACGCTGGGCTTTGTGAGCAGCTCCTGCAGGAGATTGCAGCTCTCAGCTTGGCTCTGAATTGGCGATTCTCCCCGGAGTGCAGATTTTCAGGAAATCAGGCCTTTAAATGAGAAGCTTTCCCCTCCAACTGAGCCCCTCCAATATCAGTGTCAGCTGCCACCTCCTCCCATTCCCGACCCGGGCTTGCCTGGGAAATTGAAATGTTCAGCTTGTTAGAGGATAAATGAAGAAAGAAATATAATTTAATCAAGAGACATCAGTACCAATAACTGCCATGAAATTCAGCACAGCTGGGGTGCAGTGCCATCATCCCCTCGGATGCTCAGCTGGCAATCCAGGCACTCCTGATCTGCTCTTCCATTCTCCTCTCCACTGCAAGAGCCACTCCAGAGGCTTGGAGGGACACGAGGCTCAGGAAATAATTATTCTAATTGCATCATCAGCTCCATTCCTGCTGCCAGGAACTTTGTTTTGGGAATGGCAGCAGCATCAGGAGAGCCCCGGGGCTGCGCAGCCCTCACGGGTGGCATTGCCCTGGAGGGATGAGCTTGGGAAGGTCCCGCTCCACACCAGCACGGTCCCTTTTGTCTGGAGAACCCAGAAGAGCTGGGTCTGCCCTGCCGAGGGGCCCTGACCGGTCCCAGGGGTCCCGATGAGCGGCCGGAGGTGGAGAATCCCCCACATCCGCGGGATGCTGAGGAAGGAGGGGAGAATCCCCTGAGCACTCAGGGAGCAGGAGGTGCAGGACCCGGGAGCTGGGACAGGTTTGGAGGGTCCTTAGGCAGAGCCGAGGTTGTGCAACAGGCAGGAAAATGCTCCTGCTTTCTGTAACCATCCTGAAAAACAGCCCTGAATCATCTCCGGGAGGTGGGAGCCGAGCCCGGAGCTGCAGAGGTGCCCGGGGGGGTTCGCGTCCTGCCCCGGGCCGGTCCTGGGGCAGGGAAAGGGCCTGTGGGACCCGTGTCCCCTCTGGGCTTGGGCAGAGGAGCTGGGACAGGGATGGCACCGCAGGGGTGGCAGCGTGGGCTCCAGGGAATCAGCAGAGCGGTGACAAAAACCCTCCCTCGCTCCTCTCAGCCACCCGAGAGCAGCGCCGGCAAAGCGACTTAATTAAAAAATTACCGCTCCTCCACTCCGTCCCTGCCGACAGCCACAAACCCTCAGCTTGAAATGGAGAGGGATGTGCAGCTGCTAATGGGAGATTAGGAGAAATCTTCCACTTCGGAAGCAATTAACGAGCCAGAAAAGTGTTTGCATGTGTGGATTGGATGGCTGGGTCGCCCTCCCCATCCTCCGCTTGGCTTTGGGATGTTTCCCTGAGCTCCGGCCGATGCCCTGGGCCCAAATTCCCCTAATTCTCCCCAATTTCCCCCAATTTCCCCCCAAATTCTCTCCAAATTCTCCCCAGATTTCCCCCAGGCTGCCCCACATCGCATTCCCGTGGGGGGTCCGGCTTGGGGATCCCCGCTCGGCCGCTCCCGACAGCTCCGGGAATTGGGGACCAGGCTCGGATCTGGCACCGCAGCCGGGAAAAGCCGCTGGGACCGGGGCTGCTGAGCCCCCTGCTCACATTCCCGGCATTTCGGGAGCCGCAGGAACCGCGGCCGCGTCGCCTTTGATGCCGGCTGTTCCCACGGCAACGGAGCAGGCTCTGGGTTTGTCCTGACCCATCCAGGTACTTTATTGGCTTTACCGAACCGCATTTTTAATAGAAGCCTATATTGGATTTTTGAAATGTATGCGCTTTAAATACCATGTTTTTAATTAAAAAATGACATGGGAACGAAGGATATATAATTATATTTGCATGACTAACGCACTGTTTTAAATATATATATATATATATATAAAGCTGTAAAATATAATTCTAAATTATCTTTGGGGAAAAGTCCAGGAAAAAAATACATTTCTTGTACATTTAAATAGCATTGCTGCCTAAGGCTGGCTGCAGGGTTTGGGAGCCAGGCAGAGCTCCTGGGATGCCTCTGGCTCTTGGACAGAAATCTAGAATATCCAAGCCTGTGCATCTGCAAAGAGGAGACAAATCCCACTTCTCCCAGGCTCACCTGCAGATTTGGCTCCTTGCCAAAGTGGATTTTGGAGTGATGCTTCCCCCAGCAAAGGAGCAAACTCTTAATGCCAAATGATTCACAGAACCACAACACGGTTTGGGTGGGAAGGGATGTTTTTCTTAAAGCTCCTCCAATTCCAACCCCAACACCTTCCACTGTCCCAGGCTGCTCCAGCCTGGCCTTGGACATTTCCAGGGATCCAGGGGCAGCCACAGCTTCTCTGGGCACCCTGTGCCAGGGCCTGCCCACCCTCCAGCCAAGAATTCCTTCCCAATATCTAAAATAAACCCACCCTCCTTTAGTTTAAACCAGTCCCCCCTTGTCCTGATGATGCCTTTTCCTGGTGTTATGAAAATGAAGCCAGACACGGTTAAAGGGGTTGGGGTCTTTACCTCAGTATTTTAATCAGGATCTTGTTTGATGCATCCACTTCACCCAGGTGACAGCGTGGCAAATGCACCCCCGTCAGTCACACACACCAGTTATAGACTTTACACAGCACAGATCCAACAAGGGGGCCCAATAATGGGGCTGGGCTGGGCTCACCCCTGGTTTACAGAATCCGCCTGTCAGGAGACCTTGGGTTCCTGAGCCAGTGGGAATGTTTGGTGTCCCTGGCTCTGCAGCTCTGGGCTGTTCAGTCTCAGGCCTGCAGAACACTTACAGAACACTGAGCACAAAACTAAGTAAAAGGTTGCAAGTGTGCATGCTGCTGATACTTGTGGGTACAGAGAACTGTGTAAAAGGGATAGAAAAGACAAAAATCATTCTGGCATCACTAACCCAGCATCTCTTGCACCGGGCAGGGATAACCCAGCTCTCCTGGGGTACCCCGTGCTGGGAGGAGCCCCCAGCCCCCTGTGCCCCCTGGATTTGTTCACCCAGGAGCTGAGAGTGCCTGGAAAGGACAGGCAGGGTTTGCAGTCCCAGGGAGAACATCCTTGCGTGAGGCTTTAGAATCAGAGATGAGATCCCTGACCCGGCATTTAAATAAGTGCACAACTGCACTGATGGATAATCTTAATGGCAGGGAGAGCAGTGAGGGCCCTGGGGGAAAAAACCTCTGGCAAAATGAGATTGAGAAGCCTGGGGTTGCCTAATTAGGGACACGATTAGGAGGGCAAATAACAGAAGTAGTAAAAGTGAAGAACAAACAGAGGACTGAGATCAGGATCTCGAGGATCAGGGCTGTAATTTTCTCCAATGAGCTATATATAATTTTCTGTCTAATTTATTATCTTGCAAGCAAAGATAAAATTATCTGGACTGACATTGCTTGAACTAAAGACTGAAGGAGGACTGGGATGTGTTTGGGACTGAGCCCATTGATTGAATGCTCTTCAGAGGCTAATCAGGAATTATGTGTAAATAAAAGGTTTGGGAAGAAATGGAATAAAATTGAAATCAAGGCACGCAAAGCTGCTGCTGCCAGAGAGCTGGGCTCAGGGAGGGGGCAGGGCTGCCCTGAGCCCACAAAGCCGGGTCTGTCACTGCTGAGTGACCCTTTGGAGTGGCAGCAATGTCCCCTTTGTCCCTGCACTGCCCTCCCTGCTGCTCCCAGCACCCCATGGAGCTGCACAGAGCTGGATTTGGGGTCCAGAGTCCCAGAACCCCCATCTGTCAGTCCCTCCTTCCAGCTCCTGGCATCTGGGTGGGGTTTGCTGCTCTTGTTCCCAAAAACTTCCCATGGAATGAGTGACTCCCAGCATGGGAACTCGGGGCCAGCCTTGCTGTGGTAGCTGTGACACACACACATCAATACTGAGGTTAAATTTATGTTGCTATTTTTTCCCTTAAGATAATTAAGGACCATGTTTGTTTGTTTCTTAAACCTGATAAACCCCCAGTTGTTTTCTTCCTCACTGGCATTTTTTTTTTGTTGTGTGTGATTTGCCAACCTGTGAGTAGCATTCTGTAATTAGCAATTAAAGGCTACATTTGGAGACTAAATATAAATTGTTATGACAAGATTCATCACTTTGCCAAACAAATGTGTTGCTGATGTATGAAAAAAAACCCCATCACACAATAATGTGATCAGTGGGAATCCAGTACTGGAGAATATCACCCTGGCTGGATATTGGGAAGGGATTCCTCCCTGGGAGGGTGGGCAGGCCCTGGCACAGGGTGCCCAGAGCAGCTGTGACTGCTCCATCCCTGGCAGTGCCCAAGGCCAGGCTGGACAGGGCTGGGAGCAGCCTGGGACAGTGCAAGGTGTCCCTGTGGAATGGGATGGGTTTTAATGTCCCTTCCAACCCAAACCGTTCTGGAATTCCATGTCTGGAACTCACCTCCCACTGGATGTTTTCCACTTTTTTTCACAGATACAACTTATTCTGTTCCCAAGCTGGTGGGAGGGAGCAAGGCTGGGACAGTTCCCAGCCCTCTGAACCCTCCCCATGAGCTGCACCCCTGGGATTTCCCTGTCCCTGAGTCCCCTCATTAAACCAACCACGGCCACCCTCCCTTCAGTGTCCCCTGCCCTCCCTGCAGCCAGCCAGTCGCTGATGGAGTTGGAGACTGTGGGACTGAAACTGGAGAGAAAGGAGAGAAAAAAATGAAAGGAAGCTCTGGGAATGCTCCGTGTGTTTATTTTGCTTGCAGCACTCAATAAAACAGACTATTCATTTGTGGCTGCTTGCAGCAGCATCCTCCCCTTTGCAGAGAGTTTCAAAGGAGCCCCAGCATGGCCAGCCCTCCTGTGGGACACGGCCCTGGGGTGACCCTCCTTATTTTGCTTGGAAATAATTGAAATTTCTCTATGAGTTGCTATTACAGGGTCGAGAGCAGCAAGTGAGGAGCAAGAAAACAACCCAACAAATCCTGGGATGGCACTTGTGCCCGGCTCAGCTCTTCCCAGAGCTCTGATCCCTCCCTGGATGAAAGGGAAGTGTTTGGCCTGGTGTGTGGAGCTCTGGGAGTGTGACCAATCCCCTCGAGTGACAAACACACAATGGGCTGATTATCCCCTGGCTGGGGGATGTGGCAAAATCTCAGTATTTAAAATATAAATGTGGGGGGGCTGAGCCACCCAGGCGTGGGTGTTATTCACTAATGTGAGATCCAGTTTTCCAGCAATGCAAGTGACAGCCAGTATTGAGTGGAAATTGATTATCTGTGTGAAGCAGGGATTAAAAATAGCAGCTTTGTGTCAAACCCCACGTATGTTTTGACTAAATCCTCGATAACAAGGAGAACGGATAAAAGATGGAGATTATACAGAGAACGCCAAACCCCAAAAAGCCTGGATTAGAGAAGAAAAGGATTTGAGTGGGCTGCTGCAATTAATGATTGTCAAGTGCCGTCAGCTGGGGCTGCGGTGGCTTCTTCTGGGGACATCCTGCCCTTTGGTTTCCAGCCTGCCAGAGGCACTGCCAGCTCATTGCTCTGCTCCCCCGAGGCTCCTCCAGCTCAGGAAAAGGTCCAGGGGCTCCTGGCCAGTGTTTGACCCACCCACTCAGTCAGTTTTAATGGCCAGAAACTCTTCCCCGTAATTAAACACGGGACATTCCCAGAAGGCAGGATGGTCTCAGCAAGGTTCTTCTCCCACAGAACACTCTGTGCTGGGAAACTAATGCAGCTTTGCCACTTTTTGGTTGTGGTGTGTTTGAAATGCACTTTCTGCTGCTGCAGCTGCTGCTCAGCTGCTCCCCAGGGGATGCTGTGGCTGTCCCTGCCCGGCCAGGAGCTGCAGAGCCCAGGTCTGCTCCAAATGCCACCTCTGCCCTTGCCCAGCCCACACCGTGCCAGGCTCTGCCATTGTCACATTCACAGCACTCTCTGTGGTCACTGCACCCATCCAAAACCACACAAAACACAATTCCCACTCCCACGGGAGGAAATGCTTCACCAGACAGGGCAGCACTTACAAATAAAAACATTTTATTGAGTTTCTGCTCCTATAGCATGTGGCACATAAAGAGAATTAAGACACAAGGTGTGGTGAGGAATGATGCATTTACCCTTCACTGAACAAAGGATTCATCTCACCCAGGAGCAATGCAAGCACCCCTCTCTGCCTGCTGGGCAGCCAGGGGCGGTGTGGTGACATTTGGGAAAATGGGAACTGAAGCTGACCTGAGGATTGTGGCTGATGAGCACAGTCCTGCTGACCTGAGGGGAGGAGAGCCGGCTGCCTCGCTCACAAATCCTGCCTCGAAACCAAAATATTTGCTTTTCCTTAATTTAATTAGGGTGGAATAAACAGCACTAATGCACTGCTAAACTCAGAGAAAAATCCAGGATGAGAAAGTGTCCAAAATCCACAGCTGGCTGATAAAGATCAGCTGATTTAGCTGTAAAGCCAGTACTTTGGATATTCTCACTTCATTCTTGGCCTCTACAGCCAAGGAACCAGCAAAGATTCATTTTAATTTTTTTTTTCCCAGAACTCGACCTTCCTTCAGGGCTCGGGCTGAGAAACTTTGCTCTTTAGGGAAGTGCCGAAAGTCTTAAGAAAAATGTTTGGAAGTTTTTTTTTCATTGGTCATTTCTGAATTTCCCTTTGCTCCTCGGGTCACCTTTTATTACTCGGATGAGATAAGAAATAGAAATCCAGTGGTCATGCAGGGCTGTCACCCCTTTCTGTAACATCTTCCCCCTTTTTCTCTGAATCCCACCTGGGGCAACGCCGTTCCCTCCACTCCAGATAAGGTGGGGATGTCCTGGGGGATGAGCAGCAGCTACAAAGGGGGCTGAAGAAACTGTTCATGCAAATAGCTCTGGGGAGAGTTCAGATACAGGGGAAAAAACCCAGGGTTCCCCTCCTGAGGAATCAACAGCATTTTTTAATATATGATAAAAGGAATCATGGGGTACACACTGCACAAACTTCTAAGAGCTCATGGACACCTCTACATGAACAGGAAACCCAGGAATGTTCTGCAGGGCTGGGCTGACCATGAGGACGGAGCTGCTGGCGGCTTGGAAGAGTCTCTCCCATCTTCTGCCACGGCTTCTGGTGGCCACTGTCCCCTGTCCCAGCCACTCTGCTCCCTGCAGCCACCTCCTCACCCCTTTCCAGCCTTCGCACACACTAAAAACTATTTTACACCTTATTTTACACACCAAACTCCCAGCACATGTCTCAGTCCACCTTCTCCCTCTGGAAACAGATCCGTACAGCAAAAGCCACAAAAATAACATCACCTTGGGAGACATATTAGACAAAAACATATTTGACCACAGAACGGGTTTCTACCTTTACTTACGCAGGAACAACTAGACCGGAAAGTCCCGCTGCTGCCACCGCCCCTCCAACCTCTGAGACTGAAGGCCAAGTGCAAAAGTTACTTGGTTTAGTCCCAACTTGCTCTCCCTGCTGCAGATCACGGTGTGGGGGGTGGTTTGGGGGAGGGACAGGAGCCCTGGCTGTCGAAGCTCGCTGCCCGGCCGTGCCACTGCGGGACAGAGGAGAAAGCAAACAGGAGAGATTATCCGGGATTATTCCCAGCCCTGCACTGTGTTGTCCATTTCCTCTTCCTCATTATTCCCATCCCATCCCATCCCATCCCATCCCATCCCATCCCATCCCATC
>JAHLSL010000083.1:2612094-2658677 GCA_025920805.1 Petroica traversi | reverse complement strand
TCCCATCCCATCCCATCCCATCCCATCCCATCCCATCCCATCCCATCCCATCCCATCCCATCCCATCCCATCCCATCCCATCCCATCCCATCCCATCCCATCCCATCCCATCCCAATCTCCTGCCCCACCACGTTCCCATCTGTCCTACAAGTTCCAACTCATGCAACGCCTGTGTTTAACCACTCAGGAGGAATTGCTGAACAATTTACTTTACTGCTTTGTAAATCAATTCCCAATTGTGAGGATTCCTCACCAAAAACAAAAAAAAAGGAAAATAAACAGTGTCTGTGTGTGCTGTGAAGACAAAATGCTCTCAGCTCTTCCCTGCTTTATTGCCGTTGTCTTTTCAGTTTAAAAATACTGTCTAAGCTCAGAAGTACTTGAGTCTTTCCAGTCTGGTAATTTTACTCCACAGCAGCTCTGTCCACGGCATCAGAGACATTTCTCAAAGGGAAAATCAGATCAGAGACTCAGTGGATGGAGCAAACATTTTTTTTGCCATACTTAGAGGATCATAAATTATTCTTCATCTGCCTTGGGGGCTATTATCATAATTCAAACCCATTATTCCTGAAGCTTTTGAGCACTTGCCCATCTCACCATCTTGTTTTATTAAATTCCAGTGACAAATGATAGACATCTCCCAGAGACAACGGGAGGCAGAATTTCCACTGCCTGGATCAATTCCCTCCCCTCCCACATCAGCAGAAACTCTTTGCTGGCTGATATTAATGTTCAAGCATGTATGAATTTCATTTCTGGGTGAAAACTCACTTGGGGAGCCAGACCTCACCCTTGCCTTGGCAGAGCCATCACAAATGAAGACAAGAAGAGCAGCCTGGTGCTCACAGGGAGGCTGAGCAGGGCAAACAGGCCCTGCAGGAGCTCCATGGGTTTGGAATGGTCAAAAACTGGGCCACTTTGGCCAATTTCCTTCCCCAAAGAGACCAGCCAGTGTAAAAGAGCTCCCTGCACAGGTTTGCACTGAACAGCCTGCATTTCATCCAGCCAAGCAGAAATTAATGAATGAAGAAGATGAGAAGCTCATCCTGCCAAACAGCTGCCTCAAGGTAAGGAAACACTTTCTTCTATGTTTCTCATGTCAAATATATTGGCTAAAATCCCTGAGAAATTGATAATATGGGTACAACCTCCCCATGAGAATTGCCAATAAAACAACAGATTGCAGAAATTAGAACAGAAACGAGCTTTTGGCAGAGCCTTCCCCATGCTCTTGGCCTCGTGCTCTCTGCATGACAATGACAACGTTGCTACTCCAAAAATGTGATGAGAACTCTTCCAAGAATAGGTCCAAACAACCAGAAAGGGACCTAGAGATACTTTCCCTTCATTTATTTAGAAAAGGTGGGCCATGCATTGTGTATTCAACCGTTGGAAACCGGGAGCAGTTCAATCAAAGCCAAATGGGCCCAGAAGTCTGAAGGGCTTATCTTTAAATGGTTATTCTTCATTATGGGCATGACTTGGCTCTCAGCAGAGTTATCATTTTTTATCTGGAACGATGTTTTAAACAAATAAATGCTCCCTTGTTGGATGTCAAAGGCACCTGGCAACATCAAAGAGCCGTTTTGCATCGCAAAACCTGCAATCCAGGGGTTGTGTTTCACTGATAACTGGGAAAATCCCAATTTTCAGAAATTCCCCTCAAAGCCTGGAAGGACGAGCTGTAATTTTATATTTTATATTTATATTTTATATTTGTGGACTCGTCCCTGGACCATGGCTGGTGGGAGGAATGCAGAAGGAACACGGGTGGGGAGGCTGGAGCCCCGGGGAGGCAGCGGCTGCCAGCGGGACCTCGGGGCTGAACACTGAGAACAACTTGTGCTGAGGGGAAGAATTTATAGTCAGAATAACCCCACAAGGAGGCAGCAAGAGGGATTCTCCCTTTCTGCTCAGAAACACGCCTTGTGAACATCTGTGTGAGGAGGATAGCGCTTAAAAGCCTGTAATTAATGATTCATTTGCACATGTTCTCCATGTTCCCTCTTTAATGATGATGGTCATTAGAGAAGTGCAGTCATTACGGTTTGTTATTCACTGTTGATAAATATGGAGCAACCAAAGACATGATGTGCATCCGAAGTGTTTCCCTTTCCCCGGAGCCTTTTCCAGCAGTGAAAGCGAAGAGGGAGCGGCACCAGCTCATGGTGGAAGGGGTCAAGTTGCTGTTGGCACAGAAATGAAGGATTGGACCATGAACACCAGAACTGTGGCTGCTGGGACAGGCTGGAGCTGCCCAGGTCCTCATGGTGGACAAAGAACCATGGCCACAACAAAGGAGGAGGCTGCTGATCCAACTCTCCGGACACAACAATCCATCCATGGATCCATCCATGTATCCATGTACCCATCCATCCATCCATCCATCCATCCATCCATCCATCCATCCATCCACCCAACTCTGCTGTGGCAGGGTAAGGGGGTCAGGGCTGGGCCATCCTCCTGGAGCAGCACAGCTCTGGTGACATTTTTCTGGTAAATTCACCATAAATGGTTACTCTGAGCTGCAGTCAATATATGGTGGAATCTTCTCCTCTTGGCCAAAGCTTTTCCAAGGTGTTGGTTAGCAAAGAAATTCCACATTCCCACACTTTTCTCCCCTCAGCGTGGGGAGCTGGCAGTGCCTGGAGTAGCTCCGTGTCCTCGGGCACACAGCTCCAGTCACCCATCCCTCCATTTAGACATCAAAGGCACAGCTCAATCCTGGCTGTCTCGCCTTGGCCTGAGGTCAAGCACTCAATCAGGGAGGATTCAGATGGAGGCAGAGGCAGTTTCTGAGGGTCAGAGCACACAGAGACCATCACGAGGATCAGCTGGGGAGCAAACGCTCCATTTGCTGCTGCCAGCACGAATGTGCTCGGAGATGAAGGTGAAGAGAAAGATGAGGAGGAAGAAGTCAAAGAGGAAGATGAAAATGATGGCTCAGGATGGGAGCACAGCCCGAGTTCACTCCCACAAGGGGTGAAGGAAGGTTGGAAGGGCAGCAGTTCTCCCCCAGCATCCACGATCAGGACAGATGGACAGAGCACCATCAGCCCACAAAGCCTGGAAGGACGGAGCAGCTGCACAGGAGCCCAGAGCTCGGGGGGGCTGGAGCAAACCCCCAAATTTCTTTTCAAAAATACCCAAACACAACATGGAAAAGATGATGCAATGTCCTGTGACCAACAAATACCATTTCCCGTTAATTTCTCTCCAGGAGCCTCTGCCTTTTCTGTTCGGTTTTTCTTTTAGGCTGCACTAGGGATTTGCAGACAGCAGTGCTAAAACCTAAAAGGGCAAATAAACACAGGGACCATTTGCTTGCTGGCTCTGTGCACCAGTTTGTGGCAGAAATACCAGAACAGATGATCAGAAGGTTTATTCTTTCCTTTTAAGCAGAACTCCTGACCTGTGCACTGGGGGGTGAAATGATTCACTCAGTTTTTTTCCAGAGTCTTGGGGGCTCAGCCATGGTTTTCAAAGTATATTTTAGAAGGTGAGTCATCTTCTGTGTCTTCCTTGGTTTCTCTATGCTTCATCACAACAATAATCCCTTTTTCCCACTTTTTTCTTAATGATTTTCAAAAACTTTACAGGAGTTTTTCTTTCAAAACCCCACCTGCACCTGAAAAACAGTGCAGTTAAGCCATAAAAACTGCAACCTGAAGAAGGAACTCCTGCCCCTGGGTGAGCCGTGGCAGCTGCTGTCCCACTGTGAGGTGCTACAGATGCCGAGAGACCAAATGAGAGATCAATTCCACTTCTGCTGAAGCCCTGAGGCTGCTGGTCCCCAGCTCCCCGTGGCAGTGGGAGGTGACACAGACGTGGCTCATGCCCAGGGCCAGGGAAAGGGGATGAAATCCTGGTGCTGCTCAGCACCCAGAGGCACAATTAGCACCAGAAACAAAGTGCACAAGGGTTTCATTGTGCCCTGACTCACCCAGCCCTGCACAGCTGAACCCTGTGCTGATTCACAGAGGTGCAAAGGGAGCTCACAGATCACCTCATGTGGATTTTCAGGTGTCCATTGCCTGATATATCCATCTCCACTTAAGCTGAAATATTGTTTTCTCTTGCTTGTAATGGACCTGGGCTGGGACAGAGGGCACTGAGCACAAACTGACTCTTTAATCATCCAATGGTCTGGGTTGGGAAGGAGCTTCAAGATCATCCAGTTCCAACCCCCTGCCATGGGCAATGACACCCCACTCTATCCCAGGTGGCTCCAAGCCCCTTCCAGGCTGGCCTTGGACACTTCCAGGGGTTCTGGGGCAGTCACAGCTGCTCTGGCCACCCTGTGCCAGGGCCTCCCCACCCTTTTTTGCTGCAGGAAGGAGCAGATTTCAAGGAAAGACAGGGTTTATACACAAATTCACACTGCTGGGAGTCCCAGCCAGCCCAGTGCTTGCCTTTCAGCACTGAACTTCAAGGGGAAAATGAGATGGTTCTTGTTAAGTACTTATTCTGTGGCTTTGAGGGAAAATACCTCCTCAGCCCCAGATCCAGCGCGAGGTTTTATTGCCTTTATTATCATATCACTGGCCACAAATGCTGGCGCTTTTTTCTCATACTTGAAGTGTCAAAGGCGTGTGTGCCCTTTTCCACATCTCTTTCCTCCAGAAATTATGACCTAAATCAGGCAAAGCCAAAGAGCTCTACAGAAGCGTGAGAAATCGGAGTGCAAGGAGGAATAAAATGCCAGAGATGGTCGAAATGGTACCCAGGCATTTCAGCCCTATTTTATCATCTGGGGCTGCATCAAGTCAATCTCTTTCTCTGGAGATGCTTAGAGCAATTACATTTGTTCTATTTATTCTCCCTCAAAGGCTCGGAGATGAGTCAACAGAAAAATCTTTTAGGATGAAAAATTGAAACTTGAAATAGGCAATATCCCTGGACAATTTGTTCTGCAATCAGAGCAGCATTCTCTTTCCTTACTGCTCTCAATCTCTAATTTAAAAAGGGAAAAAAAGAAAAAGAAAAAGAAAAGAAAAAACCCAAAATGTAACAGTCACATCTGTAAATACAGTTCTTCTCAGTTTTGCTCGTGAGCTCAAGGAGCTATTTCGAGGCAATACAGAAGTGCTTGTTTTCTAGAGTTCATTTCTGGTGAGAAAATTCCCTCAGCTCTGCTCAGAAAATCCCAGGCGAGAGCAGGAGCTCTCTGAAAGCCTGGAGCCAGCCCACTCCAGGCACTGCAGGGGAAGGACTGATGCCATGAGGAGTTTTTCCCTTTTCTTTTAGATACCTTTTATATACCTTTTATGTGACTTTTATGTACCCTTCGTGCTTTTAGCATGCGTGCTTGTAATTCCTTAAGCCCGACAACTTAGTCCTGGTATTCTGTTAGGCCAAGAGACCAAACATCCTAAGGCTCCATCCAGTTGGAGTCTGGAAAGCCCCATGCCATCCTGAGAAGCCAAGGTCCTCTTTAAATCTCATCCTATAAACTAAGATTAGGCCCATTCATGGGGGAGTTCCTCAGGATGGAAGGATATCACACCATTCATTCATTCATAATTGGGGAATCTTCATTAGATATGCTGATTTGCAAGGTCTATAAAATTGTACACACAATCTATCTTGTGTGTGCCTTTCAACACATTCCACCTGGACAAAGTCGTGCACCATAAGGATCCTTACTAAAAACTGAGGTAAAAACCCATTTTCCCCTTAACCATGTCTGGCTCTTAATTTTACCACCAAGGAAAGGTATCAGGACAAGCCCACTCACCTCTTTGAAGGATTTCTTCACCTCCACCAGCGGGTGCCAGTGGGCGATGGGCTTGCGGGGGTAGGCCAGCATCTCGTTCCAGTGGTCCCTGCCCAGCCCCTCAGCGTTGACCCCCACACGGCAAACCCCGATGATCTCGTTGTGGCCCACCCTGAGGAACGGCAGAGAAGCAGCGCCATCAACATCCATCCTTCCATCCATCCATCCATCTATCCTTCCATCCATTCATCCATCCATCCATCCATCCATCCATCCTTCCATCCATCCATCCATCCATCCATCCATCCATCCATCCATCCATCCATGGATCCCCATCCATCCATCCATCCCTCCATCCATCCTTCCATCCATCCCTCCCTCCATCCATCCATCCCTCCATCCCTCCCTCCCTTCATCCATCCATCCCTCCAACCATCCATCCCCTATCCATCCATCCATCCATCCATCCATCCATCCATCCATCCATCCATCCATCCCTCCCTCAGGCTGCCCAAACCTGGTCAGGCACAGCCTGGACCCCAGTGCTGGTGAGCCTGGGCTGCAGGGGCTGCCCCAGCCCTGCCATCACCTCAGGTAATCACAGCAGTTTTTAAATTACTCCAACTGCAGGTCAGTGCAGGCACAGGGTCTGGGAGGAGGTGTGAGTAGGGCTCCCCAGCAAGAATAACCCCAGGTTCAGTAATGCATAATTCAAACACCCAGTGCTGCTCAGACTGACAATATTTGCTTTCTAAAATGGGTTGCAGGACAAGCGAATAACCAAGGGGATCATGGCACTCGCTCAAGGAAACGCCATAAAGCAAGGGCCAGCTTTACCAAACCCTCTGTTTTTCCATAACCATAAATATCAATGCCACTGTAGCAATAAATCACCAGAGTTGATACCACCAAGCCAAGCTCTGCCATCAGGGCTATGGAAAACACCATGGAAAATGGCATTTGAGCAGGAAAATCTGCATCAATGGGAAGCTCTCCCCTCCAGCTCTCCAGAGCCTCCCACCTACCGATCATAATCCATGACTGAGATAAGGAGGCTGACTTGATCCATGTTCTCGGGGGGAATGTCAAAGATTATTGCTTCATTGTAGGTGGGATTAAGTGTGTTTTTCTTTATGGTGGTTTTCTTCTTTTTCAGTCTTCGCCCGTCACAGAGCAAAGACACTTTGACATATGGATCTAGGGAGGAAGAGACAGGAAAAGGCCTTTTGTTGATGGAGGTGTGTTTTGTTACCTTTGCAATATAGAAACAGCTTTATCACAGGATGGGCTGAGAGTTCCCATGAGCCACAGGCACTCTTCAAAAGAACTTTTGGAAAAAAGTTTGTTTGCAGACCAGTAAAATCCATCATTTCTCATACTGGTGTGGGTGGTGACCTGAGGTTCAGGCATCAGAGGACCAGCACCACGTTATTATTATTTCAGAAAGGCTGAGCTGGCTTCACCTGAAGTCTCAATTCTCAGACATTTCATTTGGTATTAGGCTCCAGCTGAGCAGAAACATTTTCTGCAAAGGTCTCTGTTGTTACAACCATTTTTACAATGAAATTCAAATACTCTGAAGTTGGTGTCTGGAAAAGAAACTGGTTTTTATGATTAAAAGCAGAATTTGTGGATGCTGAATTCGCAAGTCAATTCTTTGAAACTGTGAATGCAAATAATCTTCAGGTGGCTGTGATCCCTAGGTCTGACTGCTGGCCACTGCACAGGAGAATGCACATTCCAGTGGGATTTATCCAGGGGCCCCACAATCCTTTCCTGATCTTGGGGTGAAAGAATTGATTCTGGCTATAAAGGGTTGCAACAGATTCAAGCGTCCAACCCAAGAGCTGGATCAGAGCTCTGGCCCTGCAAATCCCCCAATAGGATGGGAAACAACTGACAGATAATTCTGCTTTAAAAATTTTGTTTGCACTTAAAGCACAGACAAAGCCTTTTTGAGTGTCTCTGTGATGGTTCATCCACCATCCCCTGAGGGCACGGTGAGGGATGAGGAGGAAATGTGGGTGCTACAGGGTCCTGCTCAGCCAAACACCCACCTGAGTAACCAGTGATGTCCATAGCTTTGAGATTCCTGCATTTAATGACTGTTAAGGTGAGGCGACCTGCAGTTGGCAAATAACAAAGGGAAAACATGATCTCGCCCAGGTCCACGCTTTCCTTCAATAAAACAGAGAACACATTTTATTGGAAATGGGCAGAACCAGCCAGGTGCCTCCTCCCCCACCACAGCATTTCCTCTGTTTTGACATTTGGAGTGAAGGACACTTTATGGTGGTGATTCAATGCACCCCAATGTGATTTGGCTAAAAATGAATACAGATAACAGGAAAAATAGGTTACACCTTCACATCTTAGTTCAGGACAATCTTTCTTTGCCTCAGTGGAGCTTGTGCTTCCCATTGCAGCTTCCCAGCCCTGCACATCTGACGCACAGCTAATGCACTCCTGCTCCCCTGCTCACACAGAGGAGATGGGATATCTCACACCAAATCGATGCAGGGAGGAAATCTAATTAGGATCAAGTTTTGTTTGAATGTACAGTACATGTCTCTAGTGCCTGGTTCCTCCAGGAGTGTGACAAACACAGCGAGGTGACAGAGAGATGAGCTCCGGACCTGCAGTGGTGCCGAGTTCTCTGCTTGTGACTGCAACAAACTCCTCAGAAAGTTTCTAAGGCAGCCAGTGCCATCAGTTCACAACATCCCACACTGGTTTGGGCTGGAAGAGACCTGGAATATAAACTAGTTCCAACCCCCTGCTGTGGGCAAGGATGAATTCAGTAATTGAGGTTTTTGACTTTCATGGTGCCAAACATTTCTGCCTAAAAGTAAAATGTCTGCGAGTAACACAGTGGTTTTCTCTGAGGCTGAACGTGAGTTTTTGGGCAGTTACCAGCTGGGGGGGGGGTCAAAGCTATAAACCAGAAGACAACCAAGGAGAGCCCATTGAGCTTTGTCTACATTTGGACCACCAAGCCCTTTGAGATGCCCTCAAGGAGCTGGCAGAGTGTGGGGCTGTGTGTGTGTGAGTATAAATGGGGAATTAACCAGCAGATGGCACTCAGAAATGTTTGGTGCTTTTGGATTGCACAGAGGCCAATGCAATTTACTCTTTTAATGCCCCGTCAAATAACTTTTATACATGGCTCTTAGCACTTCTTGTACCTGCAGCTTCATCGACTACACCTCCTAAAAGCCCTTTCCATCACTGCCTTGCCCATGGGAATTCAGGGAAAAATAAACAAATGTCTTCTTTAAACTAGAAAGCATCGTTATCTGAACACAGCAGAAAGCTTTCCAAACACCTTCTAAAAATGGATTTAAAAAAAAAATCTTGTATTCTACATACAGATCCCACATCTGTAGAGCAAACAACCCATTTATTTTCGGAAACAGTGCGTTTGATTCCTTTCAATGTGATATAATGATCTGCTGAAAAGAAATTGTAGTTGTTAGGAGCAGAGTGATGGAACTAGAAAGACAAGAAAATGCACTTAAAGCCTTGCTAAGTGTTAGGGGAATAGATCTTGTTGATGGATGAGGTTTTTGCCAAATTATTTCCTGCTCGTTCTCAGGTAAGGCAAAGATTAAATCTTTATTCCACTTAGATGTGCAGAATACTAATGAATATTATATAAAATCTTGATTGGGTCTATTCTTTCATGTATTCTTTGTTCTTAGTTGGTTTGGGGGGGGTGAGGGCAGGAGACCTTGGACAAGATGTCAGAAGAGAGCAGCCCTGTGTGAGATGGTGACAGCACCCTCCGGACACCAGCTCATCTTCCATTCCTCTCCTTGCACTGAGAGGACTTGTCCAGGGTATAAAATGAACATAAATTGTTCTTTGACCTCACTGTATCAGGTCAAGAGATTTTTCTTTGCAACCATAAATACAAGAGAGCAAAGCGTGTCCTGTGGGTACATTATTTTCTTGCAGATTATAGACATTGGGACATTTCCAAAATTCATATCAGTACCTTTTAGGAAATAATGGAAGCTCTGAATCAATAGACTTGAAACCAAAGATGTTTCCCTGATTCACAAGCTGTACAGTCATTAATTAAGTAGCTGAGTGCTGGCTATTTGACCAGAGCAGTGCTTAAGTGTGTTCCTACCCTCTTACCCACACCATTGATCTCATGCATTATTAGGCACCCAGAGCCTTCTTGGGGTTTTGTGCAAACTGTATTTACCCTTCTCAATTTTGATTAAACAGAAATGTCCTTGGGTGTGCTACAGCTGGCTGAGATGTTCCAGGAGCAGCACATTCCTTAAGAATGGCACGGAGAGGATGAGGGGATGGTGCTGGATGTGGCAGCTCTGCCAGGCTGCTGCACGGCACATCCTGGGCCTGGGGCTGGCTCTGCTCTCCTCACACCTTCTCTGGAGGCTTTCCCCTCAGCAACCCCTCAGCTGGTGCATCTCCACCTGCTTTTATGGGGTTTTCCCCTGTTAAATGAGATTATTTAGCCAGGAAAACATCCACTGTTGCTTGCAGAGCCAACAGGCAGATTCCTCCAGGAGGCATCAGCACATCAGGTGCACTTTGCTCCCCTTCCAGCAGCCCCTCTCCGGGTGCAGGATGTGCCTGGTGCGTCTCTGCCAGCATTTCTGCTTTCATCACCATCCATCAACCCCAGCAGCCGTGGCTGTTTGCAGGTGGAAGCCAAGAGCTGTGGGCACCCTGCTAACTAAAACTGTTGCTTTCCTCATGGCTGCTCCTGCGCCTCCTCACTCAGCCCTGCCAGGCACGATGCTCCCAAGGCAGCCCAGCAGCAGCTCCCAGCATGCTCCCAGTGCTGCCCCAGTGTCCCTGGCAGGCACCTCCTCACCCCTGTGTCCTCAGGCTGGCAGGGACAAAGCTCTCTGTGCCCTCCCAGGACAGCTCCAGTCCCGGAGCCACCTTCCAGGGGGATGTGCCGTGTGCCCCCTGTGTCCCCTGAGTGCCCTGGGACTATGTCCCTGTTGGGCACAGCAGCTCAGGACATGGCTGTGCACACCTGTGGGTGCTTTCAGGAAGTTCTGAACACTCTGTGACAGAAAAACGAGCACTGGTGGAAGCCACCAAGGGGTACAGCTGGTGGGGAACACAGTGCTGAGAGAAAAAGCACCAGAGCTACAAAGCAAATGTCTTCTGGCACTGCTGGCCACAATAAATAGTTATTGTTTGACAGGTCCCTGCTCAGCACGGAAAGCAGAGGAGTAAAGGTATGAGATGAGCTATGAGGGAAGCTGCAGGACAGATTTTTGCAAGTTGTGGCGTCCTGCCAGTCACCAGGAAAGATGTGACAGGGCACACACTTCCAGCCACAGGGGTGGGGATGCCTCATCTTTCAGTCTCAGAAATAACATTGTGAAATGACAATGACAATGATGGCTGATCTGGTGTCCAGCTGCAGAGCAGTTCAATCATTCACTCTCCCTGAGGGCCAGTCAGATTGTCCTGGGAGGGCAGTGGAGGAGCACGAGCTGTTATGGAGAGGTTAAAAACTGCTCTGCACTCAGTGACCGATGTGAGCACTTGGCTTCTCCTGCCAGCTCCATGCGACACGGAAGAGACTGGGACTTTTCCTCTCTTAGGCTTAGCTTGTCTTCCAGAGGAAATTCTACAGAGCTACTAAAACACCCAAATCCAGCTCTGGAAGAGTTGCCAGCAGCACTTCCAACACCTCTCAGCACCAACAGGCTGGTCCTGGCTCCTCAGAGCTCTTCCTTACTGTGATCATGCGCACGTGGCACAGAACTGGGTCCCTGGGGCTAACAGGAGGCAAGGAACCCATCAGCTGGGAGCCATGAAGGATTTATCCCTTGGAGAACCCCACCCTGCCCACAGGCACTCACCGTCGTGGCGTACTGGATGTCCCTCCAGATGGAAGTCTCCCGGGAGAGGTCCGAGTCCTCGAACAGGTTCTCCAGGATAACCTCTCCTATCATGTCGTGCCTGGAGAACCTGTCAAAGTCAAAGACGCTCAGGTGGAGCTTCCTGCTGGCCAGCTCCTCGTGGGGCACGGGGAAGTGGAAGGACTCGTCAAAGGTGGGGTTCAGAGTCTTCCTGTGCACTCGCGTCTGGAACTTGCGCTTGCGGTCGGGCAGGAGGTAGATCTTCACGTAGGGATCCGAGCTGCCACAGAAGTCTTTGGCTGGCAAGTCAAAAGCCCTGAGAATCCGGACAGTCAGCGTCTCGTTCTCGTAGTCATACTTGAGAGTGAAGTTGATTTTCCCACAGGTTTTCTCTGCCTCTTTCTTGGGGTCCTCGGTGTCCACGGTTTTTTGTTTGTAGAGCTCGGGTTTGATGCGGCCGATGCTGGTGGGCTGCTCGGCCACGGCCGGTGCATCCAGGCCGTAGTCCATGCTGGACACGTGCATCTGCCGGGGCAGGTGCCTCTTGAAGGAGATGTGCCTGCAGGGGGGACACACAAACAGCTCGGTGGCTTTCCAAGGACATGGCTCTCCTTTTTCAGCCCACAAGTCAGGAAGGAACGGAGCACAGGAGCAGCTCCATAGGTGCTCCTGAGCTCTGCAGTGAAACCATGTATGTTGTGGGGATGAACACCTCCAGAAACCTTCAAGGAACCAAGCCAGCAAATTCCTTAAATTCCAGAGTATTTGCCACCAGCTGTTTTTTCTCACCTGTGGCACAAGTCACAGCCCACAACTGGACCCCACAGATGGGTCCAAACAACTCCTTACCTAAATCATACAGAACCACGTGGAGACTTTCCCCACCCTCAGTCCTTACACTTCCAAGATACTGGCACTAAGATCTCTCAGGCAAAATAAAAGCCTTTTACCTGGTTTTTTGGGGTTGGTTGATTGGTTGGTTTGTTGGTTTTGTGTGGTTTGTTTGGTTTAGTTGGTTGGTTGGTTTTTTGTGAGAGAACCACAACCAGTTCAGAAGGTGAAGTTTTATTCATAGAGCCATAGAAGAGTTTGGGTTCAGAGGATTTTAAAGCTCATCTCGTTGCATCTCGTTGCATGGGCAGGGACACCTTCCCCTGGCTCAGCTTGCCTCAAGGCCTGTCCAGCCTAGCTTTGCTGGATATTGCTGCTTCCAGACTTTTCCAACAGACTCATCAAGAACTGAGAGATAATTGTTGACAGGGAGGGAGGCACAGCCTCATCAGGAAGCATCTCTTGCCTTGAGCTCTCCTCCAGCACAAGCAGTATGTGAGCAAAGCTTTATCTGAACAAAGCACAAAAGCTTTCTGTGGACTCAGGGCATTATTTCAGATTATCTGGTGTTTACGAGAGCAGTTTGTGGAGTTATTTAACCAAACTAAGAACTCTACAGTCAGAGAATTAGCTTTCAGTGATACGTGGAGGTATCCTCAGAAGTATTTTGGACAGGGTTAGGCTGGGCTGTGAATCAGAGGGAACCTGCCAAGGAGAAAGTGGGTTTGAAACCTGCCCACGTACAGTCAAGTCCCACTTTGTTTGTCCTAATTCAGGCAGACTGAGGGATTTTTTCTCCTCTGTTGGAAAGGTGTAATAAAAGCAGAAGGAGCGTGTGCATGCAGAGAGGGAATCAGCTGCCCAAAAAGCAGTGAGGATAAATAAAAGAGTGTGGCTCACAAACGCAGGTGGCACCGTGCTGATTTAACTCAGCTCCTTCAAACGGGGCTGCCATCAGAGCCTCACTAATCCTGCGAAAGAGCAGCCAATTTTCTGAGCAGTGCCTGATTTCCCTGTCACACTCCTGTGCACATCCCAGGCAGGGCCAGCGAGGCAAACAGGAGAGCTGGGGCACAGCCAGGACCCCGTGATCCCTCTTTCCTGTCCCCATTTCACCACCCTCTGTGTCAAGGAGAGATGCTGCATTTCACAGGATCACAGAATGGTTTGTGTTGGAAAGGAACCTCAAAGTTCACCTCATTCCACCCCCTGCCACGGGCAAGGACACCTTCCACTATCCCAGACTGCTCCAGTCTTGCCTTGGGCACTTCCAGGGATGGGGCAGCCACAGCTTCTCTGGCCAAACCTGTGCCAGGGGCTCACCCCACTCCGAGTAAAGAACCCCTTTCTAACATCTAATCTAAATCTCTCCTCAGTATCCATGGTGAGAAGGTGTCCCAAGGCTCACACAGCCTTTCCCTGCCTTCCTGAGGATGATGCTGTTGTCTCTGTCCCCATCTGAGCACAAGCATTGAGCGCAGCTGGTTCTGGGCTTGTGCAGTGAGCGATCCATCAATTGTGCTGATCTGATTGTTTCTGCCAGGAGCCACAACAGAGAGAGAGAGCCAAAAGGTCTAATTCTGCCTGACAGGGTACATCATTGATACTTCAGCCTGCCTCTCATGTTAGAACAAAATTAAAGTGGCCAAAGCTTGCGGGTGACTTGACACAATGAGGTCAAGTTGCAGTAATAGGGCTCAAATCCCTGATTTTTTAAAAGAGCCACGGTAAGCCAGTCTTAACACAACTGTTGGTTAACGGCCAAGTTTTGGACAGTAATCTGGTGTGTAGGTGCTCCCTTTAGTCTCCCTGATGGTACCTGAACCTCAAGCTCCATCCAACAACCCTCCCACGTCTCCAGCTGCTCACAGAGCAGTGTCCCTGCTGAGCACCCCATTCCTGCTGAGCACCCCATCCCCACCCAGCAGAATCATGGAATATCCTGAGCTGGAGGCAACCCACAAGGATCATCCAGTCCAGCTCTTACCCCTGAACAGACACCCCCAAATCCCACCCTGGGAATCCCTGGCATCACTGTCCAAACTCTCCTGGAGCTCTGGCAGCCTCGGGGCTGTGCCCATTCCCTGGGGAGCCTGGGCAGTGCTTTCCTGATATCCAACCTAAACCTCCCCTGGCCTAGCTCCAGATGTCCCCCCCAGGTCCTGTCACTGTCACAGGGAACAGAGATTGGAGCTGCCCTTCTGGAGGAGCCGATGAGCTCCAAGCTCAGGCTCCTCCAGGCTGAGCATCCCATCCCATGGATCCCATCCCATGGATCCCATCCCATGGATCCCATCCCATGGATCCCATCCCATCCCATCCCATCCCATCCCATCCCATCCCATCCCATGGATCCCATCCCATCCCATCCCATCCCATCCCATCCCATGGATCCCATGCTATCCCATCCTATCCCATCCCATCCCGTGGATCCCATCCCATCCCATCCCATGGATCCCATGCCATGCCATGCCATGCCATGCCATGCCATGCCACGCCATCCCATCCCATCCCATGCTATCCCATGGATCCCATCCCATCCCATCCTATCCCATGGATCCCATGCCGTGCCATGCCATGCCATGCCATCCCATGGATTCCAACCCATGGATTCCATGCCATCCCATCCCATCCCGTGGATCCCATGCCATCCCATCCCATCCCATGGAACCCACCCCAGCCCAGCCCTCACCTGGTGGAAGAGGCAGGCTCCGTGGTCTGCCTCTGGATGCGCGTGCGCCGCATGATGTGATCCTTCATGGACATCTGCACCTCAGCGGGGATGTCCGGGGACGTGTGGCTGATCTTCACGGCCGCCTCCAGGAAGCTGATGGCCCCCGAGTCCTTGAGCTTGTCTGCCATGCTGTCCTTGTGCCCTGCCTCGCTGCGCAGCACGGCCAGGTGGGAGGAAAGGGTCTTGTTCCTCCAGGGAACCCAGCACAGCTTCCAAAAGAGAAACACAAACACTGCCACCAGGGCCAGGCCGCACACGATGACTATCACTGCAAGGAGGCTGACGGAGAGCTCTGGGGAGAGAAGGACAGCGACAGGGAGGGGTGGGGAACAAGAAAAGAGAAGGCAGATGGTGAGAAAGTCAAAAGTGAAAGGAAGAAATGGTCCAAAGTGACTTAAATCACAGCTAATGGAGAGCTCCTAGTGCGTTCTTCCAGCCAGAGCCAAACCCAAGCGAGCACCCCCTGAGTGGCTCGGGACACACCTGGGGAGAAATGGGTTCCTCCATATGGGCAGAGCTGTGAGGTTTTACACCCTGATGCTCAAATTGGCTATAAAATACCATCCTTGGTTTGTTCTGCGGCATCAGCAAACTGCTGAGTCTGAAAGCAAGGAGATCTGTACAATTCCATGGTAGAAACAAGCTCGGGTGCTGTACCACAGAAAGTGCCTTTTTGCTTTGTGTCACAGCTGCTCAGGCACAGTAATGAAAAAAATCCATCTACCAGGGGCCTGGAAGTGGATTGTTGTTGTATTATCAGCGCCCACATCTTGTCCAGATGTGCCCATAGGGAATAAAAAGTGGATACCAAAACCAAGGAAAAAATAATCACAAGCTGCTGATGCAGAGAAACCAAACACAACAGGAGTTTGTACAGAAAGCACCACACAGTGTTCCTCACTCTGAACAGCACAGGAGCTGCGTGTGTGCTCTGAGGCTCTGAGGCAATTTTACCTCATGTGTGGTGTATTTCAGTCCCTTTTCCGGAGAGGAAAGAGCTTCCATACGTGTGGCTGATGAATCAGGAAAAATGGAATATATATATATACGTGTGTGTATATAAATATATATATACATATATATATATATATATATACACACATCATCTAGGCTGTGAAATGAATCACAGCACTGCACATAGAGAAAACATTGGCTATTTTTGCTTCCTTTCCTACAGTTTATTAATTCCTTGATTCCCATCCAGACCAAAACGCTGAGAGCTCAGGATCCCAAGGAACACCAGTCCCTGGTGGTGGAGCCAGGCTTTGTTCTGGAAGTCAGCCTGTAGCATGGACAATTCCATCGTGGGCTGCTTTGAGCTCATGGACAATTCCTTGCCTGCTGTGATATTTGTAGTGCCCAGTAAAGCCACACTCAAAAAATTACCTGAGTGCAAGTCAGGACAGAAAGACAAATAAAAAATCCCCCCAAATTTATATGGAGCAACCCTTACCTCTTACCCTCCCTATTTATGTCTATTCTTAGACCATAAGTGTTTTGAATTTGAATTCCCCACCTGAGCCCCAAGGAATGGGGTGGGTGCCTTGTGCATTTCTGAGCCAGGGAATTCCCCTCTGTGCTGCATCACAGCTGCTCTAAATGTGATTCCAGATGTGTTTTACCTTAAACAGCAGCCATAAAACACCTTCTGTTCCCTCTGATCATATAGTTTGGTTTTGTAAAGGTGTAATAAGACATTTAATTATAGAATCACATGATGGTTTGGGTTGAAAGGACCTTTAAGACCATCTCATCCCACCCCCTGGCATGGGCAGGGACACCTTCCACTGGACCAGGCTGCTCAGACCCCCATCTAACCTGGCCTTGATGTTAAGGCTGAGAAAAATCTGTGAAATATGAGGAAAGACAAAATTTTTATCTTTAATAAATAGCTGAATTTTAAAATTATTGAAAAGAACTCCCACAATCACAACAAAACAGCAAACCCCCCATGCAGCATTGGTGAACCACGACAGCAAAGTGTTCAGGAGTAAATTTGCATCCCCAAATTTCACTCAGGCCTCTCCGGGAATGCAGCAGCCAATGCAAATTTGGGATTCTCGCACCAGCTCCTGTAAGTGAAATCTCCAGGCAGCATCAGACACAAAATGTGGCATCCACACCCGAGCAAGCCAGCCCTGGGAAGCCATCTGCTCTTCCTGATATCCCAGAGGAAAGCACTGCATTCCCACAAAATTTCTGAGCCCAGCAAAGCCAGCAGGAGCTCCAGCAAAACTCCCTGACTGCCCGCGGGGTTTTCACTCGAAGGGAAGGGCTGGAAGGGATGGGATGGGAAGGAAAAATGTCACCCAGGGGTTTCTGCAATTTCTCTTTCCCTTCCCAGCCTCCTGTACAGGTCGTTTATTTTCTGTTGTAGCTCCGAGGCGGGAGCACAGATCGCTGCTGGGGTGAGTAAACAGGGCCCATCTCATTCAATAATAAATAAGGTTGTGCCAGTCAGCAGCAGAGCTTCCTCAGAGATTTGCCTAAATGTATTCTCACCAAAGCTGAGAGCACAGAGCCTCCACTTCCCTATTGTTTGAGTTAAACCTTGGAATTGTGCCCAGGAAACTCAGTGTCAAACACCCATAAGAAAACTCAAGAACCTGGACTTTTTGCAAATACGTCTGTGTTGGTACAAAGGAAATCATTGCAATGGAGAATCTCTCACTGCTGGGAATTGCTGCGTGACAGAGAAGATTTTTTGAAGATATTTCCACCCATCCCAAGGAGGTTTTTAGGCTGCGTGGCTCTGCCAGCACACCAGGCTCATTAATGGAAACCATCAGAAATAATCAATTATCCTTTCAGAAAACCTGTTGCCAGCTTGAGAAAGATCCTGGTTCCTGTCACTCCTTGCAGGGCTGGCATTCATAATGCATCTGACAGGATTCACAGATACTTTTATGCATGACCTCCCACTCCCTCCTCTGACAGCTGACACAAAGCACGAGTGGAAGGGATCAGGATTTTACAGACATTTTTAAAGCATCTGCCTGCTTAGAATATTGGGTTGTTTGAAGATGGCATTGAATTCGCCGAGACTTTCTCGTGACTTATTAAACTTAAATATCAATTGTACAGAGGTGACCTTCATTGATTTAATGAGCTTTCTCGTATGAATTTGAAAATACCAGTTACTTTCTAAAAAATACCTGAATATTGAAAATGCTATGCTTTAAATGTCCTTTAACTTACATGAAACTGTAAAAACAAGATAATTCCTCACCTAACAGAAAATGCCCCGTGGCCAGAGGCTGCTTTGGTATTCCTGGCACAGGCAGAGGTAAGAACAGTTCCCCCTAAAGGACACCTCAGCCCAGGGGAAGAAGGAGCTCCTTGGTTGATATTATCGCTTCTTTTTCAAGGTTTGGATCCAAGGTGTGGGGAACAGAGGGAAAAGAGGGACACGCCAGCAGTGAGAAAGGGCTCTGTCTAAAGCAGGAACAGCTCAGATCCCAACTGCTCACAAGAGACAGAGTCACATCATCACTCTGAGCAATGTCCCACCTGGGGAAAAACACGACAAGAACTGTGGTTTTATTCCCCTCAAAGAAATTAACATTTATTTGTCACTTTGTTATGGGGTAAGTGGTGTGGGAGAAGTGCAGAGCAGCTCCAGCCATTCCTCACCCTGGTCCCGTCGAGCTCAGTGCTGCTCCCTCATCCTCACCCAGATCCCCTGGGAGACTCGGGAGAAGCTGGAAAATTGGTCTTATTACAGCTTGTAATTGAAAAGATAAAGCTTAAAAGAAGGAGGTTGCAAACACGAATTAACATGGCTGTTATCCAGCCTGGCTCCCCCCGGGTGCTGCTTCCCGGAGGAAACCTTGGCTGGAAAATGCTTTTGGCTGCAGGGCAGCAGTGACAGAGCTCCTGCCTGAGCCACAAGGAGCAGGGAAGGATGGACATGGATCCAGCCCTGGAAGTGCCCAAAGCTAGGCCAAGACCTTGAAAAACCTGCTCCAGTGGGAGGTGTCCCTGCCCATGGCAGGGATTTGGGACCAGATGACCTTTAATGTCCATTCCAACAACTCAACATTCTGTGATTCTTTGAATCCATTATTCTGTGATTCTGTGATCTACATGCTTGAGCTGGTACGTTCAGGATAAGCCATTGAGCTTATATATTTATTATATACTTATTTTATAACTCACTTGTTATCCAAGCACCACAGAAAAGACCTGACAGCGATGGGGACACCAAGAGCAAAATTGGATTCTCTCAATGTCACCCAAAACCGATCTCATTTCTCCTTTGACTTGACTTCTTGGTTTGTGGTTTTTTTCTGGTTTTGCAACACTCAAACCCCTTGCAATTGAAGCTCACCAAAAAGCTCAGAGAATGGCTCCAAACTGCAACATTTCCAAGGTCACTACTTTCTACTGCCTTTAAATCAGAGACAAATGGGCCAGGTCAGCACAAAGAAGCAGTGGTTTACAGTTTAAATCTGTAAAGCTAAAAGCAAACTGGGGAAGGGGCAAACACGCCTGGGTTAGTCCAGCCCTTCCCACCAGGGAATCCAAGGGCTTGTAGAGCAGCTCCTCAGCACAGCCCCCTTTTTGCTTCACCCTGGATGGGAGCTAATGAAGAGATATGGTCCAGCTGCCTCTCAACTTGATGTCCCTGCTGACTTCCTAATGCCCAAACTGAGTTACCAAAGGGGATAATTAGCAAAGTCCAACCCGAAAGTGATTAATAATACGACAAAGTCATGATTAGAGCAGTCTATTAACTGCTAGACAATAGTGCTCTAATTGTGGCAACATTGACTTTTACTGCTGTGAAGAAGCTTGCACTGTCATTAAAGAGATTCATGGATAACTCCGAGTTTAATGTGAAGAGTAATATTTAATATCCTGAAGATGTAATTTAGCTTTTCCTTCCACCCACTCCCCACAGAGAAAACACAACATGTTTGATGGCTCTCTCAGCACTCCAGCAGCCATTAGTCATTCCAGCTACCTGTTGCATTCAAACAAAGTTGGAATGGCACGAGTGGAAGTTCAAGAGGCTGGAAATTCTCAGTGAGCTGCAGTGTGGGACCAGGGTGATGCCACCAGGACCTGTCTGTCCCCTTCCTGCCTTGTCACCTGTGAGGGCACAAACATTTCCTCAGGTCCTGGAGCCCTCACCAAGGCTGTGGGGACAATGACCTGACCTTCTGCCACCACGGCTTCCCTGGGCACAGACCCAGGCACAGCCACCAGCCTAACCCTGCCAGGTGCCCAGGGCATCTTCCCTGTGGGAGGTTCTTCCTCCTAAGCTCTCCGGTGGCCCATGGAAAATCTGGGCATCAGGGAGAGCTCGGGCTGCTTTGCTCCCTGCTGGGATCCCTTCAGCTGCAAAATAGCTCCTGGCTATTCTGAGCTACAGCCTGGAGCATGGAACATCCTCCCACAGCCAGAGCTCCTGGCAGGGCAGCTCCAGGAGGTGGCAGAGCCTGGAGCAGGGGGTGATGGTGGCCGCCTCACTCACAGCCCCACCGTGGCTGCTTCCCCAGTGCCACACACCGAGCACAGCTCTCACCACCCCTGCAGACACCTCCAGCCTTCTCTGCCCATTTTCTGCTGTATTTTTCCCCTGCAGGAGCATTTGTGAGGATATATTGTTGTGTTTCTGTAGGACTTTGCAGGGAGCAGCCTCTCAAGTGATGGATTACTACAAGAGGAGCTGCTGGAGGAGAGCAGGCGGCTCTGGGGCTACAACACAACCACGTGAGGCACCCACCAACTGCTGATCTCATTTTCTCTCGATTGAGGAGCATCAGCAATGTGAGCCTGATTAGCTGAGGGCTGGAAATCGGGCATGGGGAGTGTGGTGGATTTTGGAGCTGTGGGCAGGGGGGAGCACAGGGCAGCAGCTGCAGAGGAGGAGGGGTCCATCAAACCCCAGCCGCTGAGATGGTTGTTCAGCAAAACTGCTCAGCTTTGGAGGAAGGAACAGGGACTGGATGGAACAGAAATCAAACATTAGAACCCCACAGCAGCATCCAGCAGCACCCCAGTGACCTGAGGGAATGTCCCCTCTGGGGACACAGCACAGAGCAGACCCTGAGAGGCACCACGGAGGCTGCAGCAAGCAGAGCCCTTTGCAACAGAGACTCTGGAAAGGAGGCTGCTGGCTTGTAAATCCTGGGATGCTGCTGTGGGTGAGAGGTGAGCTGCAGTGCAGCATCGTGCAGTCCTCAGCCAGCTCCTCACCCCTCTCCACGCCTGCCATGGCCTTGGGAATGGCAGCAGAGCAAGGGACACACATCAGACACCCTGCCACCCCACAGAGCCGCAGCTCCTGCACCAGCAGGCTCTGTGATTCCAGAGCTCAGTCTGTGGGCACAGGGCATGGCAGGGACAGCACTGCAGGGCCGCTCTCTGCCTGCCCCTCTCTGCTGGGGTTGTGTCCAGCGTGTCAGTCCCCTGCTGATGGCTTCGTTGTCACATTTCAGGCCCCCTCGCTGCCATTTGGCTGCCATTTGAAACTTCATCAAGTTCTTGATTCGCCGGCAGTGCTCTCCAGGCAGGCAGGAGCTACAGGAATATGCCCTGAAATATTCCTGAGCTAGACGAGTCATTAGGAGCTGTCACTTCAAAGTCTGGCTGCCGTCAATTCTGGTGCTCAGCAGCCTGGCAGGAGGGAGTGCTGCTCAAACAGCGCTCAGGTGGGTCCTGCCCAGGGGAAACATCTCATCAGCTCCTCAGCAGATGTCAAAGGGTCAGGTCAGGACACAATTCCAGGGGGGGCAGAGCTCCCCTGCCCCTCGGATGTTCTCTCATGCTGGGGAGGTGACAAGGCTGCGGAGCCCCCTGAGCAGCACCCATCCCATCACCTGCGGGTCTGGGGATCACAAACCCCGGTTTTTTTAGACCCTCCCAGCTTCTCCTGCCCAGGGAGGGATCCCAGCAGCAGGAACACGAGTCAGATGTCACCCAGAGTTGGAAGAGAGGGAAATGAAATCACAGAAGTGCTTGGCACCATCCAGAAAGAAGCAGAATCATAGGCTTATGGAATATCCTGAACTGGAAGGGATCGATAGGCACCATCCAACCGAACCCCCAGCCCTGCACAGACACCCCCAAATCCCACCCTGGGCATCCCTGGCATCACTGTCCAAACTCTCCTGGAGCTCTGGCAGCCTCGGGGCTGTGCCCATTCCCTGGGGGGCCTGGGCAGTGCCAGCACCCTCTGGGGGAAGAACCTTTCCTGATACCCAACCTAAATCTCCCTGACCCAGCTCCAACCACTCCTTCAGCTCCTGCCCCTGCTCACAAACCATTTTGATTTTTTCTCTTGGTAATGAAAGTAAAAAACCACTGATTGTTCCTCTCATCTGGCAAGGGCTGCACAATGGTGGGAAATATCCAGGGAGACCCTGAAAACCCCCCCCCAGTCCGTGCACACTCCCAGCACCACAGGACAGGTTTGTCCAGGTGAAGGCAGCCAGCCCCAGCTGCTCTGGACATGCCCAAGCCTTGCTTTGTTATTCCATATCGACCACAAGTAATTGCACAGAAGGCAGCACAGGGAATGTGAGCTGAAAACAGTTTCTCCCAGTTTGCTGAGCACTGTCACTCTCAGCTCATCACACAGAGCTCAGTGGCACAGGCCCCTCTCAAAGCAGAGGGGTGGGAAGCTCAGGAGGGGGATGTCTGAAAGGAGACATCACAGAATTGTGGATTCATGGAGTGGTTTGGGTAGGAAGGGAATTTAAAGCCCATCTCCTTCCACCTCCTGCCATGGGAGGTGGGCAGGGACACCTTCCTCTATTCCAGGTTCCTCAGAGCCCCATCCACCCACAGAGTCTCCCTGGAAGCTAAAATGAGATTTATCCGGTTCCTGTGCTTCCCCAGTCCTTGGACACTGAGTCCTGCACTATCAGCTCCCACCAGCTTCCTCCTGCCAGCACGGGCTCCTCAGGAACCCAGCAGAGCCTCCCCATCTCCTGCACACCCCCAGCCAGGAAATGGATCCCGGGAAGGTCATGGCAGGAATGCTCCAACTGCCTGTGCCAAAGTTTCAGTCAGACAGCAAAAAACTTCTGAAAAATTAATTTGCTGCTACCACAGGGTTCCTGCCATGCAAGAGCTTATCAGAATGCAAACTATAAGCTTCAAAGGGGAGGATGAATCAGAAGCTATTTTGAGAGTAATTATATAAGACTATAAAACTCAAACCATCTCATTATTGCACGTTGAGGATGGAGACAACCCTTCACACGGAGACCTCGCAGGGATCTGGTGTTTCCAGTGGCTGATCCATGGCCCAAGAGCAAACAGCAACCTCATCCCTCCCAGCCAGGCAGAAGTTGCTTCCCTGAGCAGTGCCAGGGCTTCCCTCACTCTTTGCTATGTTTCCTGTGGGGTTGTGGTTCTGTAGCTGGGAAATGAACTGGAACACGAGACAAAAACAACTTCTTCCAAAGTTCTGCTCCTTTAACTGTTGCATAATTTAGAATCACAGAATGTCCTGAGCTGGAGGGATCCACAAGGATCATCCAGTCCAACCCCCAGCCCTGCACAAACACCCCCAAATCCCACCCTGGGCATCCCTGGCAGCGCTGTCCAAACTCTCCTGGAGCTCTGGCAGCCTCAGGGCTGTGCCCATTCCCTGGGGAGCCTGGGCAGAGCCCAGAACCCTCTGGGGAGGAACCTTTCCCAAAATCCAAGCTAAACTCCCCTGGCACAGCTCCAGCTGCTCCCTTGGGTGCTGTCACTGTCACAGAGAGCAGAGATTTCCCTGGGAATTTGCTCTCCTGGAAAGCAGCTCTCAGCTCGTTAGCACCAACACCTGCAAATTCACCAATTTTACAAACTCCAACTTATAATTAAGGAGAAAATACTCAAACCATGAATCTGCGCTTGGAATAAAGTTCTATTCCAACATCCACAGCCCCAAGGCTTTCCCATGTCATGCTGGAGCCTCAGGGCTGTGAGAGGATGAGCTCCTGGGACACCCCCGAGCTGTCACCTGCATCGTGCCCTGCCTGCAAGGAGCACAGACAGTGTTTTTATCCCAGCCCACACATCCAGGCTGCAGCTGAGGCTCCTGCTGTGCCCTGGCCCGGAGGAGGCAGCTCAGAGGTGTGGGAGATGCTGGTGCTGTCCCTGTCCCCTGCTCAGTCCCTGGGTGGGGATGTCACACCTCGTGGTCTGACTGAGCTGATTGAACGAGTGCATTAAACAGAGAAGAGACACTGCAAACCCTTTGGCACCTGGGGTTGTTCAGTTCATGGTTTGGTCCTCCTTTCACCCAGGGAACAGACAGCAAATGCTCTCAGACAGGGGAGTGGGAGCTGCTCCAGCTCCAGGGGAGCTCAAAAAGCCAGGGGGAAATCTGAACAGAGAAATTCAGAGGGACACAGAGAAGGTGATTCTCAAGTGCAGAGTCAGCCATGAGGCACTTCACCTCCCTCTGTGTATATATATTAAAAAAATGGAAAAAAAACTCCTACAAATCACAGAATCGTTAAGGTTGGGAAATGCCTCCATGATAATTGAGTCCAACCAAATGGAAGTGAACAATACTCCAAAGAAAGGGATGGGAGGTAAGATAAGAGTTTTGTGGCCTGGAGCTTGTGCTTTTCCCACTGAAATAGAAGGGATAAAGAGTAAATTGCCCAAAAAGAAGGCAAAAATCCTGAACAGCTGAGGAGCACAGCCTGGCTCTGCGGGCAGGAGGAACCTCCACTGTAGAGCTGGGAAACCCCACAGGAGCTGCATCTCTGAGGGGCTGCAGCCCCAAATCCGAGTATCCAGGGTCCCAGATTCCCTCCTGGACCTGGACTCTGCCCATGGAGAGCCCTCAGCCCATCCTCAGCTCCATCTCCCCAGAAGGACCTGCAGACAAAACTCCCCTCTCCCAGCACCCCCACAAATCCCACTGGTGACCGTGGGCTTCACACTCTGCTGAGACAGCAGGGACAAGAACTGACCCCAGTAAAGTGGCTGGGCTGGAGGAGACCCATCCCAGCCCCCTGAGACAAAATATGTTGGTTTTCAGCCATTATTGACCGATTTGGGCTTTCCCTCCAGGCTGCATCCAAAGCAGATATGTCACTGAACTTCTGCTGGCGTGTGTAACCCAAAGGGGAACTTTGTGCTGTCAGAAATGCAGAGTTTCTGTTATAAAAAGTGACAAAAAAAAAGGGGGAAAAAAAACTTTTTCAAGCCGAAGGAAACATTCCCCGGTGATTTATGTCAGTTTTTGACTTAATCAGCTGCTCTCTAGAGCATTATAAATGTGATAGGAAGAGTTGTCATTGCTTTCTGCCTAACTGATGACAAGCTAATGAACTATTATAAGCCACAGTGAATGCAATTATGGCACAGGGCTGTGTGCTAATCCCATGACATTTTATCACAATATTCTGTAGCAACATCTGTAAACAACGTGGTGCTGCTGAACACACACAGTGCCCAGGGCTGGGGTTAAATCCCTGCGGAGCATCCTCATCCCCCGGGCTGTCACCCTGCACAGGCAGGACCTGAGCCGAGCCCTGAGTGCCAGGACAGCCTGGCTGAGGCTGCTCAGCACTGGGGAAGCCTCAGAGCTGGAGCTGAGCAGAGCCAGGCAGAGAGGAAGCCACGGAAATCCAGGCACTTCTGGGATGCAGAAATCCAATTGCGTTTCAGGATGTGAAGCAAACAGAACAAGTAAAAGCTTTTCGCTCTCTCTCGGTCTCCCCTGAGCAACAAAAAACCCCAGAACTTGAAATTTCCCTTCAAAAACTTGATCAAAGCTGTGTGTTGTGAGACACCAGCGAGGCTGGGCTCAGCAGTGCCTCTGTGCCCAGACTCTGCACCCTGGAGCTGCCACCTCGCTGCCCCTCACCTCCTACCCCGGGATTCAATTTTGGGGAAAGGTTTCCCTGAGCCTCCCTCTCAGACTCCATTTTGGCTCAAAAAACCACCAAAACCTGGCTGGCTTGAAGAGATCTCAGGGTAAAGCTTGGCAGGGAGCAGAACTGGGGTCTCTCCCCATCCCAGTGCTGGAAGCCCCCTGCCCTGGGATCCAGGCTCCACAACAGGACACAGCCTGGGGACCCCAAAAAGCTCAGCCAGGGTGGGCAGAAAACCCCAAGTCTGGCACCAGGCAGCCCAAAAAAGCTTCCCAGAGACTTTCCTGAGTGCCCCTGCCTAGGACACAGAGCCCCTCCAGCATAAGGCTCCTTGAGCTCCTGGGACATTGTGGATGAGTTCATTGCCTGGACCTGCCCCATGAGAAACCCAAACTGGAGGATTCTTCCAGAGCTGCTCTGGCTGCAGGTGCTGCAAAGCCCGGGTGAGACCCAGCCCAGCCTGGTGCCCTGCAGCTGCCAACTGGAGACACCCAGACCCAAACCAGCCAAAAAAACCCACATCAGTCCCTCTTTCTCTGTCCCTCTCAACTTATCACGCTGATAACATCAGCACAGCACCGGCAGAGCAGCATAGGCACATCCCGAGCTGGATCCAGATGGAGCAGCCAGGAGAGATTCACCTCCCTGGAGCCCCAGCAGGTACAGGGACCTGCACCGAAATGCAGGGGTTTGGAACAGAGCATTTCTTTGTTCAAGCTGCCCTGAGTGAGGAGGGAACTTGCTGCCCATGGCTCTGCTCCTGCCATCAGCAGCTGCTGCTGCTTCCATTAGCTTGGAACAAAGACAGGGATCTGTAGCCCCTCCAGAGTGCTGCTGTGCAGCAGTGGAGAGTCAGGCTGGGCTGCCTGATCCTGCACATTGATTAAATGCATTCTGAGATGCCCTTTCCCAACGGCTCCTACCACTCCATACCCTGCAGCTCCCAATTATTTCAGCATTTAAACCAGCCCAGATCCACAGCTGGGATCAAACAACTCCAAGCAAACGCTCACCATCATCCAGGAGACGAAGTGCTGCGTCTGGAGAGAGAAACTGAGGAGGTGTCACCTCGCACTGTGCCACACAACTGAATTCATTTCTTTGCAGCAGCCACAAACGCACAGAAAATCAGAGTATCACAGCACCAGGGGCTGGAATTCCTGGGCAATCGTTATTCCAAAGGGTCCAGGGCCGTGAGCCTCGAGGATGGTTTGGAGAGGGCTGCTGTGAAGGGAGCTCCTGGCGTGCTGCCTTCAGGCTTCGCCGCACAGTTTGCTGTGATGTTGTCAAACATGAACCTGCTACAGCACAACAAACTGAACTGAGCACAGAGACACCCCCAGCAGCAGCTGCGCGCCAGCCTCCCCGCAGGAGAACTTTCTTTTTTCCCCTAGGCAGGGAAAATGTACAGTTAATAGACAATCACTGCAAAAACCCCCTCCCCGACCCTCCAGGATGCCATTTTGCAAGGTACAAATATAATTAAAGACAATACATGGCAGAGGCACTTAATTGCATCTCTCCCCAAGAACTGCCAGTGATTGCTCTGTCAGGGAGTGCGCTGGATGGAAACACTCGCAGGCAAGATCCCTGATTTTCCAGCAGATGGGAAGGGAAAAATGCAGATTGACATCTTTGAAATAGAAACAGTGAACGCTAAAGGTAGAAAAAGCTGCCTAACCAAGATGAGATGAAAACCTGGCGTCCTGAGAAAGAATATTCGACTGTACCTGGAAATGCGAGCGGTGAGAAAAAACAGTTATGAAAAACAGGGAGAGTTGAGGCTACAGTTAAATAAAACAATTGTAGCACACACAAGCCCCGCTGTGGGTCTGGTTTATCCCTGCACAATGAACACACACAGGGGAGACCATCGGGCTGCCAGGAGCTCAGGGCGAGTGCAGCAACTCCAGCACAGCCAGGATGCCGAGCAGAGAGCACCTGCAAGCCCAGGAACAGCAGGAACCCTCCCGGAGCCGTCCCACAGAACCGTGGGGAAGATCCGAGCCGGGCTGTGCCCTGGGTTGAACCAGCTCGGAGCACACGCCGGGTCTCAGCGCAACGTCGGGAGAATACTGAGAGCAGGGGGAAAACATTCCACCAGCACAGGCATTTCGCCGAGGCAAAATTAACAAAATACGCTCCGTATTATGAAAAGAAAAAGAAAAAAAAGGCGAAGAATTATTAAAGTAAGTTGAGAAATGCGGACTCACCGGAGCGGCGGCGGCTCCTCGGCGCGGTCCCTGCCCGAGCATCAATGAGCGGCAGCAGCCCCGCCGCTGTTTCTATGGAGTTGGGGATGCTGAGCCTGACTATGCATGAGGCTGCTGCAGCTGCATCCGAACAGGCTCCGGGGCCGCACGGAGCCACAAACACCAGCAGCCTCCCCGCTCTGCCTCGGCAATGGATCGAGAGGCGGCAATGAAGCGGCTGCAAAGCTGCGCCTTTGCAGAGAGGGGCTCACGGAACACGCACACCCCGCGCGGCTCCAGAGGGGCATTTTATTTACCAGGACCATCACAGAGCATTGCCAGAGGCGGCTGGAGAGCCACGGATCCGCACGCAACACACGAGCAGAGACACATGTCTGTAGACAGGCGATTTAATCCGTTTTTCCTCGATTTACTCGGCCGGTTTCAAGCCTATTTCAATACAGTTTTACAAAGCTTCCTCTGGCAGCAAGGTTTGAACCCGATACCTCCAGGATCCGAGCCTGGTTTAGTTGGGCTAAAGAGCAAATCTGCTGCACGTAGCTCTGGCTGCCTCTTTCCTGGGAGGAAAGGCAAGATCCATTTTGCAAGTGCATTACTCTGTGATAAAAAATATATTTGCCCCAAGGAGCTGCTCCTCACATGCCTGGCCTCAGGAAACTCAAGCTTCAGTGCTTAATATTAGCTTTGCCTGGGTGGCTTCGAGCATGTTTACTGTTATATTGACTTAAAATACACTTGAATGGGGATTGAGAAAAGTGTGTTATTACGCCTGGTGAGTAAATTTGAGACGTGCCCATATTTCACAGGTAGTGGCTGAAGGCATCCCATAACCATGAATGGGGGTGTCATCAGCTCTCTATTAGTCAAGCTAATCTATCAGGGGACAAGTTTTTTCCCAGAAAATACTCCAGAAGCAATTTCTCAATAAAAGAATGATCTTGCTGCACCAACGTTCCCACTATGAAAAATCCTCTGTTGCCCAGAAACTCCCCCCTTTCTGTGCCCGCAGCAAGAACACTTCTGTGCTTGGTTTAACATTTTAATATTCTTTGCTGAGTGCCAGGAGGGTGTTCAGCGCTGTATGAGCTGTGCTGCCTGCACCAGGACCTTCCAAAAGAGCAGTTCACACAGGGGGCAGAGCAGTAAACGTGCTCTGAATTATTGGGGACTGGAACACAGGACAGCTGGCACCGAGCGCTGGGGAACACGGGTTAGCAGGAGGTCTCTGTGACTCTGTGAGTTCCCCAGCTGCCCCGTTCCCTCCTCTCTCCAGTTTTCTCCTCCTGCAGCAGGAAAGCACAGCAGCATTTGCTGGGCTGGATCAGGGCATGAGGGAAGGTTTGAGGAGGGTTCTCAGCACGCTGGGATCAACAGGGGCTGCTGGGGACAACCTGCAGCCCCTCTGCACATCCCTCGCTGCCCCTGCCTGGGCCCACCAGGCAGCAGAGCTTTGTACAAATGGATCACTAAGGCAAAGAAAACACCCCAAATTGGGTTATTGAAAGAAAGTTGCAGCACAGAAGTGCTGGGGGTAGAAAGCAAACCAAGAGGTTTTCTCCTGGATGTGTTTTGATCCCGGGATAAATTCCTTCCTGCACCCAGGCACTGTCCTTTAAATCAGTGTCATGAGATGCCGGCTCCAGTCACAGAATCACGGAATCCCAGAATGGTTTGGGTGGGAAAGAGCTTAAAGACCATCCATTTCCACCCCTGCCATGGCCAGGGACACCTTCCTCTGTCCCAGGGTGCTCCAAGCCCTGTCCTGGCCTTGGGCACTTCCAGGATGGGGCAGCCACAGCTGCTCTGGGCACCTGTGCCAGGGCCTCCCACCCTCCCAGGGAACAATTCCATCCCAATATCCCACCTAAACTGAATTTCTTTAGCAACCTTTATCAGCTCTGCAGGATCATTTCAGAATGATTCAAGTTTCCCCTTTTCCCCAGATGATCTCCTGGGCTGGGCTGGCAGCCTCTGTCCTCACCCAGGCTCTGAGAACCCACAGGGAGCAGGACACGGCTCAGGGGAGCCCTGGAGTGAATCAGCAGCCAGCCCAGCTCAGCCCAGCTCAGCTCAGCACAGCCCAGCCCACCCAGCCCAGCTCAGCCCAGCCCAGCCCAGCCCAGCCCAGCCCAGCCCAGCCCAGCTCAGCCCAGCTCAGCCCAGCTCAGCTCAGCTCAGCTCAGCTCAGCTCAGCCCAGCCCAGCCCAGCCCAGCCCAGCTCAGCTCAGCTCAGCCCAAAGTGAGCCCCAGCCTGAGCAGTGCCCAGCTCAGCCCATGCTGAGCTGCACGTGGGAACCCAGAGATGGATGCAGGGATGCAGTGATGCAGGGATGGATGCAGGGATGGATGCAGAGATGCAGTGATGCAGGGATGGATGTAGTGATGCAGGGATGGATGTAGGGATGCAGGGATGCAGTGATGCAGGGATGGATGCAGTGATGCAGTGATGCAGGGATGCAGGGATGGATGCAGGGATGCAGGGACGAGCAGCTGAGCCTCCCTGAGCAGGGACCACACCTTTCATCCCTCCAGGCAGCCCTGGGCAGGAGCAGGCAGGGACAGCTCACTCAGGGGAGCTCAGAGCAGCCCGTGGGGAACCCCAGGATCACAGAACTTCCTGAGCTGGGAGGGACCCACCAGCACCACCAGAGCCCAGCTCCTGGCCCTGCACAGCACCACTCCAACCCTGTTTCCCAAAGGCCTGGAGCCTGCTGCAGCCCCACTCCCACGGGCAGAGGGATGGGGACAGGGGACAAACCACTGTCCCCAAGGTCCCGTGGGGTCCTGACTCCCTTGCTCCACAGCCAAGGACTTTGCCCTTCAGCACAGCTGCACCACAAACCCTCTCAGCTGCACCCAGGAGCTCCCACTGCCCGCCAGGGCACAGAAGGGATGAGCCCATCACCTGTGGTAGCTGCTGTCCCCACAGCCAGGCTGTGTCACTGCACGGGTGACACTCCCAGCGTCCCTGCAGGACAGCCGGGCCTGGCAGGGAGGAGAGCAATCAGATGGAGGGAGCTCCGGGGGAGGACTGGCACAACAAAGGGAGGCTGCAGCTCGCTCCATCTCCAGCCAGGAGATCCGTTCTATTCCTGGCCCTGCCACGGGCCCAACTGCAGGGAGAGCTCCCCCTCACACCCCCCTGATGCAGCGGCACCCAAACCTTCCCCAGCCAAACTCCTCATTTTGCTGGCAGGTTTGGCTGCTGGGAGAGGTGCTGGCAGCAGCCTGCAATCCTCCTTTGTTGGGTGTGCACGGCAGAAATGCTGCAGCTCGTGTTGGCTGTGAGGAGGAGACTCAGGTGTTACATAACCAGGGAGTAGAGGTGCATCCACTTCACCCACAGCAGCCCTTTCAGCCACTCAGCCCAGAATGGTTTTAAAAAAATATAAATCACTGCATAAAAACTTACTCTTACATAAACCATTTAGTAATATTTTTATATTCCCAGGTTTTTTCCACTCTTGGATGCAGTTCAAGAAGGCTGATGATCCCTGGCTCGTTTCCCTGCCACTCCACACATTTCCTGAGGATACTGCTCTCCATCCACGCATGAAACAGCAGAAATGACCAAAGTGCCCCTGTGCTGAGCTGTGCGGGAGCAGCCTGGCTCCAGCTTTGGAAGTGCTTCCTTCAACCTGAACTTCAGCAGGACACTCCACACGCCGGGCTGATCCAGCCAGCAGTTAATAGATTTATCCAGGAGGCAGCAAACTGCCCGAGAAGCCGGAGACTCCCCGTGATGATGACAAGCAAGGCCGGTTTGACTCCAGCAAATTTGGCGTTTGGCTGCTGGGGCTGTGCTGCCCACACGGGGACACTCCAGCAGGAGCCAGGGCTCCTCTGCCCTGCTCCTGACACGGCACCTGCCTGCTGCCATCTGCTGCTCCCACCTTCCCCCTGCCTGCCTTTGTGAGCACGGGCTGGCGGGGTCTGAGCAGGGACCGCAGGCAGCCGAGAGCAAATCTGCTCAGTGTGAGGATAGAATGGACAAAGCATCAATGCAGATAATTAGATAAACATCCAGGCACTGGTGGGGAAGGTGTTGTACCTCTGTGGCTCTGTTAGTTAACACTTGATGCAAACAGATTCTTTTCCCTCTTGCTGGAGCAGCTTTACAGCCAGGAACGGAGAAATATTCGTACATGTCAGGCCCAAACTGTGTCCTCAGTGCTGTCTAGACATAAAAATGGGCCCAGTCGTGCAGAGCAGAGACAGCAGCCCGGCTGTTGGTGCGGCCAGCCCAGCACAGCTCGCCCGGGGCACTGGGGCTGACACTCAAACCACAGCTCAGAGCACTCAGACATTCCCTGTGCTAAAGGCAGATGATGATGATGTGATCCCGACCTGAGCACGAGGTCCTGGGCAGGCTGCACAAACAAACGCAGATCTGTCATGTCAGGGTGGACAGAACAAGAGCAGTGCAGAGTATTTCTGCTGCAGGGTCAGGCAAATGTTAACTTTGGTGCAAGGTAAAGAAGTCCAAATGTTTCTTTATTTGCAAGAGAGGAAACTGCTGCACGGGATGTGATGTGTGAGGACACAACCAGCCATGGTGAGAGGCCTCCAGAACAGGCAGGTATAAAACAAACTCATTTTAAGAAGAGAATTGAGTTACAGGTGAAGTGGGGTGTGAAAGGAAGGTGTTTGGCTGGAGGTGTCAGCAAAGCAGTGCTGGAAGCACCACTGCAAACCAAGGGCTGGCAGAACCCTGGTGCCCCGTGCCTGGTGCCAGCTGCACCCCAGCACCAGATCCTGGCAGAGAGGGGCAGGGGAAAGGGAGGGAAGGGACACAGAAAGCCTTGGACAGGGAGAGATGGGCAGCTGTGCTGCACAGGGCTCTGCACAGTGTGCTCGGCAGAGGAGGAAAGTTTGTGGAAACTGATGGTGTAAAAAATGCTGAGAAGTTTGTTGGGTTTACAGATCATCACCTGCAGGAGCCTTAGAGCAAACCATCTATGAAAACAACTTAGAACAGGTCACCAATCATTCTAAACACTGTGAGGTTTGGGGGTTTGCTCCTCACTCATGAGCCTGGGTTCCAGCTGCCCCTGCCAAGGTCTTCTGAAGGGACAGCAGGAGATCCCTCTGGAGCGAGCAGTGTGAGAACAAGGGTGGGGAAAATTCCCATCTTTGCAACACGGAGCTGCCCCTTTGCTCCCGGAGCAGAATTCCTGCTCCTGACCCATCCCTGACACACCAGAGTCCTTCCCTGGCTCTACAGCCTGACCAGGAACAACTCAGGCAGCTCTTAGGGAAAGCAGAACACTCATGAAAGCACACCAAGGTCCCTCGCTGGGGAACAGAAATCCATGCAATCCATGGGAGTCCCTCCAGTTCCCAAACCGGGATAGCACCAATCAGTTCCTGCCATCCCAGTGGCCTGAGGTAGGCTCTGTACTGCTTTTTGCTGGTTTGTTTTTGTTTTATACAGGACAGGAGTCTGTTTTTGAAACAGGAACTTGCACAGGAGCTTTATCTGATGAAGCAGCCCAGAACACCCCGGCTGTCCCCCCCATGCCACAATCCCAATCCACATCAACAGGTGAGGCAGGACTTGACCCAAAACTTCACCTCAGAACATGTGGAAAGGAAAGGAGCCCCCAGAGGGGTGCCAGGACCAACCTCTGGCTCTAACACGGGGCTCCCAAACATTTTCCTGCCCCTGTAAGGGATGGGTGACCCTTCTGCCTTCCACGAGCTCCCTCCAGCACGGGAGCAGGGGCCGTACCTGGCTCGGAGATGATCAGGCTCTGGTCAGAAGGCAGCAGGAGGAACTCCCTGCAGGTGTCCAGGTCCAGGCTGGGCAGACTTTTCTTCTGGCACAGCTCGGTGAGGATGCTGACGGCCCTGCGGCAGCGCCCGTCCTCCCCGGGACCGCTCATCGCCCCCTCCGCATCCTCCGCTCCCTCCGCTCTCCAGGAAACTCCAGCCGGGAGCAGAGGGTGGGCTTGGGGCTCAGCACGGGAGCAGCTTCACTCCAGTTCCATCCTCTGGCGTGGCAGCAGCTGCTGGGACACCCGGGGCTGCCCCACGGCCCCGCTCGGAGCCCGCAGCCCCCGGCGCTCCCGGTGCCTCATTGCCTCTGAGATCACAGCTCTGTTTACTGCCAAGGCTGCTCCAGACAAAGAACCTCCTACCAAACTCAGTTTCGTGCCCTCCACACGAGAGACGTATTAAAGCTGCAGCCCAGATAATTCCCTTTAACCCTTTCACTGCTGCCCTCTCTCTCCAGGTGCGGAGTTTCGGGTCCCGAGCCTGGATTTTGCAAATAAAAGGAGTGGTGGAACCTCCTGGAGTGGTGGAACCTCCTGGCTGAGGACAGCACGGGAGAGGAGGAACCAGAGCGCTCCCACAAACGCTGCACAAACTCCTCACAACTGCCAAGGGCAGCGCAGGAAAAGCTGCAGGTTTTATTGATCTGTTTGTGCTGGTCCTAACACACCCGGCTGCAGATGGCAAGAGAGATTGAGAACGCCATTCTGGTCCATAATTAGATTTTTTCCTTTTACTTTCTGCACTGTTTTTTTATTCCTGTTGCAATTTAGCAGGCAGGTCATGCCAAGCCACGGAGCATTCATCTGACAGGCACGGCCCAAGCAGCAATTGTGGAGCAGGCAATTAAAATTATGTACAGCAGGACGACTTCTTGCAGCTTGTACAAACCTAATGAGCATCGTGGAGAGCCAGAGCTGAGGCTGCTCAGGTCCCTGAGCCCCTCAGCACAGCAGGGAGAGCCTGGATGGTGTTTGTGCTCCCTGCTAATGACCTGCTGGAGCACTGGGAGCTGTCACAGCACTGGCAGTGTCCCAGGGGTGCCACCTGCACCCAGCACAGCCCCCCCGAGCACAGAACCTGCTCCACACCCCATTCCCAGGCTGAGAATTCCTCCAGATCTTGGGCTGGTGACTCTCTGGGGCACCGAGGGCCTGAGGAGCGCAAAGGCATCGCCCAACCCTCCCGGGGACCCTTTTGGCCACCCTGGTCCCTCCTTGGCCAAGCCAAGGTGTTTTGGACGTGTCACCACCACGTCCCTCCTGTCCCCACGTGGCACCTGAGTCAGGCAGAGCGATTTCCCCGCCAAGCTCTGCTCCTCCCAAAAACTTCTGTTGCCAGGACAACGTGAGTGAAACCTTTTATTAACCCAGCAACTGGTCACAAAGAGAGACTTTTAATTAGAGAACCCCTGGCCGGGCCAGGGCTCCATGAGCTGCTGCTGCAAACGGAACTGCACACCCAGAGCTGCTCCTGAAGGTGTTTGTCACCTGTCACCTGTCACCTGCAGCCCCAAAGGCCTGTGTTTACTTGGGAGAAATCAGACCCTGGGAGCCAAATCAGTAATTTCCCAGAGCTCAGGGTCAGGTAGAGTTTGTATCACGTTTTTTGGGGACAAGCTCCCAAAAATCCACCCACCCATTTATTTTTTAGGAAGTTTGAGGCTCAAATTATGCCTCAAACCTGAGATTTGGGTCCATAGAGCATCTCCTTGGCTGGGGAGGGGAACAGCTCCTCTTCTCTGCTCCTCCTTTCACTGCCCTGGGGCATTTGTGTCCCAGACTCCCAAACCCAAAGGATTTGTACCCAAGGGGATGCAGAGAGCCCCAGGCATCACATCATGTCTCCAGCACAGCAACAGTTTCTGCCTGAGCCACCAAAACTGGCACCAAGAGAGGAGTTCCTGGAATATATCAGTCAAGCATTGCATTTGAAATTTGAATTTATCTTAAAGAGATTTCAACAGATAAAAAAACCACCCCGGCTAAACTCTTTGAAAAAGGTTAATGCCCAATTGAGAGCTTGTAACACAGAAATCAATAATAAAATTCAATTATTTGGGGAGAAAAGGCTAATTTTATTACAAAGGTAATACCAAGAACTTTTACTTTTAAATTTAAAGTCATCTTGGGTCAAATATTCACCTTGATTTACATATCAGAGGATTCCAGGCTCGCTGGAAACCAATAACAGAAGATCCTGATATTAACATCCATACTCTAACAAATATTCCTTCAGAACAAAAAACAGGCTTTTTTTACACCTTTGATGTCACACAGACTCTTTACTGTCCAGCACAGAAGGCTGGGAAGGAGCCTTTGGCAGCTGCAAATCCAAACCTGCTTTTCCCAGCAGGAACTCTGCTTCCCAGTTCTCCTCTCCCACAGCCACACACACACAGCAGCTGGGATAATTTTCCCTCTCATGTCCTGCTGAGAAGTTCCCACTTTGCCCCATGGAGCAGCCCAGGAAAAGCCCTGGAGAAGTCAGATCCCATCCCCAGACCCTGCAGCTCCCTCAGGGCAGCCCAGCAGAGCTCCTGGGCTGGCCAGAGCTTCCTTTTCCTCACACTGGGGTGGGACTTGGAGGCCAAACCACTCCCCGAGCTGTGTTTGTATCTCCCAGCATGAGGAGAGCCAATTCCCCAGACCCCAGGGCTGGGGGCTCTGCAGGGCTCGCTGCTGGTGTCTCATCCACATCCCCCTGGCATTTTGTGCTTCCCGTGCCTGGCAGAGCTTTTCCCTGCAGCTTTTCCCTGCAGCTTTTCCCTGTAGCTTTTCCCTGCAGCTTTTCCCTGCAGCTGCATCCCCTCGGCATTTTGGGATCTGTGGATGCCTTTCCTTGCCAGGGCAGGTTTTATCTCCTCCCTGCTCCTGCCCAGTGCCCCGGGCTCACACTTGGAGGGGCAGAGCCAACAGTTCAGCACAGCAGCCACCCCTGAAGGGCTGGGAGTGGGGTAAATTTTGGGAAAAGTGGCTCAACAAACCCAACAAAGAAACGAGCCACAGGCAGCACAGCAGCTCTTGAATTGCCTCTGAAATGATCCCTGCGGACAAGAGCACAAAATGAATGAAAACTGCGAGAAAAGAATAAAAACTGCAGCTTGTGGCAGCTCGAGGCTGCTCAGTGAGCAAGGCAGGGAGAGGGAAAATTCCTAAAATCTGAGAGGGACAAAAGAGGGTCATTCTCCCTGCAGTAAAGCAGAAGCCAAGCAGCAGAGACAGCATTGCACAAACATTTGGGGAGCTGGGAAGTTTCACAGGAAGCTGCAATTGGATTAATGAGGGCGGTGTGCTCCAGACACACCCACTGGAGGGGATTTGCATCGGGCTTTGGAGCAACCTGGGCCGAGGGAATTTGTCCCTGCCCATGGCAGGAGCTGGAGGGATGAGCTCTGAGATCCCTTCCAACCCAAACCATTCCAGGATTCCATGAATGTGTGCTGCTAAGCTGGAATCACAGATATATTTGCCCAGCTGAGACAGAACACGCTGTTCATTTAATCCGCATTAGGATCTATTTGAAGCTGATATTTTTATTTCTTAATAATAATCAAGTCTGGAGAGGGAGCAGCAGCATTTAGTTGTGCCAGCTCTATCTAATAGCATGGCATTGTTTACTTTCCCAGTTAATATAATAATTGGAAACAGCTCACAAAGGATCCAGAGCTTCTTGCCAGGAAAAATGACGCGGATCTGGATCCTTTGGCAATGGCACCGAGTCATCTGTGGATAAACACAACGTGCACTGCTCTGCCCATCCACACTTATCCCACTGCTCTGCCCTCACACATCCCACTGCTCTGCTCTTCCTCACATTTATCCCACTGCCCCTCCACATTTATCCCACTGCTCTGCCCCTCACACACATCCCTTTGCTCTGCCCATCCAAACTTATCCCACTGCTCTGCCCTCACACACATCCCACTGCTCTGCCCATCCACACTTATCCCACTGCTCTGCCCTCCTCGCACTTCTCCAGGGTGGCTGAAGGTGCGTGAGCAGTGAGGAACCCCAAATCCTCACCTCACCCCTGCCTGCACACAGGAGGGATGTGCCCCTGATGCCTTTTCCTGGTGTTAGGAAAATGAAGCCAGACACGGTTAAAGGGGTTGGGATCTTTACCTCAGTATTTTAATCAGGATCCTGTTTGATGCATCCACTTCACCCAGGTGACAGCGTGGCAAATGCACCCCCGTCAGTCACACACACCAGTTCTAGACTTTACACAGCACAGATCCAACAAGGGGGCCCAATAATGGGGCTGGGCTGGGCTCACCCCTGGTTTACAGAATCCTCCTGTCAGGAGACCTTGGGTTCCTGAGCCAGTGGGAATGTTTGGTGTCCCTGGCTCTGCAGCTCTGGGCTGTTCAGTCTCAGGCCTGCAGAACACTTACAAAACACTGAGCACTAAACCAAGTAAAAGGTTGCAAGTGTGCATGCTGCTGATACTTGTGGGTACAGAGAGCTGTGTAAAAGGGATAGAAAAGAAAAGACAAAAATCATTCCGGCATCACCCCTCACCTGCACCGAGGAGGAGAGCACCTTATCCCATGGAGACAGGAGGGAGGGATTAGTTCAAGTCCAACACAATTAGTTTAACAACCAATGACTTTGTGCTAAAAACATATCAAATCTGCCGCACAGAGCAACAGGAGAAACGGAAAGGAGATGCTGGTTCCTTCCTTGTGTGTTCTGAGTCTCTCCTGGCTGTTCATTCCCTGTTGAATCCTGAGATTTGGGAGGAGTTATTCAGTTCTAGACACCCAACTCCTGGAATATCCTGGAAGGAAGGGAGGGAGGAAGGGAGGAAGGAGGAATGAAGGAAGGGAGGAAGGAAGGAAGGGAGGGAGGGAGGAAGGGAGGGAGGAAGGAAGGATCATTCTGAATTTGTAGACTAAGATGAAAATCCCTGGACTGCATCACGAGCTCACTCTGAGATGAGGAGTTTAAAGATAAATAACATTTCCCTCCTGGGCACAGCCTGGGAGGAAACTGCTCAGCCCAAAGGCCACGGTGGCGGGGGGTGGCAGTCCCTGCTGCCAGCCCTGCCCTGCAGTGCCAGCGAGCCATTCTGTGCAGGGCTGCCTTCCTTGGATTCAGGGCAAGGAAATGTGGCTCTGTGTCCTGAAAAGCTCCAAGAGGCAGCCTGGAATCTGCTGTGTTGCACACAAAGCTGAGCTGGAGCCAGGCAGCTTTGGAGCATCCAGGCAGGAAGAGCTCCAGAGGCAGCGCTGCCACCAAAAGCTCTTTCCTGGTCATGAGACTGCTGAAATACATTTTATTGACCTGGGATCTCTGCATATCCTCAAGGTGAAGAGTCGGAGCCTGACTTGGCAGGGCTGGAAGCTCTAAAAAGCCATTTCTGCTCCAGCAGCATCAGATCCCTGCTGGTATCAGCTGGGCTGGGCTCGGGGAGGAGAAGGACAAGCTGTGCTCAAAGCCATGGTGCAGAGAGCTCAGGGAGCTCTGACCTTCCACAGGTGCCTTTAACCTGATAAAATGAATGGAATGAGAGCCTGGCCTGGCTGAGCTCCTTGCCCAAGGACCCAGGGAAGGGCTGGAGCTGTGTCAGAGGAGTTTATGTGGGATTTTGGGAAAGGTTCCTCTCCAGAGGGTGCTGGCACTGCCCAGGCTCCCCAGGGAATGGGCACAGCCCCGAGGCTGCCAGAGCTCCAGGAGAGTTTGGCCAGCGCTGCCAGGGATGCCCAGGGTGGGATTTGGGGGTGTCTGTGCAGGGCAGGGGTTGGGTTGGATGGTCCTGGTGGATCCTTCCATCTCAGGGTGTTCCATGTTCCATGACTTGGCGTCCTGGTGCCTCCCAGGGCTGTCAGCTCAGCCTGGCAAGCTGGGCTTATTTAGGACATAAATTTCAGGAAGATTATGGCAGCAAGTCCCTGGAACCATCATTAGGCTGGGATTAGAGCCATTCCAATTCCTCACCCGGATTCAAACTGTTAATCCCACCTCCCCCAGGCCAGAGCGGCTGCTGTTGGCCCAGGGCTGTCAGAGGGCTAAATGTTAATGATCAATATGAACACATCCTTTCTGAGAGCAGATGAAAAACTGCTGCTTTCAGGGTCTCATTTCAGCCTTCTGTGCCATGGACACCTTTATCAGGATCACTGCATAATTTATTTTTAAAAGACGGCACTTTCTTTGAAGGCCAATAAAGTGCTGGTGTCAGAACCCAGAAGAGAGATTAAATTTTATCCTTGGTTATAAAGTGCTGAAGATTGTTGGGAAGGCTTTGCTCTCACATCCTCCTCAGCCCCTGCAGCTCAGGGAAGCAGGAGGAGCCTTTGACATTTAATCCCAGCAGGTTCCAGGTGGCATTCAGGGTTTCCAGAGCAGGACAAGGCTTTGGCCATCGATCGCCAGCTCCAGCAGCCATGAAATGAGGGCTCTTTAGACTTGAAACGTCCCCATTCCACAGAGCATATGGCTTCATCTCAGCACCATTTCCAGCAGGAAAGAGGAGGGAGTTGGATAAAAGGCCCTGGATAAATTCCATGTGTCTGCACAGCCAGAGATTGAACACATCCATCTGCAGCCACCTTCCAGTAACACCTGGCACACAGGGCAGGAGGTCCCAAGCCCCAACACTCTTTGGAATTAACCCAAGCTTTAAACCAGGAGTATTTTCATGAAAAGCAGAGCAGAATATACTTAATCTCAGCCCTCTGGAAGAAGCACTCTAAGCTGCTGTCTGTAATGGGAAACAAGGAGTTATAAGATGGGGTTTTTACCCCCAGTGTACTAACAAAGTATTTGCTGTATTCTGGTTATTTTTATCCCTCCCAGTGGAAATACAAGTAATAAAAATAGCGGTATTTTATAACAGGGCAAACAAAACCTATGGTGCACAATTGTGCCTTGGAGAGAAAACACTGTAATGTTTTTATTTCGGGAGGATATTAACATGTGAAAAGAAACCTGAGAGCTCTTTGATTAACCTGCTCCAGCAGCCTGCAGAGAGCAGCATGGGTGTGCAGAGCTGCTTTCCCTGGGCTGTTTCCCTCCCAGCACCCTAAAGGATGTCCAGGTCTCCTCTTTCCTGCCTCTCCTGCTCTCCCAGGCACTGCCCAGCCTTGGGAATGTGCTGTGGCTCACAGCCATTCCCAGCTCGTCCCGTTCAGCCATCCCAAACCTCTTCCAAAAGACCACAGCCAACAATCCAAGTGTTTTTTCCTGGTTAGAGAGGTGTGAATCTGCAATGAGGAGCTGTTTACACTTCCAGCTCACCCTCAGAGCATCCTCTGCAGGGAGCTCCCCTGGGAGCCCCCAGCAGCATTTGCAATACTCCTATTAATAAAAAGAAAAAAGAGAAAGCCCTTGTCAATCACTTCACTACTTAATAATCTCCTTCTACAGGTGACAACAGACAGAATCCTAAATGACAGATGTGCTGGCAATCATGTCCCCAAGGACCCTCCTGGAGAAATATCCATATTCAGCTGAGCCTTGCAGCCCCTGGGCCTTTCCCAGCTTTGCTCTCTGCTCCATCTTCTTTCCCAGAGCTCCACATCCCACAAAAGAGGGGCAGCAGTTTGGAATAAGGGTGTCCTTTGCCAGCTGGACCAGGAACATGGAATGGTTTGGGAGGGACGGGCCCTTAAAGCTCATCCAGTGCCACCCCTTTCCTGGCAGGGACACCTCCCACTGTCCCTGGCTGCTCCAAGCTCTGTCCAGCCTTGGACACTCCAAGGAGAAAATGTACAGGCTGCTCCACCAGGCACAAAGGCTCCCACCCACGAGGCCTCACCCCGGAGAAAAGGCTGGGCTGGTGTGGAAAAGGAGGGCGTGGGGTCCCCTCTTTGAGGGGTGTTGGCTGCTCCTGCCAGCATCACATCCAAAAGAGTTCACTGGGACTTTTGTTTTGTTTGCTTTGGTTTTGGTTTGGTTTTGTTTAAATATCTTTACTTACTGATAATATAATTTCCCGAGGCTCTAAATGCCCAGAGGCAAGGACACCCTGTCTTTGCTTTGGCAGGGAGTTGTTTGCTGAGTTCATCTGCTGAGGTTGACAATCAGACACTGCCCTCCGAACCCAGCACCCAGGGCAGGGCTGCAAGGAGCTGGATTTAGGGTCCCTTCAGCCCAAACTGTGCTTCTGTGACTGAGAGAACTCATTAAAAGAGTTAAAAGAGAGAGCTTCATTAAAATCAAGACCTGTACCCCCAGTTCATTGATGAGTTACTTCCTTCTGTTAGCTAAACAATGTTTTTCCTGGTTGTTCCTAACGAAGCTCTGTCATGTTACAAATATTGCCCCCATAAATCACATTTCAGCTGTGATTCTGCACCCAGAAATCCCTCCTGGGAAGCCCCAGGAAAGGCAGGAAGGAGAGAGGAACCACAGGGCAGGACGGAGTCTCCAGATCCACCAGCATAACTGAATTACTTTGCACAGAATTTTTTTTCCACCAGCCAGCAGCAAATAAGGTGGCCTGGCCCACTGATGTTCTGCTCAGCCACCAGAAGGAACCTGGCTCTGTATCTGCAGCAGAATTAGGCTGATTATAACTGGGCAGAAGATTAAACTGGTTTGAACGGCCACAGTGCCCCCCTGGAGCAACAGCACTCGGAGCAGCAGATCCCATCCTGCAGGGAAAGGGAACTGGGGAAGGGAGGGGTTAACAAAGAGCAGACCAAATTCTGGACACCTGACTGGGAAAGAGAACTCCCAGGCAGCACAGCAGAGCTTTGAATGCTGGCTACACACTCGGAATAATCAGGTTTTCCAGAGGGCAGAAGAGCATTGCACAAGGCTGGTAAAAGCAGGAACAGGCTGCAACTTCATCAGGAGACCCAGAGCACACTCAGGTACCCACAGCCCCCTCAGCTCTTCCTGTGAGTAATGAAGGGAGAGCCCAAATGTCTCAGCATTCCAAATTTTGGCTCTGCCTGTTCCTTAACTCGTTCCAGGGGGTTTTGCCCTTCCTTTCCCTGCAGTGCAGGGCAGCAGGAGCAGAGATGGACGCAGGGGAAGTCCAGCCCTCCCCACAGTGTTACTGACACTCAGTGAGCTGAGCTCCAGCAGGATAAACCCACCCAACATCCACTGCAGGGCCTGGTTTGACACAAAAACCCAGGGCTGAGACCCCTGGTGGGCTGAGATCTCAGCTGCCCCCAGCTCTGCTCAGCACCAAGGACACACCAGCCCAAGAGGGGCGACAGATCCAGGCCCTGCCTGCAGCTGGGTCAGAACTCCGAGCAAACACTGCCCTGGCTGTGCTCTGCTCATGGAAAGGATCCCAAACCAAACTCTGAGAAACAGAAAGTGGCTGAGGAGCAAATCCTTCCTGGACAGGTCTCAGCAGTGCAGAGAGCACCCAGAGCTGCACTGAAAGCCTGGCTCAAGTGAGAAATCCAGGAGAAGATTTCAATTTATGAGTTTCTTGGTGGTGCTCAGCCTGGAAGAGACTGAGGGGAGACCTCACTGAAGTCACAGCTTCCTCGTGGGGGGAAGAGGAGGGGCAGCTCTGATCTCTGCTCTCTGTGACAGGGACAGGACCCGAGGGAAGGGCTGGAGCTGTGCCAGGGGAGTTTAGGTTGGATTTCTGGGAAAGGTTCCTCTCCAGAGGGTGCTGGGCACTGCCCAGGCTCCCCAGGGAATGGGCACAGCCCTGAGGCTGCCAGAGCTCCAGGACAGTTTGGACACTGCTCCCGAGGATGCCAGGCTGGGATTTGGGGGTGTTTGTGCAGGGCTGGGGTTGCACTGGATGATCCTTTTTGGGGCCTTCCAGCTCAGGATATTCTGTGATTTTGCTCTTTGGCACTACCTGGTTCCCACATAAGATTTTTCAGTGTGAATGGTCCCTTTGCACTCAGCAGGGACAGGGGACAAAGCCGGTGACCTCCACAGAGCTCCTGCTTCCTGCAGCTCCAGCAGCCCCGGGGTCACAGCTGGGGAGGGGACACAGGGGCTGTCCTACCCCCCATCCCATCAGTGTCCGTGGCTGATGGAGCTGCCCAGGGAGGGGATGGACCTTGCTGTGCCCAGCACAAGCACCCCCAGCTGCCCCTGCAGGGCCCAGCTCTGCTCCCACAGCCGGAGCTCTCTGGGGCTGGCACAGGAGGGGAATGAAGGAGGCTGAACCCCCCAGGTGAGCTCAGCACTGGTGAGGCCACACCTTGAGTGCTGTGTCCAGTTCTGGGCCCCTCAGTTCAGGAAGGACGTGGAGACACTTGAGCATGTCCAGAGGAGGCACCAAGGCTGGTGAGGGGCTTGGAACAGCACAAATCCTGTGAGGAACCACTGAGGGAGCTGGGGTTGTTTATCCTGGAGAAAAGGAGACTCAGAGGTGACCTTATCACTCTCTACAACTTCTTGAAAGGTGCTTGTAGTGAGGTGAGTTGGTCTCCTTTTCCGGGCAACAATTGACAGAACAAGAGGACTCAGTCTTAAGTTGCACCAAGGGAAATATAGGTTGGATATTAGGAGAAAATTTTTTACAGAAAGAGTGATAAAATATTGGAATGGTCTACCTGAGGAGGTGGTGGAATCACCATCCCTGGACGTGTTTAAAAAGAGATTGGATGTGGCACTCAGTGCCAGGGTTTAGTTTAGTTGAGGTGTTGGGACAGAGGTTGGACTCGATGATCCTGAAGGTCTCTTCCAAGCTGGTGATTCTGTGATTCTGTGTGCCCATCCCACCCCAGCAGGGCAGGAGGTGGTGCCGAGCTGAGCACTTCGCTCCGGGTAAATCTCTCTTTGCAAAGCTCCTTCCCGGCCGTTCCAAGGGCTGGGCTGAGCTCCACACCCTCAGCAGGTCCCTCCCCACCTGCAGAGCCCAAAGCCGAGCTTTTCCTTCCCAGGAGAAGCCGCTGCTCGCCCCGAGCCCGGCGTGCGGAGCGCTGTGTGGCAGCACCATCTGCTGACTCCATCCCTGCAGGTTTGTAGGGAATGCACATTAATTTGCGGGCTCCTGGCAGGATGATGCATGAATTACTCGCGTGGTCCCTGCCTTCACACGGGGGTGTGGTTGGTTATCCAGAGCTCTCCACGCTTCCCACCCCATCCCTGAATTACCCGCAGCTCCCCGTGGGCCTGAGCTGATTGAAGCAGAGGATTTGTCTTCATTTAGGGAGCAGAATTCACCCTGAGCTCGGGCCCTGCTGCCAGCTCTGGTTGCTGCAACATCTCCTTCCTCTGGAAACATTTAGTGCAAACAAAGCAGATGAAGAACTTGCGTTTGGGAGACGCCTGGAGACACCAACTCCACGAGGAAACAAGACTTCAGTTAGGAATTTTGCATCTTGTTTTGCAGTCAGCAGCAAACCACCCTGTCAGACCTGCACCAAACACAGCTCCAAAAAAAAATTCCAAATGAATGGGGGTTCCAGACCCTTCCAGGAATGTGACAGGAAAATGATCTGGCACAGATCCCACTGCCCACAGCACAGCCCAAGGGCACAGCCCCATCTCCCACAGTGCTGGAAATCAGAAGATGTGATTTCCAAACACTTCTGAGCAATTCTTCCACCACAAAAGGCTTTTGGTTTTGTCTCTGATATACAAGACAAAACAGTGAGGATACTCTCACCAAGGCAGGTTTATTTGGGGTGGCTCATCCTGCTCAGAGGTCTCTGGTGGTGTCTGGGCCTGAGGGAGCCGGGGCTGAGCTGCACAGAGAGCAGCAGGTGCTGCCCCTGGGCACTGCTGGCGTGCAAAAAGGGCCAGGCAGCAGGGCCACCTTCCCAGGCTGCTCCAAACCCTGTCCAAGCTGGCCCTGGGCACTCCCAGGGACGGAAGATGAACCTCAGTGCCAGGACAAGGCAGCAGCCACAGCCCAGCACCCTCAGCCACTGTGACCCAGAACTCGCTGCAGTTCTGTGCTAAACCTGCTCGTCTCTCATGTGCTAATGAGAGGAACAGGAATTCATACCCCTGGTTTTAAACCCTGCTAATTTGGCAAACATTATCCTGCTTCCTGAGCATTAACCCAGGTGGAGATGAGCCAGCTCTGTGCTGCAGCCCGTGGCAAGCAGGGGAGGTAATTTGGCAAAGAGGAGTTTGCTCAGCCTGAAGTGCTTTGTTCTGCTCGATCTGCTCCACCAACACTGAGCAAAGGACTGGGGAGCAGTCGGGAATGCAGCTCAGCCCTGAGAGCTGCTCAGTGACCCACAGAGCTCACGTGGGGAGGGAGAGGGATAAGGGGAAGGAAGGCCAGGGCTCTGGAGAAGATCCAGACTCATCAGCTCAACTCTCAGACAGCAGTGACTCCAAAATCATCTGTGTCTGCAGAGATCCACACTCCTGGACGTGCCCAAGGCCAGGCTGGACAGGGCTTGGAGCAGCCTGGGACATGGAAGGTGTCCCTGCCATGGCAGGGGTGGCACTGGAAGATCTTTAAGGTCCCTTCCAACCCAAACCATTCTGGGATCCTACAACAGATGTGAATTCTACAATGGCAGCAAGGGCTTGAGCAGCTCAGCAGCCGTTTCTAATCCTTGGTGGAATTTTGAGATGGGATTGTTCACCTGGGGTGAAATGAAAATTGGCAACTGAAGTGCAGCTCTGTGTGATGGGGTGAACAGCTCGTGTCAGTGGGGCAAGGCAGGAGAGTTACAGGCAGGAGAGTTACAGGCAGGAGAGTTACAGGCAGGAGAG
>JAHLSL010000083.1:2571437-2612084 GCA_025920805.1 Petroica traversi | reverse complement strand
AGTTACAGGCAGGAGAGTTACAGGCAGGAGAGTTACAGGCAGGAGAGGTAAAGGCAGGAGAATTAAAGGAAGGAGAGTTTGAGGCAGGAAAGTTAAAGGAAGGAGAGTTTGAGGCAAGAGAGGTAAAGGCAGGAGAGGTAAAGGCAGGAGAGGTAAAGGCAGGAGAGTTAAAGGCAGGAGAGTTAAAGGCAGGAGAGTTAAAGCTCAGGGCATTAGGAGAAAGAAAATCCAAGCAAGCCTGAGCGGAACCAAACAGAGGAGCTGCAAATGCCAGCCCAGGCACCAAGGCCAAGAGCAGCCACCCAAAGAGCTGGAGCAGATGGGCTGGTGGGGCTGGGAGGGCTCTGCTCACAGCACCTGGCAGAGAGAAACAAAACCCCCTCTGAGAGCTCCTGTTTGCTCCTGTGGCGGCTCCAGGAGGCTGAGCAGGCACTGAGCCCCAGCCGTGCTGCAGGGTTTGGGCTGGAAGTGCAAGGTTTGGGTCAAAGACCTGCTCCCCTGGGCAGGAGCATAGCCCATGGGCAGCAGTGAGGGCAGGGGTTCTTTATTTCAGCAGGAACAGAAGCTCCAGTGGAGCTCACTGAACCTTTTCCTAGGACTCAGCTCTCATCAAGGAGCTCAACCACCACAGGCACTCAGAGAAGGAACAAAGAGTGAGAGAAAAATTCGAGTTCGTTGTGAGCCACAGCCTGAAGGGATCTCCCGGTTCCTATCAGACCTGCCTGGATCAGAGGCTCCAGCTGGGTTTGGAATTCAGCCTCACCCCCAGGCTGGGAGCATTCCAGCTTTCCAGAGCCCTCCTCACTGCCTGCAGAGAAAAACTCCAAGGGAATTTGAGCTGAGGTGCAAACTCACTCTGCTCCCCTCGCTCAGCTCTGTGCTCAGCTGGGGCACTGCAGGAGCTGCAAGCATTCCATGATTTCTGTCAAAAGCAGCCAGACAAGTCCCATTTCCAGCTGCAGCTGAGCTGGGCCACAGCACCAGATCTGCAAAGCTCAGTTTGCCTTTAGCTCTGAGCAGCAAAGTCAGGGCACTGCTCCAGCAGCAACATCCCCACAAAAAATGGATTTATCAGTGGTGGGGAGCAGCCCCAGGCACACCCACCAAGCTGCAGCTCCAGGGGGAGGGGACACAGCAGAATCCCAGGTGTGCAGCTTTTCCACTGTGGGCAAGAGGTACAGAGAGCTCCAGACCCTTGGGTTTCATGCCCAGGCGTAGATAAATGTGACAAATGTGACAAATGTGATAAATGTGATAAATGTGACAGATCATTTTCTGCAGCCTCGCTGGGCTCACCTGGGCTCCTGCAACCCAAATTTCCCCCCATTTCCACACTGCAGGTGTTGTCAGGAAAGTCTTTTGCCCTGTGTGCATCCATATCTGGTGATGAGCAAGAAAGAAACTCAAATTGAAAGAATTATTTTTCTAATTTAATAGAAATAACCAACCAAAATGGGTTTCAAACAATGCTTTAAAGTGAGCTAATACATCTGCTACAGCACATTCCAGAGCACTTAACAAGAAATATTTACAGGCAGCTAAAGTATTAAATAACCAAGGAAAGAAAAAATTCTGGTTTTTTAATTACACACCAGCAAAAGAACACAGGAACAGAACAATTAGAAACGATAACTTAAAAAAAAAGAAATAGGATGACTCAGATAATACAATATCACAGAAACAGCACTTGGGTTTTTTGAAGAATCATATTAAAAGATGAGGCAAGTTTATTATGTGCAAAATGAGCCAGCTTCAGTACTGGAAGCAGGAAATAATTGAAGAACCAAAGAATGCCATGATTTAACCCTTCCAGGAGAATGTTTACATGTGAAACAAGCTTTGCACTGCACAGATCTGTACAGGATTATTTACACGTGTCCTGGTGTTCTGAGCCTGAAAATCCCCCCATTGCAGGTGAGCCCAGAAGTGCCAGGGGAGCTCACTCCAGACTGAACCCTGCCAAAGTCCAGCTCACAAAATATTTCAGTACCTCTTTGTAGAAATCTCATAAATTCTAAAGTCAGCAGCCTCGAGCTGTGATTTCACTCAACACAAAAGGCCCAAACTGCATTTCCTACATTTTACAATAAAGATTCCCAAATTAACTGCAGTGTTGGGAAGCTGATTCCATCCTGATTCATTAGAAAGCACAGAAAGCAGGATCCCCATAAGTAGATGAAGAGTTACTGTACACAGGCTTTGAGAAGACAAAATAAATCACCGTACCCAAAGACACAACCCCTATGTGCCATCTGTGTAAACTGTGGCATTTACATTTCTATTTTAAAAAAGTACCTCATTATTTGCTCAAAGTTCTTAAAAAAATATGGGACTTTCCCCAGTTCTTTAAAATAAATATGCCACCCACTCTATATTGTCTGGAACTGCTGCACACTTTGTTTTTAAAAGCTAGGCTTGGTGATTTGCATACAAACTTCCCTATAAAACCATTATCCAAAGGAAAGGATTCCTGTCATGCTGACAGGCAGCTGACAGAGCAGTTTTATTGCTTTTTCCATGGAAGAGAGTGAGAAAAACAAGGAAAAGCCAACTGGGGAAATCCACTTCCCAGCACAGCACACACAAGGCTTCAAAATACTGTTGCAATAACCTGAACTTTTCCAGGCCAGCCAAATCCAGGTGACAAATCAGAAATTTGGGCTCATTTTAAGGACTCCTTCTCCAGTGGCTTGAAATGCTTGATTCAGCATAAAGAGTGTGACAGTGAAGTGTCACAGGGACATCTCACACAGAACAATCTCTGCTCTGAACTGAGCATTTCTGTTTGTAGAAGTTGGGCAAACTCTTTTTTTTTGGATAATAACTCTGTTTTATTGTGCTCTAGGCCCCTTAATTCCAGGGCACAGCTGAATAAAAGCCCTGAGCCCGTTCAGCTGTTGAATTCCCACTGATCACCAGGAATTCCATGGCAGGAGAGCTGCTGAGGTCATGGAGCAGCTCACACTGGGCACGTTCCACTCTCATTTCAAGAGCAAATTGCCTTTTTCTTCTTTGCATTAACTTAAAACTTTGGGGGCAACAAAAATTCTCAGCCAAAACGGAGACAGGGATTTTTGGGAGTATTTTAACAAGAGCAGGTTTGCACAAAGTGCTGGGGCCCTCCTGTTCCCCTGTAGGATCCCAGTTTTACAGGATTTCCTGATGTCAGCTGTGCTCTGATCCCTCAGGTTAAACCCCTCACACATCACACACCCAACAGCTGGCACAGAAATGCCCAGAGAATTAGGGGCTCATTAATAAACACCCAGGAATTTGCTCCTGAATGAGTTACAAACAGTGAGGCACCAAAATTTGTTTCCATGGAGCAAACCCTTCCCAGTTCTGTGATGAACACCCAGACTACAGGATCAGGGAAGGGATTAGCAGAGCTTATCTACCCTTTCAAATAATTTCAAATAGAACTTTGCTGCTTTCAAAACAATCACTGAATTGCTGCTTGGGGAGCTCAAAAACGAAGGGGAAGAAGAAGAGAATGTTTTGTTTCCTTGTACAAAAGAAACACTTGAGATTTCTTGCACACATTCAAAATTCCACATAATCCTACTGAGCACTGGGACCTGGGTGGGAGGAGCAGCTCTGGAGGTTCAGAGGGGTCTGTGCCAGGAGGAGCTCGGGCTCAGCAGGGACCAGCTCAGCTGCACCCCTGCAGAAACTGCTGAGCACAAGCTGGAGCAGTTCTACACCTGGAGAGAAGGTTGGAGAGGCCATCTCAAAGGAGAGGCTGTCCCAAAACACTGGGGCTGGGGGCAGAGGGTCCTGCTCCTGCAGCAGCTGGGGTGGAAGAGCCTCCCTGCAGGGTTTGTGGGGAGTCCTTCCCACTGTGCCAATCTGGGGTCCCCCTGGTCTATCTGATCCCGTGCTCCATCTGGGATCCCCCTGCTCCATCTGGGATCCCCTGTGCTCTCTCTGGAATCCCTGTGCTCCATCTGGGATCCACCTGGGATCCCCTGTGCTCTACCTGGGATCCCCCTGGTCTATCTGATCCCCTGCACCCTGCTGGGATCCCCCTGCTCCATCTGGGATCCCCCTGCTCCATCTGAGATCCCCTGAGCTCCATCTGGATCCCCCCATGCCCATCCCATGCCCTGGCTCAGCCCCAGGGTCTCTCAGGATCCAATCCCAGCTGCTGCCCAGCTCAAAAGGTGAGGCCTGAAGGTTCCAGAAGCGCCAAAAAAACCAGGAGCCCCGAGTGAAGAGAGTTCACAGAATCATTATTTTCATGATAATTTTAATAATATTCCTTTTGCAAAATGAAGCTGAGAAACTAGAAATGCATAAATAGGCAATACACAGAGCCATGAAATGATCCCTTGTCACTACCAGTGTCCTATTCACACGTCAGCCTTTCCACAGGCAAAGTTGTTGCTCTTTGTCAATTTAAAATGTTGAAGTGGAATTCCTTTTCTTTTCACATACAAACAGATAAAAAATAAACTTAAAACAGCACTGTTAATGCCTGAGGAATTAAAAAAAAAAAACCCCAACCAGTTTGAGTTTGAAGTGTAACATTCGAGTAAAGAAGTGAGCTGGAAGTTACAAACATCTTCAGTCCCATCGTTTATTGCAAGAGAGGGAGAATCCCAAGGTACACAGACCTGCCTCTTAGGAAAGAAACCAAATCTGCAGTGATTTGCATAAAAACTGCTGAGAGCATTTCTCAATTTGATATTGTGCTAAAAGATTTCACTTTACCATGCTGGTAAAGCGTGTACAATGTCACAGGAGCTGCTGTGCTGGGTACACCAAAGCCCCAGGGATCTCCCCCAGATCTGCTGCAGCCACACAAGTGATGCCAAACTGAGACTCTGCCAACTCCCTCTTGGTCACATCAATTCTTTGACTTCCTTTAACAAGATCAATACGAAGGCCAGAAATTGTAATTGTTATTTCCAGTACTGAGCTGTGTCAGTAAAGAAAACAACTTCTGGAGCTGTAACTCCTCGTGGTTCCATGATTTCTAACCAGGAATGCTGGGATGGAGGCACTGCAGAGGTGCCTCAGGGTGGGAATTGGGAAATTGTTCTGCTCTCACTCAAGGCCAAACCCTGTGCAAGTGCTTTGCTCAATGGATGGACAGGCAACCCAAACTCAGACTGATTCCAACCTCTCTGCACATTTCCCTCACAAGCTGCTTCTGAAGAAAGTTCTGAGAAGTACTCTAAGAAAAATAAGACAGAACCTCAAAATGAATGCAATGTTAGAAATAGCATATATTACAAATCTTTTCTTGATAGGAACAATCAATAAGAATACATATTAGCTTAAAAACAGTTCAGCAAATGTTGCTGACCTGCAAGAAATCTCAATTCACTATTTACAAATAAGACAAAGTGAATACAGGAAATTTTACACATTTGGTAGTTAATAGGTTATTGTTTGCCGAGTGGTCTATTAGAAACTGATATTTAGGAAGACTGGAAAAACACCCCAACCAGTTATTACCTCTTCAGTCTATATTTTAGGTACAGAAAACTAGAGAATGAATACTGGAGAGAACATTCTGCCTCGTCAGGGGGTCAGGGACAGATGACAATGCTGAGACTTCTGCCATGGATGCCATTAAAATGTTCTGGGTACAGGACTTAATTAATACACCTTGTCCTACTGCAAGGGATTGGAGCCACTAGCTCAGCCTTTCATCTGCCAAAACCTCACATTCCTGCACTCACCCATTCAGAACAGTTTAATGATTTTTCTCTTCCTTTTGCCTTTTTGCTATACATAAAATGGAGTAAAGAAAGCAAAATGTCAACAGTTGGATCAACACAGAAGATCAGTTATTCACAACCCTGCTGGAATGAGATGATCAAAGCTCTGACCAACACACACTTGAGAGGACACAGAGGGGATTTCAGGAGCTCTGCTCACAGTTTACTCTGCAGTGAAATGCAGGATGCAGTCACTGAGGGGTCCAGTCCTGCAGGATGTCACTACAGTCTTATCTGTTCATGGACCATCTCCTATCAAATCTGCTTCTCTTCAACATTCCTCCACCTCTGTCTGTGAGACCAGGATGAGTGTCCCCTCCATCAGGAAAAGAAAGAATATAGCAAGTAATCAAGGAAAACAAAAAAAGTACAAACCACCAAAAATTTACAATACAGTTTTTTTCCCCTTTTGATGCGAATGGTTTTCTGTACAAGTGTTTTTTGTTATCTAATACTGTTTAAAAAGCTATCAGCTTCTTCAAGATGGCCACTGTAGGCATGATAATATTCCAGGAACACTTAAATAACAGTTTTTACAATAAATTTTAGGTCCATATCATTAGATTACTTTATATGCACTGGTCTCTCATCTGATTTTAGGCGTTTTCTACGTGGTTGTATAAAATCTTCATCGGAGTCCTCAGTTATTTCACCATCATCCTCTTCCTGCTCAAATTCAGGCAAAGGCTGGAAGGTCCTGTCTGAGTAGATCTCTGTAAGTTTATCTTCAAAGTACAATGCAACTGCCTTCCCTGCCTGTGCTACTTCTGAATCAGCCTGTGGATGAAAGAAGACAGGAATATTCACCTGTTGGAAATGCACATCCCTTCACCAAGTGTGCATGGTCTGAAACGCTTACCTTCAAATTAATCTCTTGTGTTTCTGCATAAACTTGAACAACTTTCATCATCTAAAAAGGATACCAGAGTCAAAAAAAATGAAATTATAATCCTTTCTAAAGTTACGAGACCGCACAGGATTGGATGACTAAAGTCAGCCATAACAACGACACAGTTTGTTATGGTTTCTTAGCTTTAGTTCCCAAACTTAGGCAGAGCTTTAAAACAGTCTTAGGTGGTAAATAAACCTTCAACAGAACACCCAACTTTTGTACAAGTAAGTGGCTCCCAGCCATTTTCTACTCATGACTGCTTTTTCTCAATAAGTTGGAGCTGCCTGGCCATGAATGTGGGAAAGTCTCCTTTGGAGGGGAGGGCTCCAGGAGATTGCTTTCCTGGGGATTACCCCACTTGGATTTCTGCTTTGGAAAAGCATTTGGCTTAGAGGCACTCGACATGATGCTGCTGAGAGAGGTCAGAGTGACTCAACTTTGCCATGAGCCAGGCAAGCTGGAACACGTTTTTTCTTTTTTGAAAAAAATAAGCAAAAAAAAAAATCACCACATCTCTCAGTCCTTCCTCCCCTGTTGTACTCTGGTCTCTAAGAGCTGCAGCATGTTTTCCTCTACAGTGGATGCTTCATTAATTCCCCTGATTGAGAAGGTCACATAATTACAGCTCCTTCCCCAGTGCTCATGAACCTCCCCTAATGCAGGGCCATAAAGGAGTCGGGGCTGTCAAAGTCCCAAATGTTTGTGAGCAGTTCCAGCATCACATCATTGACTCTGATTTTTCCTGGGAAGGTTTAATTGCAGCTTTGTGCAGTTCCTTCAGTTTCCTTCTGCACAGGGCCAGAAATGCAGCCCAAACACTGCATGTTCAGATTACATTTTGCAGAGAAATAAGAAATATTGACTGCCTTCTGCATTTCTAAGGTCAGAAGAAAGCCATTCCCTGTGCTGCCTTTTGTCATCCTTGCTTTAAAGCACCTCAAAGATCAGGAACCCTCATAGCTCCTGCTCTGTTTCAGCACAACATCACCTTTTATTTTAATATTAGAATGATTTTTTCCATTGCTCCACTTGCAGTAACACTCAGGCCATTTATCTCCCCACTCCCATTTCACATGTAAGGGATGTTTCATTATCAGATGGGATCATTGCAAATTTAGTAAAAAATGTGACCCCATACCCAAGTTATCCACTCAAAACTGATTTCTTTGAGAGCCCAACTACCCAGGAATTAAAGCAGGAAGATTATTAAAAGCCATAATGGCCACAAAGCTTTGTTAGATTCAGGCTGTGTGAGGCACTAGAACCAGAATATGTGCAGAAATGCAGATTTCTCCCCAGTAGAGGAAGTTCCTCAATGGATTCTACCATGTTCCAGGAGTGTATCAATTACCTGGGCAGCCTGAGACACTTTTAAGGACTCTTTGCTTGTCTTTATGGCACTTCCTGAGCACTTCTACAATCAATTGGATGCACAGTAACCAGGTCACCCTGTTCCTAACTCACAGACACCACTGAATGCATTTTAGAAGTTCCCTCTGCTCTCCCAATTTAGCAAAAAATGAGAAGTTATTCTGCAATTCCCTTAAGTTTTGTTTGGCTTTTAAGTGCCTGATTCAGCATCTGCTCCAAAAGCAGAAGTTAGAGCTGGAAGCAGAGCCTTTCACTGCAGAAACTGCACAACCAGGCTGAACTCAATCTGCATCTAGAGTGACAAGTGGTCTCAGATTGGAAGTTAACATACTTCATTAAACATTTCACAGTTCTTGAAGATCAACCGGACATCAGCCACGAAGTCCTCGGGGGTCTGGTAGTGTTGGGAATGTTTCTTCTGCAGTTTCTTCTTCACCGTGGATAAATCCATTGGTTTCTTGATGATTTTATAGTAGTGTGGTATCTGTAAGAAACCAACAGTGATTTATCACTGAATGGAAGAGCTCCCACCTGAATTCTGAGATATCAATCCCTTATCACACCCTTCAGGCTCGTTCAGCAAAGCAGAGAAATTTCAGTTCCTCAAACTGTTTTAAAAGTTCTTTCTAAGGGTTTGGAGTGACAGCACAAGGGGGATTGGCTTTAAATTGAAGGAGGGCAGATGTAGATTGGCTATTGGGGGAAATCCTTCCCTGTGAGGGTGGGCAGGCCCTGGCACAGGGGGCACAGAGCAGCTGTGGCTGCCCTGGATCCCTGGCAGTGCCCAAGGCCAGGTATGACTTGGAGCCACTTGGGACAGTGGAAGGTGTCCCTGCCCATGGCAGGGGTGGCACTGGATGGGCTTTAAGGTCCTTTCCAACACAAACCACTCTGGGATTCTGGGATTCTTTCTAAACTTCACTGTCTCTCACAGCACAGCAAAGCTTTTCATTAGTTATTTCTTTTACAGCTCAAATCACAAGAGTCACAGCAGTTTGTTCCCTCCTCTCATTCAAATATTTGTCCAAAAAGAAACAAAAAGCCCTCCCAAAGCATTTTGAGTTTCATGGGTATCCTGAGACATCTTGTTCCAATTCAATAACTGCTAATTGGAAGTATTTTTAAATATCTGTTTTTGAGTCTGGGAGTGGAGCATCTGCCTGGAGAAGCTCCAGGATCAGCTGCTCTCCCTCTCAGACCCATGAAATGCTGGCTGACTGCCAGAACTTTTAGAGACATGATGCTGGTAGTGAAAGCAGTCAGCTCCTTCCCAAATTCAGCTCCAGACTCTCAGGGCTGTTACAGCAAATATCAATCACAAGGTGTTTTTCAGGAGACTCACCGAGGCTGGGACTGGCTCTTGGAACTCAATGCTCAGCTCGTGGCAGTACAGGTAAAGCAGGAGGCGTTCACATTTCTTACAGAGAAATAAACAGGGTCAGATTAATATTTTTAATTTATCCCTAGCCCAGAAATTCATAGCTCCCTACTTTAAACAGGCTTGTACTTTAACAGCTCAGTACTAGAAAATGTAAATGCAACCCTCACAATTTAATTCAAAAAGGTAAAGTTCTTAGGAGGGCAGAGCTGAGAGGCAGAACCCCATTTATTGTTCACAAATTTCCTCGTTTTCTCCCTCCTAACCAAAAGCCTAGAGCTGAAATCAAGCATAGAGACATGCTAATATACTGCAAATTTAAAAATAAAATACCAACTACAACCATTTCTACTGCCTTTGTCCAATCACAACCACATGTAACAGGAAAGGACTGAGCTGCAGACTTTTCTTTTTCCCACAAGTCAAAACTGAACAATCTAAAAAAAAGCCAGTTTTTCTATCAATTCCTTGTTGAAATATTTTTCTTTGCTTTGCTCGCAATTCCTTCAGAGGAATTTGATTTGCTAATGCTCTTAACACTACAGGATAAAGATTGATAAAGAGGATAAAGATTGATAAAGCTAAACATAATTCTGATTGTCAAGGCCATTACAATTCCCCAAGAATGCACCTGAATACTCCCAGCACCTCCCACAGAATGCACTTCAACACACCAAACTTACAGAACTATTTTATGAAGGTGACACCAATGCTAAATGCAAAGGTGTTTTACTTAAGTGCATGTTAAATGATGCATTTAAATACAGAATATGTGTTAATGCTGAATTTTAGCTACTAAGTTATTACAGTCCCATGGTCACCAACACCTGGAAATGTGGCCACAGCAGGAAAAATCCCATCCATCATTTTGGGTTGTTTTGCCAAGCCACAACTATATTTAATTTGCTTCAGCCAAAGCAAAACCATCTCCATACAGTGGGGGGTAGCTGATGTGAGAAAACATTTTTTCCTGAGGTTTGAGACCCACCCTTTGGTCCACAGGACTCAGGCCTTGTGCTGTCTTCCCCTTCTTGCTGTGCTGGGAATTGTCACAATCATATTCCACCTCAGGTTTGCTCAGGTCTCTGCAGAATGTACATATCCACTCTCCACTAAAGAGAAAAACACAATTATTCCAGACATCCAGGGATAAATTCTCATCAGTGATGACTGCAAAGAGTTTTTACTCACTCTTACAGATTCACATTCTACTGCAGCAAAGACTTGGATACCCAAAGGTAAGGAATAACCCTCACAATAATTCTGCCCAGTCCAGGCCATTTTCCTGCCCTCATCTGATGTTTTAATACTTTTTTAACACTTTTCTCACCTTGCCTTAAAATGAACTTTACATGACAGAATTGCATTGTGAGACTTAACACTAACAGATAGACAGAACAGGATTCTGTTATCAGATAAACACTGACCAGCTACACAAACAATTCAGGCAAGGCCATGTTTTTATAGTTAAGAAACCACCCAGAACAAGCTGATTTTGGAGGAAACACCAGGTTGGGGTTCTGTGCCCAACCTCCGCTTTGTGCCACCAGTACCTGGGGAAGCTGAGCAGCGTGGGGACGTGGCAGGTGAGGTGGAACACCTTGGGGCACTTCTCACAGCACAGCAGGTCCCCCCCCATTCTGGCACACAGCACACCAGTCCTCGTTGGGGTCATCATCCTTGTTGTTCCCCTCTCCCCCCACTCGGGCTGAGCGGTGCATGAGGCTCCGCACGGGCGACTTCCCGTTCACCAGCCCGTGCCCAGGCTGCTTGCAGCTCTCGCTCAGATCTGCTGGCTCTGTCTTCACGTGGTTCTCCAGGCTCCCCAAGGCCTCCAGTTCACTCTCCAGGTGTAAGTTGGTGGACAGGGGTGGTGTCAAGCTGCTCTCGGGGCTGCTGAGCTGCAATGGAAGCGGCACACGGGAAATCAGATTTTATCTGGGCTTTTTTCTGCCTGGTTGGAATTCAAAAGTTTCTCACTGTGCAAAGGTACCATGCTCAGAGCCCCAAAACCATGGGGAATCATGAGGAAGAGCTGAGTTGCACACAGTATTGAAAATGGCTTTTCCATGTGTCCTTTCTTTGAAGAACACACTCATTTCTTCTGATTTATAACAGGAGAAATGATACAAGTCCCACTTTTAAGTCATTAAAAGCTGTTAATGACAACTCCACTGTCATTAGGAAAAATCCCCAACTCCATCACCCTGCTCCCTGTACACAATCCTGTTCAATCAAACATAGCTGTGAAACACTGAAAAATATTCACCTGCATAATTATTTGATTTATACTTTGGTCTAAGAGCTTCTGACTGACTGGAGGATTTCTGAATGCAATTACCTGAGGGAATGTCCACTATCAATGGGTGACTCACAGTGTTTATTAATTAGGGATTAAAAGTAGACAATACACTGTATTACACTTCATTTTAATCATTAAAGGTAAAATTTACATTACAGACCACCCTGTGCTTGGCAGAGCATTGTCAGGGATAAAACACCTCTTAGAATTAAGCTTTAGAGTAAAATTGCTTTTTTTTCCCTTTCCAAATTTTTAAACATGCTGCCAGGAAAACCACAACACACTAGGCATAAACTAACTTTACCATGCAAGCACTCCTTCTGCCATCCTCTGTTTTTTCCTGCTTTACTGTTCCTGAGAAACTGCAGATCTCCTCCTCTGTGCCTGGCTCTTGCTTTACTTTCACTTGGTCAGCCTTGAAGCCAATGCCAGTTTTGTCAGCAGTCCTGCCCGAGGAGCCACAGCTGCAAAGACATCAGCACATGAATAAGAGGATAAATCTTCAGGGGCAAAGAAATTCAGGTAACTGTTTCCCAAATGAAAGGCAAAGGGGGTCAGAACATTTGCAACAGCTCCAGTTTGCAAGACAGAGGAGAATCATAGTGAAGGAAAAACATTTAAAAATATAAATCTTCACACAAGCATTCTTCCATTACTGGGTCACAGTTATGTCAAAGCACAATTTGCAAACTGCCAGGTCTGGTTTTGAATTCTTCCTGTCTGGTTTTTTTTTTTTTTGACACTCACCTTCCTCTGCTGCCTGTGCTGGAGGTGCTGGGAGGCCTCACAGGAGTATGGGAGTTGGATAAACCTGCAAAGAAGCAGCACAGGAGCTGATTTGGTACAAGTTTACATTCACTGACCAGTGCTGAGTAACCCCAAAAATGCTGCAGGAATATCCCAATTTAATAAGTCACCTAAGTCAGCTGTTCTCAGTCTTTTGATCACAACAAAGGCTAGCACATCACTTTAAATAAAAAACTGTCAGCACACGATTCTTAGAGTCCTAATAATTGTTTCACCTAATCCAAACAGTGCTAAAACTGTCAGACCATTATGTTCTCAAATTTTATGCACTCAGAGCCACCAATAAAGTAAAAAAAAAGCAGCTTCTGCAGGGTTTACATGCAGGTTTTGAGAAACATGGGAAGCCCCACTGCTGCACCCATTCATTCACTCACAAGATCTTACAAGTCTTGAAGAGAAAGCCAAAAGAAATATCAACTCCCAGAATGGTTTGGGTGGGAAGGGACCTTAAAAATCATCCAGTCCCACCCCTGCCATGGCAGGGACACCTTCCACTGTCCCAGGCTGCTCCCAGCCCTGTCCAGCCTGGCCTTGGGCACTGCCAGGGATCCAGGGGCAGCCACAGCTGCTCTGGGCACCCTGTGCCAGGGCCTGCCCACCCTCACAGGGAAGGATTTCTGCCCATTGACTGAAATAATCTTCTTACTTACAGAAACAGACATTTCCAATGTTTAAATAACTCAGTATTAGATACTGGTGACTTACTTTATTCACAAGTGTAAGAAAAGCCCTACCATGAACAAGTTACACTCAGAATGACCCTGATATTGTCTCTGGATCTGGAACTGCATCCATGTGCTGACAGTTTGTTACTACAAAGAAATTTCTGAAGGAGGGTAACATTTAAATTTAAATCTACTTTTGAGCAAAACAAATTCTAAATGAAACATCACTTCCCTTCTGGTAGGAAATGCTAGGCAATTATTTTCAATTTAAATACCAGAAATAATCATCACTTGCTGGAATCTCTAGAAAAACCCATCAGATTTTACCTGAGGACCCTGGAGACAGAGCTGAAGGTCCTGGGGAGGGATTCATGGTGCTTGTAGGCTGTGGGGGAAGGTGGCTGCCTGTGATGTATCTACTTAGCAGATTATCTAAACTACTGGAACCAGCATCTTCCAGCTAAGGAGGAAAAACAAAAATCTGAATCAGAGAGGTCTAATTCAACTTTCATACCAGCTCCACACCATTAAACTGTGATCAGTATCTTCACTGGAATTATTCACTCTCCCTTCAAGGATTCAGGACATCATCAAATATATTTATCAGTTTTATGCAGAGATCAGGCTTTCAAATCAGAAACTTCATGTAATGTTTTTCAGAAGTTCCTAAATCTGAGTTTTTTCTACTCTGGTCCAGTATGCACTTACTCAAGGTCACTGCAATCTCCCTGGCTCCCAGCTGCTCAGTGTTGGTCACACGTGTGGTGCTGTGTTAGTCATCAACTACCAGATTACTGAGGTTGCAAAAGGTACTCCATAATTAAGATATTAAGGGAAGTCACAATCTTGTCTTTCCTTAATGTGCTGGGAAATCTCCCACTCACTTTTCACGCAGATTTTGTACCTGTTAAAGCCAAGGAAAAGGGACCCTGCTGCTATAACTGCTTACATGTGTTAAATGCAAGAACGTGTTGGGAACACACTGCATTCCAAGTGGGTTTTAATGACTGTGCAGCAGCTTGGAGGACTAACACTTCCTATCCCCTAAACCCAACTGAAATCCATTACAGCTCTTACATGAACAGGTACAAAAAGAAGAGTATCTGAACAGAATTCTGCATTTTCAGTGCACCTGGAAGTTGCATGGTAATGCTTTGGACTATCCCACAATTTCTAACTTGGTGTCTCACACACTCACAGCTGAATCAGCCACTGGCATTTCTGTTTTGTTCTAAAGCCTCAGCCCTGAGATTGCTCACACTGAGAAGGGGTTCCCTCCTTCCTCACCACTCCCACATTTGCAGTGACCTGAGAACACTGAACATCCAAGCCAAGTTAAGAGCTGCAAAGTTGCAGCTGCTGTTCCAGCAGACCATCCTGCATGAGATTTACTTTTGTTTCCTGTATCGTGACCAAATCTCCTGGGTTTTACACAGCATTTCAATGCAAAGCTCCTGTTCTCAGGATGAAGCCACCATCCTCCTCCCCTCCCAAACACTCATGCAGAAAACACATTCTTTTTATTTTCTTTGCCTCCACATGTACGTTAAATTGTGATTTTCAGCTCTTCAAATGAGCTTGACTTCAAAATCTACCTCAGCTTGTGTCCCCTCTCTGTGGGACAATGGGACATGTCCCCTCTGTGCTTCCCGTTCCTTCTAGAGGAAACTCCAGGCAGCTTTAACTCTGAATAAATCACCATTCAGGGCACTCAAAATACATCACTATTAATTATTCTACTGCTATAATCCCATAAGATGGTCTTGTGGAAGAAAGGAAGTGAACACAGTACTTGAGATTATGAAACTGTCACAGAATCACTGAATATTCTGAGCTGGAAGGGACCCACAAGGTCATGGAGTCCAGCTCTTGAGTGAATGGGAACACAGGGAAGGAACCCACACCTTGGCATCAGCAGCCCCCTGCTCTATCCAACTGAGCTGGAGTCACTTTTGTTAATTAAAGCCTCAATTTTACTACAGAGCACATTAAACACTGATTAAGCTAAAAGTTACCAGGGGCAGCAGGTCAGCCCTACATGCAGAAACTGCCGCGTGCCCAAGAGGAGGCCACTTGAATTCTCCAATAACAATTGAATTTAACAAAATTAAACCAAAAAGAATTTCAACAACAACGACACCATTCCGTGGACAAATTCTGGCACTTAACTATAAACCCAGAGAGCAAGGGGAGGGGCTGAGGAGCAGCACTGACCTGGATGGGGGGGATGTCTGGCAGGGAGGGCAGGTTCTCCGGGTTGGTGACGGACGGGATGAGCTCGATGGCCGACACGGACGGGCTGGTGGGGCCGCGGTTGGCGCTGGCCATGGTGGCCGTGGTGGGGCTGGTGGGGTTGATGGTGGTGTTGTGCACGGAGACCACCGGGAAGGGCCCCGCGTGGCCGGGGTTGGAGTGCTGGGGAGACACAGACACCGGGCTGGGCACGGGGACAGCACAGCTCCCGCCGCACCTCAACCCAACCGGGGCCAAACTCACACTCACAGCCTGCACTGCACCTGCCAGCACTGAGGCACAGCCACTGCTGCTCCTCTCCACTTGCAGAGGAAAAAACACTTTGTGTGCACAGATTTTAAACATACAGCACTTCTGCCACCGAATTATTTAATATACAGTTGTGTTTTCTTAAAGCGATAACTTCCTCCAAAGATAGCTTTAGAGTTTATGTGTCTATTTTTTTTTTTCAGATAGTTTCAAGTAGTATAAAGTCATGTTAACATTCATTGTCAAGGATTTTTATTCTTAATGGCATGCAGAGCTCTGCATCAATGCTTCAGGTGTGAATTTAAAAACACTTCAGCAGCTGATTTAATCAAAAGCCCTCAACTACATCACACTGAACTTCACTGCTCCTCACTAATCTCTAATAAACCTCTGAGTGTTCTTTTCAGCTGAATGCCACTGAAAAGTGCAAAAAGAAACATTTTGCTTCTCAGAACTAAACTGCAACACAAACATCAGATTTCAGTTTTACCCCTAAGGTTTGAATTTCCTTACGTTCAGCAAAACTGTCAGAGCACAGTAATGCAACATGGAATAGAAGCATATAAATGTGTGTAGCTGTGAGCTACAGGGGGACAGAAAAACACATTTACAGCTGGAGGTACCATCTACTGGAATGAAAATCTGGCACAATGGCACAAATGAAGCGTGTACACAGGATATACTTGTCTTTGAAGGTGAGGTTGCATCATGGAGTATTGAGGTCCATTGTGGCGTGGGATTCCTGGTATACGAGCAGCATTCTGAGCCATTCTCATCTGATGTGCTTGGAAAGCCCCACAGTTCATGTTACCCCTCTGCATGGTCTGCATGCTGATCAACCTGGGAGGCTGCAAGGGTTTGTGTTTTTTAAAATTTGTGCTTTCAACATGGAGAAAAGAAGCCCATCTCTTTCCACAGCAGTAGTAACAAAACATCAAGCAAAGCCAATAGCTGTCACATTAAAGTATCTCGTATCTCAAAAGATTTTTAGTTTATAAATTGCTTTGCAAGTTTAGATTTGACAGGGCGATTTTAAATCTCAGCATTATGGTAGGAGGTGAAATAAGAACACAGAAGGGACTCACCTGCTGCTGCATGACTTGGGGGCTGCTCTGCCTGGGCACTGATGCAGATGGCTGGGCCATCCTCATCTGCTGCAGCTGCTGGTGTTTCTGGGCATACACTTGCTGCTGCATGTGCTGCAGTCGGAGCTGGGCCAGGTTGATTTGTCCTGGAGCTTTGCTGATGTGGTTTGTTCCTGGAGGAGTTTGCCCAACCACCACATTGGGAGTGTAACTAGGGGTTGGTTTATTTTCAATGACCAGGTTACCTAGAAAAACCCAAAAGAAAAATCCACAGTTAGATCTCATCATCCTCCAAAGGTTGGCATTTGTGGAATATTCAGATGTTTCTAATGAAGTTTCCTCAGAGCAATTTAAGCTTGGAACTTCCTCTTTAAGTCTTTAATAACCATACACAAGAAAAACAAAAAGAGAACTCGGGACTACAAGAACTAACTGCAAAATTAAAAACATCATCTGTGAGGGAAGACTGAAAGAACTGGAACTGCATGGCCTAAAAGCCACAAGAGACAGAAGAGATTTCTCTGCTTTCACAAGAAATGGACAAGATGAGAAATAAAACAGAAAACAACCATATTGAGCATAAAGTTTCTCTGCTGAGATATCTGGGGGACAGTGGAGAGTGTCCCACCATTGAGTGACTTGGAACAGGTTCTACAAATGACACAAAACACTGCTACACGCAAGTTCTGTCTCACTCCGATGTCATGGACTGTATTGCCTTTCCAGGTAAGTCCTGTTCTGTTTTTATTTGGAAAAGGCCACAAGTTGATTTTGTGAATGTGTGGAATCTGCATGTCCCTTTTTATTAAGGTTCACAGTTTCCTTTGTGTTTCCAGTCTGCCCCAGAGAATAAACATCCTTGGCTGAAGACAGAAACACCCCAACCTGGATGGTGGACCCAAAGGAAGAAGTGAGTACACACAAAAGCTGGTATTTTTATCAGATTTTCTATGAGATTTTTATCCAACAGAGAAGCTCATGAGCAAGTGCTAACAGGTACCTCTGTCTCACTGTGCTCTGCCCTCTTCTCTCATTCAAAACCTGTACTTTGCAAACTCCAAGTGATTATACTTAATATACTGGAAATGGCACATTTTTTTTAATATACTGGAAATGGGTGCCCAGAGAAGCTGTGGCTGCCCCTGGATCCCTGGCAGTGCCCAAGGCCAGGCTGGACAGGGCTTGGAGCACCCTGGGAGAGTGGAAGGTGACCCTGCCATGGCAGGAGGAGGAATGAGATGACTTTTAAGGTCCCTTTCAACCCAAACCACTCTGTGATTCTGTGATTAGGGCCATCCCCAGAACCATTCCCACAGGAAAAATCCATTCAGAGAAAGCTTTGCTAACTGAAAGAACAGAGCAGATAAGGAGGACAATGAGGACTGGATGGGTTATGTCAAGAGAGTTTTGGTCTCCTGCATTAAGAGATGCATTGCACTGCACTCACCCCTGTTGGCTGAACACCCCCACCTCAACAGAGCTTTTCCAGCATCACAGAACAACCAAGCACAGTTTTCTCACCCAAATTGACAACGTTCTTGGCCCAGAAGGTGGGGTCACAGTGGAAGCGGATGGCTCCGTTGGCAGCCGGGACGGGGTCGCAGCGCGCCTTCAGAATGTGCCGCAGCTGGAACGTGATCTGAGAGAAAACAAACAGCCCTGGGTCACCAAGAGGTAAAGCAGGAGAAATGAGAAGTGTGCATTTCCCCAGAGAGTTTGGGCCATGGAACACCAAGGGCTGGCAGCAGCAAGTTTGGTTCACAGGCTGGAAAACTCGCAATTCATCAGGAAAATCCCACGTTGCTTCTTTGCTCTGAGGTTTACAGAGCAGCACTGTTCCACCCCAACATCACTGCAGCCACTCCAGGGAAACACTGAGGTGCCTTCACAGAGCTTCACCCCATTCCTTCTACACTCCCTCAACCCTTATGGTAAAGAGTGAATTTGTACACAATTCCTCTACTCTGTTGTAAGATCTGAAGCTGAAGATGGTGCCATGAAGGGCCATGATGGTGATGATGAAGGATCCACATGGCAGAACTGGGTGTATCCTTTGGATTACCAACATTTAACCTCATTTTTGTCTTAATCTCACTCTGGGTATGGTTGGTTCCCCTGCCCCTGTGTTTGTGGCTCAGGACACATTCCCAGACTGGGACAGGAATTTTGGGTCAGAATGATGGTTTACAGTAACAGTGGTGGGCACAGCCCTGGCCCTGCAGGTGAATGTCCTGCACATGCAGAACTGGGGGTATTTATGCCAATAAAAGTGAATTACCATTCTGGTTGCCAACACTTGACTTGTTTGTGTATTATCTCACTCTGGGTATATTGGAACTTCTCCCCTCTCTGGGCACAGGGATTGGGACAGAACTGCACAGCCGAGTCTGCAGCCACACAAGGAGTGGCTCAGGACAATTTGTTCTGCTGGACAAGAGGGGCCTGAGCTCAGACCTCACTGCAGCTGCAACTTTTCCCTGAGGAGCAGCAGAGGGACAGCTCTGATCTCTGTGAGCAGGGACAGCAGCCAAGGGAAGGGCTGGAGCTCTGCCAGGGGAGGTTCAGGTTGGGTATCAGGAAAGGTTCCTCTCCTGAGGGTGCTGGGCACTGCCCAGGCTCCCCAGGGAATGGGCACAGCCCTGAGGCTGCCAGAGCTCCAGGAGAGTTTGGACAGCACTGCCAGGGATGCACAGGGTGGGATTTGGGGGTGTCTGTGCAGGGCCAGGGGTTGCACTGGGTGATCCTGGTGGGTGAGCCCCTCCCAGCCCAGGACATTCCCTGATTCCCAGCCCCAGTGATGCCTTTTCCTGGTGTTAGGAAAATGCAGCCAGACACGGTTAAAGGGTTGGGGTCTTTCCCTCAATATTTGAATCAGGATCCTGTTTGATGCATCCACTTCACCCAGGTGACAGCGTGGCAAATGCACCCCCGTCAGTCACACACACCAGTTCTAGACTTTACACAGCACAGATCCAACAAGGGGGCCCAATAATGGGGCTGGGCTGGGCTAACCCCTGGTTTACAGAATCCTCCTGTCAGGAGACCTTGGGTTCCTGAGACAGTGGGAATGTTTGGTGTCCCTGGCTCTGCAGCTCTGGGCTGTTCAGTCTCAGGCCTGCAGAACATTTACAAAACACTGAGCACTAAACTAAGTAAAAGGTTGCAAGTGTGCTGCTGATACTTGTGGGTACAGAGAACTGTGTAAAAGGGATAGAAAAGAAAAGACAAAAATCACTCCAGCATCACCAGGGTGCCCTCACCAGGCGCTTGCTGTAGAGCAGGGCGGTGCTGCTGCCGCTCGCGATTGCCCAATTAGTGAAGTTCATCACGTGCTTCACTTGTCGGGACAGCCCCGTGATGTCATTCTGCTGCTGGATCAGCTTCATCTGCCTCTCCTTTGTTACGTTCTGCAAAGAAACAGAAACTTTATTGCAACTTTCAGATTTAGGAAGGAAAATGCAAACTGCTGTCAGGTTTTGGATCGAAAGGAAAACATCCCAAGAAAATTTTAACAAATGCCTGGTAAACAAGAAAAACAAAGTTAATGTAATTTTAAATTATTTCTTTTACTCATAATCAAGTTACTCTCTTTTCTTTTTCCAGGAACAGTCGATTTCCTTGCCAAATAATTATTCCTTAACCAGGAAAAATCTATTTTGATTCATTTGATCTTAAATTTTTCATGGCATGGCAGGCTGGCCATATGCACTGAACTAACTCCTTACAATAGACTTCCTCTCTTCAGATAATACATGTAATAAGCTACATTTTCATCTATCTTAATAAAAGTCAGAATGTAATTATTCAGAATGTAAACCCAGGAAAATTACACAGCTTTAATACCAGCATTCTGCCTTCATGTTCAAATACATGAGATTGCTCTGCTTGTTCTTATATGAATCCTGAAAAGCTATTTGAGGCAATTATTAAATTATACACACCTTAGAATTATGTTTTAATACAGAAAAATAAGGCAAACAGGACATGAAAAGGAGATTTTCAGGAACTCCTTTACAATGAGGCCAATTTTAAATAGAAGGCATAGGGGACTGGAAACCCAACATCATCACTGCTTTTTATTTCAAGTGTACCTCAAGGTGCTGTAGGAGAGATTTTCCCTTTTTATTGATTTCATTGATTAGGGTGAATATAGCCACTTTGATTTCCTGTTCCACTCGTTTGTTGGTTTCATGTACTTCTTTTATCCTAAAAAACAAACAAAAAAACCCAATGGCTTGTCAGTCACTTTACACTTCACTGCCAAATACAAAATACAACTTGTTTTACTTCAAATCATATGAAAGTCCTTGTAGTTTACACACTTTTATATAGAGAAATATAGAGAAATATCCAGCCACACCCTCATGTGTCTGTATGTATATTTATATATTTATATCCATATCATCTCTCACTATGAAAAATTTATGATGTTTTAAACTTTTAAGCTAATTTATAATAACCAGAAAGGATCCCTGAATTTCAGATTAATTCCTCCTCTGTAATAAAAAAGTTATTACCGACCTGTAATTAATACACAATAAAGATATAAAAATTTTATTAATGATGTGCCTAATATTAGTCCAGATTATTCTCTTGTGCTTTACTACCACTGGCTGTCAGATTTTTATACCCTCTTCACCAGTGCCATTTTTTCCTCAATTTTAGTGTATTTTCAGCTTCTTCAGGCTCAAGCAAACCATCTTGAGCTGTGTCCACAGAACTTGAAACACAGCATTTTTTAAAGTCATGGAAATTCTGGATTTATTTGATCCTCTACTTCCTTAATCTAACAAGATCCCATTGGAGCAGAATTCTTAGCCATGAGCCAATGTAAAGACTTCAGCTGTCCTTTTCTGAAGAGCTTTTTTGCTGCCAGTGAAGGATCTGCTATGATTCAGGACCAACACCCACTGTGCTAATGAGCCCTGCTGGGTCAGAGCCCTTTAAGGCTCCTTGGACACACGTGGTTTCTCATCCCAGCACAACCTGGTCTCCTGCTCCAAAAAACACCCAACCAACCCTTCATTAAGTCCATGGCATCCACCCCTGGCTTTGGCACCCAACAATTATTCCAGCAGAGCTGTTCCTTCAACACTTTCATGCTCCACGATCACAGACAATGGCAATTTTGTACCATCTGCCAGCACTGACAACAAGATTGTAACACCTTTTTTCTTCCCCATTCCCTGAATTTTTTTATGATGGATTTTATTTCCTACACACCAGCAAAGAAGTGGAATGAATTGTCTCACCTGCACCAGCCATTTGGCTCAGCAGATAATTGAGATCCATACACAACTCAATCCCACACTGCAGAAATTCACTGAATTCACTGAAATCAAAAACTCCTGGGCAAAAAACCCCCACCATTCCAAGTGTTACTCATATGTGCATCACCCATTCCTGGCCGGGAATTCTTACCAGAGAATGATCTATGACATTTCTTGAGCTTTCAGTTTAATTATTTCCTATGTGACAGCATTTCTGTCACTTCACACATATAAAAATTCTATGTTTCACAGTGGTGTTGTGCTCTGGGACCTCCCAAAGACTTCCATGAAAAATCAGCATTAAAAAAATCAATTTTCATTGCTTCCCTTTTCACACATTTGCCTCTGCCATGCTGTATGTTCTTCCTCCCTTACACAGCTTTATTTTTTTCTAACAGAGATGGCAGCACAAGGAGTTAAACATTTGCATCAGAACTTCTCTTTCTATCTGTGGTGCACATCCTCCTGCCCTCGTACTTTCCACCCCCAGCTGATGTGTCATTTTGCAAATGCCCTAAAAGCTGCAGAAAGCTCACAAAAGCACCAAGAACCACGGTGGAATTCCCTGAGCTGCAGCACAGCCACGTCACCCAAGTGGGTGAAAAGCCAGCACAGACCACGTGCTCCCTCTGCCTCTATATTCAGTATTTATCATTATGTTGAATTTCTGATAACCCTGGAAGTCTTAAGGGAAGCTACCTAAAAAAAACCCCAATCAAAGCCCCACAACCAACCACAATTTCCTATTCAAATTAACATCTGGTTTTTGTTACACAGCTGTCAGAGGCCTTCAGATGAAACATAAAAATATTTTAATATTTTGACCCTTCTGTCACCTAAAGTCAACTTGGAAGAAACCATAGGATAAGTTTCCTTTCCATTTTTATTCCTTTTTTTCCTGCCCCATCCCTGAATGTAATAAATGTGTCACAGCTTTAATTTTATTCAAAGTTGCCACAAAAGACATAACCTTTAGCATTTGTTTCTTGTAAGAACTTCCAAGAGATGCACAACCTTTTAGGGAGCAAATAAACATGATGAAAAGTAATTCAGATCTAGAATTAACTGCAGTGTGTTATTCTAGTTCCATCATTCATCTCACTGTGACTCACTAAAAAGGCAATGTATGAGCTGATCATTTAGGGGAACTCACCTATTTTGAACTTGGGCAGCTGCAAAATTTACATAATTCTTCTTCTCAAGAAGTTTGGCCAACAGGTTCTCAATTGCACCCTTCTGGTTCTGAAAAGCTTCTTCCAGGAACTGGTACCTTTTCAACAGTGAAGAGGGGACACTGATTACCAAGGAGCAGTGGGCTGGAACTCAGGGTTCAAGCCATGAAATTTTGAAAAAATAAGACAAAACACTGAGAAAAATCAGACTCTGTGCATTTGGGCCAGTGTGCAAAATGTTTAAGTGCTGATAAAGTCTTTTTCTACTGGCCAGGAGACTGAACCTTTGTGGGAAATTCTCAATTCCAACCACACAGGGAGGTACTGCCTCATTTCCCTGGAGAGCCGGTTATGGAATAGGAACCTCAGAGTTTGATGAGGAAAATGCACCAATAGCTTAAACACACATTAAAGGATAACAAAACCAACCCCTTACCCTATCCCAAATTCCCCACCTTTGCAGCTGAGATTACACTGTTCATATTTGACCACATTAGTTTAATCTGAAGAAAATTTTCCTGTTAAAAATTTCAAGTTTTTTCCACCTCTGATACTCCTAAGTGAAGAATGTTCCCTTCTAAGCTCTTCAACCCAACAGCTCCTATCAAAGGGACCTTCCATTACTTCAACTGAAAAGAGGGGAAGTACCAACACTGAGGGAAAACAACAGGATTAGGGGCCTTTCCCTAAAATATTTGACTTATCAATGCAACAGAAGCAAAATGCCTCTGAATTAAGCAGCTGCACATTTCCATCTTTTCTGATCAACTGCTCAAATCCAGGATTCCTACCAGTCACTTGCTAAGTCTTGTCTTTGTAATAAAGAAACTCCATGCTTCTGAAATGCAGTTTGTTAACAACAGGGAAAACAGGTCCCAGAACACCATGGCAATGTTTTCTCAATATTCAAATTGGCAGAAAATTCCTGCAATTAATGAAGCATCCTATAAGCTGCATTAGAGGCAATTTACACCATCTCCCAAATGAAATGAAAAAGAAAGTAGAGTTGTCTTCTGACACAATCTAGAACATTACAATCCAACAGCAAAAGACTGTCTGGATTGTCATCAAACTTACAGTAACAGGTTTTTTATTTAAATTATTCACAATTGCGGCAACAGGGATTCAGACAAAGAACATCATTTCCACAAAACCAACTCTCTCCTTTAATTCAGTTTGTACCAGCAACAGACAACCCTGAAATCCAAGAGCTCACATTCTTCAGTCTCAGTGCTGGAATTTTGCTTTTTCTAAGAACAGTCTAAAGCACTTGCAGACAGACAGCAAACTGGGATTTTAGATAATACAGTACAAAAAAAAAGCAACATTCCTAAAGCCCAAAGACAGCAAAATTTGAAATGTCTGGGAGCTGCTGATTTTCTGAAATTATTTTCATTAAGCTCAAAATCATATTTCCACTTGAGGGAGAAATATATATTCATATATTATTCAGCTTGTACTGCTAAAATTTTGTTGTAGCTCTTTTTACAGCCAAAATATTTTTCTTTTTTCAATACTCTACTTCCAGCTTCCCAAGTGTGTGGACTGGAAACTACCCAAATTAGAGGAACCACACAGATTTAGGCTGCTAAAAGAATTGTCAGCTGGGAATCCCCAGCAATCCCTGACCATGGCAGGGGGTGGATCTGGATGATCTTTAAGGTCCCTTCCAACCCCAAACCATTCTGGAATTCTGTGACTGAAACACTGAACACTGGACCATGGAGATACTGAAATGGTGATTCCCCCTCCTTTGCTGTAAACTATCAGGATTTCAGGTAAGAAGAACACAGGAGATTAAAATCAATTCTTTTTCCACTTGGCATGATCCTGCACAAAACCTCAGCTGTACTTCAGGCAGACCAAGCAGTGCTTTAATCTGTAATTCCCACCTGCACACAGAACTAATGGAAAGAATATTCTGCAAAATAAAAAGCACATTAATAGCAAGGATTTCTCCTTCTGGAATGGCACAGGCAAGCAGGACAAGATCCATCTGTTAATCCATTACCAACATGCACAAAACAGATGCAGAGAAACCAACCAGAACAAGTTATTGAAATATCCCAGGGAATCACCCTTTGTGACAAGGGAGTCACCCAGGATATTTATGGTCAAGCCTATGAAAGAACAGAGCAGGAATATTTGAGGTTGTTAATATTTTAATAATGTAATTTCAAAAGTAAAAGTTCTCCACAGGCTGCTGTTGCAGCCTGAAAATAATCACTATTCTGAGAAAAACAACTCTAAATACAATATTGGACCTTTACAAAGAAGAGTTAAGGAAAAGCAGTGTTGCAGTGGCTGATAAATATGTATTATCCCCAGATTCTCTACTGTAACATTGAAAAATATTTGTTTAGACATTAAAACAACGACATGACAGAGCTGCTAAAGAGCAGGAAGCCGGAATGTGTCTTTAAGGAGCTCCAACTCTTTTTCTAGCAGAGACAAATCCAGCAATTTTTTTTTACCTGGAATGAGGCAGTTTTTGATCAACTAAACCCAAACCATTTTTCCCCTCTGCACTAGAATGTATTAATGTAAGAGGCAAAATTTTGACTATCCTTTACAAAATTCCCCTCAAGACTGTTGCACAATCAAATAAGCCCTTTCAGAAAATTACCTCACCCATGACTCACTCTATCACTTTTTGCTTCTTTTACAGCACCAGGTGTTCAGGGCTGCAGGAATTTCCATTCAAGTCCTGAACAGAGTGACAGCACTGGGAAGTGCCAGGCAAATTAACACCAAACCTTCTCAGCCCATCCTGCTTTCAATCTGATCTTAGGACACTTGACAAAGCTCAGTGAACTGATGAGTTTCCATCATTCCACACAGGTTCTCCTTTGCAAGGGATGGTTTCAGTCCAACAAGGAGTAAATGCAGAATTTCCAACACAACTGGTTCACACTTCATCCTCTGAGACAGCACAGCACAGGAGGTAAGACAGGGGAATGTTTGTACCTGTGTTCTTTGTGCTCCAGGAGCTGACAGTCTCTGCATGTCAGCCTGTCACAGGTTTCACAGAAAAGTTTTAACTGCTCTTGTTTGTGGACAGGGCAGAAAACAGGACGCTGACCAGATGCTCCCACGGCCTCTGTTTTTAAAAATAAACCATTTGTGCATTTTAAAACAAAATTTTGACAATCTGAAGAGCAAAACACCTTCCATTAACAACCAAGGGCTGCAAAGGCTCCTCCTTTGTGTTCTCACACTAAAATTTCTGTGAATACATCAGCTCAGGGGTTGGACTTGATGATCTCAGAGGTCTTTCCCAACCTTCAAGATTCTGTGATTCATAATGCCAGTGTTTAATAGCTGTTTTCACTTTATTCATTCAAGGAGGAGGAGGAATCCCTCTTTTCTCACAAGCACCCAAAAGGCCCCATCAGACTGCACACAAACCAGCACTGAGTATATGTGTCTATAAAGATTTAATTCCATACAACTTCACCTCTGACACGCTGAAGGATGGGCCAAACCTCTAAAACCTTTTTATTTTTTACCCTATGTGTTTTCTAGGTTATTCCTTCAAATACCTCCACACCTCGTTTAGTCAAACACAACTGAAATGGGAACTGCAAAGTAAATGTTGCTTGTTTTAGGAGTTACTTAAATCCCCAAATAACAAATCATGCCAAAAATTGTTCTGGGTTTACTGAAAAAGAGCTGCACAGTCTTCTGAAGATATTTTGAGCTTAGCAAAGAGGAAAGCAGCCTTTGGAAGGTACAGCAGGCAGGGTTTAAAACATTTTCACTCTCCAGTGTTTCTGAAGCTGGTTATATCATGCAAGTTATTGTGAAGAAAGAGCTGATGAACCTACAGCTGCCACTCACTGATAGAAATTTAAAGTCTCCAGGGCACACTTTGAGTCTAAGAGGGAAAAAAAACCAGTGACCAGCTCTTCCCCAAAATCACAATAAGTAAAATTTCTGATAGAAAGTTTATTTTGTTGGAACAGGCATTTTTCAGCCCCTTCTCAGGAGGCATCAAAGGGAAAGCTGAGCTGTAATATCACACTGAGAGTCACAATTCAGCACTCCTTGTACAAACATCAGTAATTCTTCCTTGGTCCCTATAATTTGATTGAATTTAAGGGTTTCTCATCTATGAGGTTTAATATATTTAATTATAAATGGGTAACATTTCTTATTAAAAATACTCATTAAGACATCAAGAGAAACCTCTCCAAAATGAGGTTTATTTGACAGAGCAAATGAAATAGGATCTTTGTCTAAAACAAATAAGCTCAACTGTAAACTTTTTAACTATTAAACAGTTTTCAAAAAGAAAAGCAGTGTTTGTTCCTTTGAAAGGATACAAGAAAACAGTTATGAAGATCTCGATTAATTTGAAATGAATTTAAATTAAGAGAGGAAAGAGTTGAGATCAATATGATCATTCTTAAGACACATTCAGATTGTGGAGAATCTGCAGGTCTTTAAATCAGAACTTTTAACTCATTTACAAATAGAATTTTCCAAGCTAAAATACAAATACCACGGACCTGTTTGGAGAACATTTTCCAACTGGCTACAAATGATAAAATCCAGATACCCTGGACCTGTTCTGAGATGATTTTCTACATTGCCAAAATAAGCTACAAATTATATACGATCAAGCAACAGTTTAAGAATTTACTTCTCATAAGGCTGCACATCTAAACAAACCCTACACACACTTCACATGTTAAATTTTGCTCACTGAGAGATTAAACCTAAAATAGATTCAAATTCCACATTTACTCAGCAATATCAATACAAGGTAATGTCATACACTGAAGGTAATTATAAACTTATTGCACATTTCTACAGGGACAATTATAATTGCTTCTTACAACAAAATACAGCAAAATGTGTAATTTAATTTCCTTGGACAACGGATAAGATTATCAATATGTCCCTGCTCTGCAGATTCCAACCCCTACATTTAGCTACTTGTTCTCCTAAACAGAAAGGTTGTTAAAAATGGATCTAAATCCTTTCCAAAGGCACTGGACATCAAACTGTACAATACCACTGTTTGAAATTTTGTTTTCCCTGTATTTTTACAGCTACTGATTTTGCACTGATAAGTTTTTACTGAGCTTTTCCCAAATCCTGAGGGAAAAACACTCAGCTGGTTGGTACCTCCATCCTCCTCCCCCTCTTTCAACACAAAAAGAGAAAAGGCTCTGAGAACAGGCAGGACAAAGTGGAACCCAACACTCACCTGATGACACATCCTCTTTTTTCCTGATCATGTGATCTTTAGTAAACTTTACTCTCTGGTGAGCTTCTATGCAGGTCTTACACAGCCACTCTCCACACTCCACACAGAAACCCACGGCACTGGCATTGTCCTCACAGCTGGTACAGACCTGGGGGGGAAAAACCACCAGAATTGGCCTGGGGAGCACTGACAGGATCAAAAATCAGAGGAGGGCTGGGGAAAAGGCACCAGAATTATCCTGGGGAGCACTGACAACCCAGAGACTGGAAATGGGTTGAGGAAAAAGCACCAGAATTGTCTTAGGGAGCACTGACAGGATCAAAAATTAGAGGTGGGTTGGGCAAAAGGCACCAGAATCGTCCTGGGGAGCACTGCCAGCCCAGAGAGCAGAGGTGGGGTGGGGAAAAGCCATCAGAATCATCCTGGGGACCAGTGACAGAATCAGAGAGTAGAAAGGGCTGGAGAGAAGTCACCAGAATCATCCTGGGGAGCACTCACAGGCCCAGAGACTGGAAATGGGTTGGGGAAAAGGCACCAGCATCATCCTGGGGAGCACTGACAGGTCCAGAAATCAGAGGAGGGCTGGGGAAAATGCACCAGAATGTCTTAGGCAGCACTGACAGCCCAGAGAGCAAAGAGGGCTGGGGAAAAGGCACCAGAATGACTTAGGGAGCACTGACAGGCCCAGGGAGCAGAGGAGGGTTGGGGAAACAGCACCAGAATCATCCTGGGGAGCAGTGACAGGTCCAGAAATCAGAGGAGGGCTGGGGAAACAGCACCAGAATCATCCTGGGGAGCACTGACAGCCCAGAGAGCAGAGAAGGGTTGGGGAAACAGCACCAGAATCATCCTGGGAAGCACTGACAGCCCAGAGAGCAGAGAAGGATTGGGGAAACAGCACAAGCATCACCCTGAGGAGCACTGACAGGTCCAGAAATCAGAGGAGGTTTGGGGAAACAGCACCAGAACCACCCTGGGGAGCAGTGACAGCCCAGAATTCAGAGGCTGGGGCAGGCAGGATGTCCCTACCTGTTCTGACTTCTCGTCGGAGCTGCTGGGGGCCTCTGAGGTGTCCTTCACAAAGTAGTTGTCCACCAGGTCGATCTGGCGGCACTCCTGGCGGCAGATGGGGCACCGGATCACCCCCACTGCAAAACAGAACCCACGGCCCTTAGGGCAGCAAAACTCACCCAGCAACGTGCCCAGAGGCACCAAACACAAAGCACACTCCCCATTTCACCTGGTAAAGGACTCCATGGTTGACATTACCATTAAAAACCAGCAGAACAGGTTTCACCCCAAAATACACTCCCTCAACAAAACCCAAAAATACCCCACAAACCTCTACAGAAAAGGATCCCTCCGCTGGTTGTGGTCATTTCTGCATCATACTCAGTTCTTCCTACTTATTTCTTCACCAAACAATACATATTTTTAGCCAAGGTATTTGTTGCCCCTAAGCAAATATTTAATTTTTTCCCCTGCTCGTTTTAGATTACGAAACTCAAAACACTTGTTAATTATTTTTTAGAACAGTCTGTGGCCCAGCCTGTCTCAAGACAAGCATTAAGAGGGGTGTGCTCAGAGAGCTGGGGTGACTTCAGTGATGTTCCTGAAAATGACATGGCAGTGGCATATCCCAGTGCTCTCCCAGCCACAACACTGCAGGATTTCTAATATAACCCTTTTCCATGAGATCAGGGAGGCAGACAAAGCAATAAAATACCAGCATCCTGCTTTGTTACCCTTTGTAATCACTGAATTAGTTTAAAATCTTCAGCAGAGCTGCAAAGAAGTTAATTCAGGACCCAAACTGACATTTAAAGATGTCTACGAACAACCCCCAAAAAGGTTTGGAAACCTATTTATAACTTAGGTATAGGCTCACACTTCACAGAAGTGTCATTTGATCTTAAATCAAATTCCTATACAATTTATTGAGAGTATGATCTTCAAGAAGTTTCCATGCCATTGGGTATTTTTATACACTGAAACAACTTTGAGAAGTGTAATTAAATGATGCTCAGCTCCTTTGTGGATATTCAATTAGGACAGTAGGACTTATTTCAGGGAGATTAATTACATTAGTAGTGGAGTAGCATTAATTTTTTTCAAGTGCTAAAATTAATGATGGCTTCAGAACACAGGAGATTGACTGCAGAGCAGCAATAATCCAACTAAAAACCCCCTGTCTCACCAAACCAAACACATCTCAAGAGCAGGATGTGAAAAATAACCAGTACTGCTGCAGCCACACATCCAAGAGCTTTCAGAAACAGCAAAACCTTCCCCATATGCACAACTTTGAGGTTTTCTTACAGCTTAGAGACAAAATTCTTTCGGGAACACCAGCTGAAAGCCATCCAGCAGCTGATGTGTATATACTTACAGAACAAAAATTTCAGATATTTACCATCAAAACTACTCCATCCAAACCAAACCAAGCCTAAACTCGATTTTTAGTGCTGCCTTAGGTCAAACACACAAAATATTTCAAGAAAACAACAAAACAGAAGAAGTTCAAGATCTGTAATCTCTGGACAACAGCAAGTCAAATCCTACAGATGCAAACCCCTTCCTGTAAGGCAGCTTTTGGGTTGGTTTTAAAGTAGCCAAACCAAGGAAATTTTGAATAAAATCAAGCCTTTTGATCCAAGTGACAGCCCCACACACTGGGTTCTGCCAGGGGTGATTCCACCTTGTCCCAGGCAGAGAGGACCCAGGGGATGGGCAGTCCCAGGTCCTGCTCTCACAATCCAACACCCAATTTTTGCACTTCCACATTCAAATAAATCCTGCACACAAAGTGCCCCAGTGTTCTGCACACACCTCAGCAGATCCCAACCAAGACAAGGCCTTTCAATTCTCATTTAGCACTTCTTTGTCACTTCTCAACAGCCTTTATTTCCAACAGTAGGTTTCCAATAATACATGAGCCACTAAACATCTCATATCCTGGTCTTTTAATCTAATAAAAACCAAATTACTGAGCACTATTTGTATTAGAAACCAAATGTGCTGAAAAGATACAGATGTGGCTAATTTGTGAGGCAGGAAGGAAAAGCAGAGAAAATCACACTGAAATAGCATTTACATAGAAAAAAGAAATCCTTAGCTGTCAAAACTTGAGATAATTTGTAAGCTAACAAAGTTTATTGCAAACATTTAGTGAGAATGTATTTTAAGACAAACTAAGGCTCAAAAGTTTATATAACCTCTGAGAAAAACAAGGTTTCACTATCAGTTTCAACCAAAAAAAATCTTATATAAGAAAATAAAAGTACATATAAAAGTATCATCCTATTTACACCCCAGCAGAACTTACGGTGTTGTTTTTCTGCTCCAAACAAATCAAAAACATTAATCCTGGTACAAACATTCCCACTGTAACTGTGCTTTCCAACAAGCATTAGCACACAATAAAAACTGTTTAAAGATCAATCTTATTTTTTAAATCATAGCTGAATTAGAGTAAGACACATTCATACAAATTAAGAAGGTCAGACTGGTTTTTGATCTCCCTCAATCCTAATTATTACCATTGAGATTTCCTATGTCCTCAGAGATAGCTTCATTTTATTTTTGAGCTGTAAATCGTTGCTCCAGAGGTCAAGAGCAGCACTGAGGCAGAGCTGAGAAAAGGGAAGTTTCTTTCAGGAAGTTCTGACCACACCACGTGAAACCCCACACTGAGGGTCTGAAACACTTTGTGCAGCAGTTCCTTTGTGCCTCACAGAACACTGACACCAAAACCCTGCCCCAGCATTAACTACAGGAACAAAGTGATGCTTCAGGTCCTGAAAAAAGAACAACTAAGCACCCTACAAACCTCACCAGCCACCCACAGATGCTGCTGTGTATATCAGTAATTCCACGAAGAAATCCAGGAAGAATCATCCTTTGGACCCAAAAGGCCACAGGAAATGACAAATTATTTTACAAGAGCTGCAGATTACAGGAGTGGGCTCTCAAACTTTTGTTGTATTTTAGAGGACCCACATTACCCATTTTTCCAGGTGTTTCTATCACACACCTCAAGTGTGTAAAATCTGTAACAATCAGGAGCACAAATACTCCTCACCCCTCTTCCACAGCACTCAACAGACACAGTTCTGTGCACTGAATTTCCCCTTCTCTCAATCCTATTCCCAATTAATGATGCAGTTCAGATCAGATTCTGCTTTTGGTCCCACACTTGTGCAGAACACAGCAGAAATATTTCCAATCATACACACTCCATGTCCCCCACCTGCTGCTACACACAGCCCAAATGGAGTTTTGTTTTCCTTTTCACCCTGCCTAAGGCTGAGGGAAGGCTGGAAGAGTTTCCCACCTGGAAATTTGGATTGTAAGGAAAAGCCTGGCATTGCTGACCCCATTCAAAGGGAGATGGGTTTCATGCTCTCACTTGAGCCACTCTTCCCTTCCCAGCAGAGAAGCTCCCAGATTCCTTGTGCCACATTCCCACGGAGACAGAGACATCCAGGGGCTGAGGACCAACTCAGAGCACTGACAGAAACACAGGAACGTGGCCAGGGATGGATCCACAGAACTACAGGAACCTGTCCCTCTGCCCAGCACATCAATGGGATCTGGGACAGAGCAGATGGGAATGGGGATTTTGGCACATGCCAAGAATGATCCCTGTCCTGGGAAGGGCTGCTCCTGCCCCAAGGGGAGCCCAGGACGTGATGGTGACACCAAGGACACAACAAGAACCTTCCTGGAGGCTCTCCAGGACCTGCCCTTGTCACCAATCCAGCCCAGGAACACCCCTGGAGAAGGTTCTGTCCCAGCAGGGAAATGCCAGCAGCCAGAATTCCCTGCACGTGTTGAACCATCAGTTACACAACTGCAGGCACATCTCCTTCCATTGCACATTAGAGCTTCTGATTTGCCAAAGACTTTAAGAACACTAATGAGAGCAGCATCCCTGTAATCCCTTTAACTGCTTATGCTGAGATAAAGCACTCTGAACTAGACCACAGGCATCAAAGCGTGGCAGAAAGCACCAAACTGAAGTAAACTGAGGAGGAAAGTTGGTTTTGTTTTCCCAAAAACAGAAAGGCTGCTAAAAACCCTGCATCATAATCCAGCAGCAAACCACTATGGAACACTGCAAAAACTTTAGATTTCAAGTATGAGATGCTTTTAATCCAATACTCCCAACTCACACCTAAAGCTGCAACTCAAGTATTTTTCTTAATTGTAACTCAGAAATCTGTGAATACCTTTTGTATATTTAAGATTTCCCAAGGGTAACTATGTTCCTCTGAATGCATCTCAAAACAGGCAATTTTTTCAACAGGTTTCATCTTGAACTAGTTTCAGTAAGAAAAATATTTAAAACCTGCTCAGAATTGCTATCTCCAGGCTTACATATCAGTTCCAATGATACTAAAATATCCCCAAATTTCAAGGATGCTTGAGAGCTACAGAAATGGAAAGGGAAAGGTTGATTCTCTGTATTTCCAGTCTTGTAGGGTCAAATCAGAGACATTCTCCAATGAAAGCTCACGTCAACTCTTTGGCTAATATTCCAACTTGATATTCAGGGCTCAGTGTGTGTTCAGCTCGTGAAACACAGAGTTTTAAAAATAAAACTTTTAGGCAAAGGTTGGTATTGTTGAAATCAGTTAAAGTAGATTTAATAAGCAAACCCAGCTGAGGGTAATTAAAGAATTAATAATTAGCTAAAGAATTAAGTTTGAAGTAAGTTTTGAAGTGTGGGTAACTGATTGCTTGTCATTTTATATTTGTTCAGCTGCGTTTTTAATGAGAAATAGAAAACACTGATTAATAGATCTAAAGAAATGTAGACAATTACTAATTTTTCTATTTGAAAACCCATTAAAAAAGGAATGAAGGGAGGAACTGGAGGTCCCCCAAAAATAATTTGTATTGTCAAAAACCAGAAAGGTAGAAAGGTCAAAGTGAGGAAGATGAGTTTTACTTCCTCATTCTCGCCCTCTCCTCAAATTATGCGACCACCAACTCAATTTAAAGAACAAACCACACATGCTTAATAATTATTCAGCTAATTACCATGCAGAGTGGGGAATGGGAGGTATTAATGTGATTAATGTGTTTTTGTATTTTGAATATTTAGAACTTTTGCAAATAAATAGATTTTTGTATTGCTCTGTGTATTAGGGAGTTTTCCCTTACAGCAGCCTGGTGCTAAAATAAAGATACACTTTCTAACAACTCTGTTAGAGAGTCTTTGTCCATCTCTAGTTGGGCATCAATATTAGATCAATACTCGTATTTTAGTCAATCCCTCACTCATTGCTTTTGCACAAGAAAAAACCTGAAATTTTCTGAATCTTCCTTGCTGCCTACCAACCCTTCTGGGCATTTCCTTCTGGAATTCCCTCAGATGTTTCACAGACCAGCTCTGCAACAATAAGGCTCCCCGAGCCAGTAAGAATTAACCTGTTCCCCCACAAACCCACCTACAGCCATCCTCCTGGTCTGGTTTTTTAGTTTTTGTTTACAAACACTACAGAAGCCACCTGGGAGCCTCTAGCCCTGGGGTTAGAGAAGGGGGAGGTGGGATGAAAGGAAAGAGGAACACACAAGGAGCCCTGGAAACTCATCTACTGCCTAAAACCACCACAGGAGTTAAAGCAAAATGAGGAACTTTAATAAGAAGCATCACACTGAGGGCTCCACATTCAGTTGTTGGCTTCAAGTCCAAGCTGACTTCAATCAACTTAAAATAAAGCCATCACAGCCCAAACCACCCCAATGAAACCTCAGAGAGAACACAAAACAATAATGGAATAATTAAGAGAATTATTGATCTGAATGAGGATTGCATGGATCCGATGAGACCATGGATGTGAACAAGGGAAGGCTCAGCATGCACATGATGTTACAAGATCCAAAAATCACTTTGCACCTCAGTGGCACCCAAGTGATCCTCTCCATCACTGGGACATCGTAGGGAGTCTTTCCAGCAGTTCAAATGTATCAATTCATAGTTTATTCAATTACTGACCCCAAATGTTTGTGTTCCTAAACACCTCTTACTTACATACAATTCCTATTTTTGTAACATCAGCTCCAGTTTGGAGCACAAAAATCTTAATCAATTTTTCTGTTGCTTCACAACATTCTAGAGTACTGAAACTGCAAACACATGAGGATAAAGAAGTAACTTTGACCTCACTTAATACCCTAAAATAAAATGTTTGAAGTGTGTTATGGACAAGTTGAACAGGAGTCAACAGCACGTCCTTCCAAAAGAGAGCAGAGTGTCCCAGGCTGCACCAGCAGGACAAGGACAGCCCTCCAGGACACCACCCTGGGCCAGGACAGGGCTCCCAGTACAGGACAGGGACAAACTGGGACAAACCCAGTGGTGGTGAGCAAAGTGCTCAGGGCTGGAGCAGACACGGTGTGAGCAGAGACCTCAGCACAGCCTGGGGGACAGGGGACACAGCAAAGGGATGGATGGACAGTGCCAGCTGGAATAAAGGAATTTCTACTCCCCACGCTGCAAGGAGGATGGTCCAACACTGCTCATGCAGGCACAGTCACCACTGAGCTGGACAGGAGGAACCTCCTGTCACCTCTTGTCACCAGACCGGCTCAGGGGAGAGGTGGGGCTGGACACACCCAGCCCTGCCACCCCACCCGAGGCTCCACCCCAGCCACATTTGTGGCAAAGAATGGCTTCAAATTCTGCTGATCCACGGGAGACACCAGTGAGCTCCAGCCTAAAGCTATCACATCATCATCCCCTGCCAACCCAGCTCCCCATACCCCATTTCTGCCCAGCCAGCAGCAGCATCTGAGACCTCTGGCTCCACACATGGGCTTGGGCTGGGCTGTAGGACCAGACCCACAAAAGCACCAAGTGACTGTAAGGTAATTAAAGTCCTGTCAGATGTTGACACTGTCACAACGACAATGAAACTTCCCAGTTCATGAAATATTTGCAAGCACTTGTGCAATCCAGTAACTCCAGCTTCCATTCCGGGTCCAGGCTTGGCAGGGATTCAGCCTTCTCAGGAATGAAACTCTGCCAGGTCCCATTTATTGGGTGAGAACACCAATAGCAGTTACTCCATGTGCATAATGTTTATTTCTCTCAGTGCTGGAAGGGTCCAAGTGTGTTTCTGCACAGCCATACATCAAAACCCCGCTCTAATTTCAGTGATTAGACCTTGAAACAGACCCTCACAGGTCAAGGGAGTGACACAATCAGATTGAAATCTGTCAGGATAAAAATACATTTAAAAAAATTAACTGCTTTCAAGGTCCACTCCTAACTCAGCTTTTTATTTTTTGAACAATCCTTCATTATATCATAATTATCACACACTGAACTGACAACACATTGTATTTAATTAAAAATAAAATATTACAGCTGCCACAAATATTAATTCTTATAAAAATAACACATGCCTTAATGTTCTCAGATGGAAATACTTTACAATACATTATTAATTTAGACTGAAATTTAAGTTTCAAAGCAAGATTTTTAGTAAGCCCAGATTATGAACTGAACATTTTCCAGCACTCCTGTTGGGCTCCAGCATATATTAATGAGCCTCACTTATTAACACAGGAGAAAAGTAAAGAATCAAGAGAGTTCAGGTGATGTCTACTCACATCCAATTTAACAAAATTTAAGATGCTGCATTTAAACAGCTTAAACAGCCTTATTTGATGCAGGAATTTTCATTCTTCCAGACTGAAAATACAGTAACAACCACCAAACTCAGTGTAAAGGATATGTCACATCCTCATGCACATCAGACCCGTTATGTCCCCCCTTCACAGCAAATTAAAAAAAAAACAAATTTAAAAACTTAAGGTACAGTAATATAACACAGCAACAGTGGGTAGAGGAGCTGAATTCAGCACATCAAACCAGTTTATGGTGCCTTACATCACAGCTCTGGGTAGTAAATGTATTGTTCCTCAGTTTACACACACAACTGTGGAGGGTTTTCAGCTCAGTGATAACTGTGATATTCCCAAGGAGCTGGGAGAGCCCCACGCTCTCTCTACTGAGATAATCTCCTTAAGAGAGATTGTAAATCTCTTGTCCAGGCAGTGAAACCACAAAACAACCTCTTCTCCAGGAGCAGGAGCAGCAGTGGGTGCAGGAAAAGTTGTTTCATGGTATCTCTAACTTAGAAATTAGCCTTTTTTTCTTTTTCTTTTTTTTTTTTTAGAACGCTGTGGTACAAATGCAGGCATTTTCTTGTAACCCATTCAGCCTGAAAGGAGGAGTCCAGTTGGACAGCTGAAACACCACTAAATCATCTATCAACCAAATAAAATGCACATTCCAATTACCAATTAAGACATTAAACTGAATACGAGATGCCACTATTCATGTTAAACAAATATATATGTTTTAAACATACAAAACAAGAGCCTTCTGTTTTTTCCCTATATAAATGTAATCAGCAGCAGAATAAACCTCTGTCACCATCAAAACAGATATAAACCCACCAACTACTTGTTTCTAATACAGCAATCCACAACTTCAGATAATTCTTTTAAGCTTTAGTCAGGGTTTTTCAAACTTTTAGGAATGAGATGATTCTTCTGCCTTCTTCAGCAGTGGCTCTGACAGGAGTGGGAGCCTGGCAGGAGCAGAGATGCTGATCCAGACCCAACATCTGTCTCCAGCACCTTCACTGCTCCCTCCAGGAGGGCACAGGGAGCTCCATCAGGAGAGGTGCTGCCACCCAGGGAACTGCTCTGTGGGCACCAACCTCACACTCAATTCCCACAGTTTTTACCCAATAAATACACATACCTACTATTTTAAGTCCTGACAACTCTCACCGGGCAAACTCTGAAACTAATTAAGAAAGCAAGCAGGAAGATATCACTTGTAATTCTCCTGTCCATGTGAAGAGATGCTGACAGAGAGCAGGCACACAACCCAGCAGTGAGAGCCTGCAGCAAAGTGTAACCTGCCCCAGGTACAGCTACAGGCACCACTTCTCTTTAATTCTTCCTTCATGAAAAAGCACCTGCTCGTGGTGAAGGAGACTTGAGAAGCAGCAGAAGTGGAAGTAACACTTCACACTCTGTGACTACCAAAACAGGGAAGGGACCTGCATGACTAAGCACTGGGGCTTCTCTTGAGGGCCAGAATGTCCATTTTCCCTCTGATTTACTGGTAGCATCTCCTGTGCCACTCAATTGAATCCACTCTCAAGGTGCAGAGAGAGTTGCCCACAAAAATGCCTCTGCTGGTTCCATGCTGAGCTGTGCTGATGCTCCTGTGTTTGTGCAGGTACCAGCACAGCTGGATCCACAGCTGGATCCCACAGCCCTACAGGACACTCCCACAACCCCACAACAGCTGGGACCTGCAGATCTGCCAGTCCAACCCCCTGCCAGGGCAGGGTCATCTGGAGCAGGAGACACAGGAATGTGTCCAGGTGGGTTTGGGATGTGTCCAGAGAGGAGACTTCAGGACTCCCTGGGCAGCAGTTCCAGGGCTCAGCCACTCTCCACAGAAGGAATTTCCTTCTCATTAAGGTGGAAGTTCTAGTGTTTTAATTTAAGGCCATAGTTCCTTGTTCTGTCCCTGGGCACCACCGAAAAGAGCCTGACACCATCCTCTAACCCACCCTGGAAATATTCCTACAGATTGATGGGATCTCCTCTCAGCCTTCTCAAGACCAACCAGGCCCAGCCCCACCTTGCTCACATCATCTAAAACTTTTTACTGTAACAATCCAAAGATGAACTCTTCCTACACCAAAGCACACCAACGAGCATTCTAAAAATGTGTACAATAAGTTGTTGATATTGCAGTTTATACACCGTGCTCCCCACACCTGTATCCTACAGACACAGCAGGACTGAGAAAATTCTGCTAATGGCTAATAAAATAAACCCTGCTTCCCAAATTCTGTGTATTTCACTGGCACATCACTGCCCTGTGAGGGGGGGGAGGCCCTGGCACAGGGTACCTGGCCCCTGGATCCCTGGCCAGGATGGATGGGGCTTGGAGCAATCTGGGATGGTGAAAGGTGGCATTGGGTGAATTTTAAAGTCCCCTCCAAACCAAATCACTCTGTCACTCTATGATATAACACAAAATATAGAACCTGGAATTTAAAAACATAGATCACAAGACCATCTGAGTATTTTACTGAGGGCACTGTCAAACTGCATTTAATACACCATCTTTTTAAAACCAATGAACTTTCTAACAGCACATCCTAGATGATCTTCTGAACAGTCTGGATGAAAAAATCACTAGCCAAGCTGGGTTAATTCCTTTACTGGGAAACACAGGAAAGGCTTAAGTGCAAAGGTGTCACCAAACAAGGTCTTCCCTGACCACAGAGCCCATTTAGGACCTGCAAAACCACTTAGCAGAGCCCTAATTTGGTCTGTACATCACAGCACGTGAGTCACCCCATCTAAATCTCCAGAAGCTTTTCAATTCCATCCCAGAACGTGTATTAGAAAAGAAAAATCAAACCCAAGCTGTGATTCTGATAAGAACACGTGGAAGGAGCAGTGTACTCCTGTTCCTGGCACAAGTCTGTACAGGCAGAGCCCTCGGGCACAGGTGACAAACAGCACTGCAAGGTTTTATCTCAGTGCCCAGGAAAGCAGGTGCAGTGCACACAGCGTTCCCACCTGGGCAGGTAATCCTGCAACAAGTGAATCTGAATTTAATTAGACACGTTTTACCCCAGCGCTGTAAAACCGAGCAGGTGCCCACCCCCTTCCCGACTCGCCTCCACTGTCACCCACGAGAGCCAAAACAAAACAGACAGAAGGAGACAATGACAGAACACCTGGGGTTACAAAGTGCCTGTAAAGGTCACCAGTCCAACCCCTCTGCCACATCTTAAACTCGAGCAGATGTTCAGAGCCTGGTCCAGCCTGACACCGAATGTTTCCATCCCCTCCCTGAGCAACTTGTTCCAGTGTTTTAACACCCTCATGGTAAACATTTCTTTCTCACACTTCATCTAAACCGATCCTCCTTCCAGTTTAAACCATTACCCCCTGTCCTACCGCAACAGGTGCTGCTGCAACGCCTGCCCCGTTTTATTACAGACTCCCTTTAGACACCGGAAGGGGCTTCAGGGTGTCCCTGGAGCTTCTCTTCTCCAAACTGAACAATCCCAACGCTTTCATCCTTCCTTCCTTCCCTCCCTCCATCCCTGTGGCCAACTCTGCGCCCGCTCCAACAGGTCCTGTCCGCGCTTCCCGCGACGGAAACCGGCAGGACGCGATCCGCGCTCCCGATCCCCAC
>JAHLSL010000083.1:2541184-2566437 GCA_025920805.1 Petroica traversi | reverse complement strand
CATGGAACTGGTTATGGATCCATGAGCTGTTATCGGTCCATGGAGCTCTTATCAGCCCATGTGCTGGTTGTTAATGCATCACACGGAGTCCCCGCCCAGCCCGGCCCGGCCCGGCCCTCCCGGGGCACAGCTCAGCCCGGCTCCCCCCTCCCGCCGCTGTCCCGCAGCAGCGCCCGGTCACTTCTTCTGGAGGAATTTCATTTTACTGCCTGCAGAGAAAAAACAGCAGGAGCTTTAGGTGAGGCCCTGGCACAGGGTGCCCAGAGAAGCTGTGGCTGCCCCTGGATCCCCGGGAGTGTCCAAGGCCAGGCTGGATGGGGCTGGGAGCTCCCTGGGACAGTGGAAAGGGACCCTGCCCATGCAGGAATCGGCACTTTCCCACCCAAATCATTGTGGGATTTTGTGAGCTGGAGACATTCCAGGACTCAGGCTGAGAAACTCAAGGTGGAAAGCCACCATGGCCACCTCTGCCAGCAGACACAGCTTCTGTCCCCTGGGCATGTCCTCAGTCAGGACCAAAGATAAGGACAAGCCTGCACAGCTCTCAGAGCAGCAACTCTCACGAACTTTAGATAAAGATACTTTAGAAAGCTTAAAAACAAAAGAAAAATCTTACACACTGTTCAGTGTCCCCTGAAGCAGTAAATGTAAACCAAGGCAAAGAAGGAGCCCTCATCTCCTTTGTATCAAATTAATTATTCAATAGCTAAAATTAATTTTAAAAATTTTAACAATGAAAAAAAGCAAGGGTGCTCCTTTACCAAGACTGCGAAGGATTTTGTTCATTCCAGTTCGTTCCGTCTCTGGAAGACTCTCCAAATACTCCAAGGCACGCACCTCAAAAAGGCCTAAAGAGAGAAAAAAAAATAAGAAATGAAAAATCACTCACCAAATGAACTACTCCATCTTTTAGCAATGTAGCATCATGATTAACAAGGCCACGAGAGGAAATCCTGCATGCAGCGTTTGCAAGCTGCAGGATCAAGGAGAAAGGAGAGAGATGTTGGCAGAAATTCTTTGCTTTATAACTGGAATTCTTTTGAGCAATTAGAAGGGCATGGGGCTATTCAATGAGATAGAATTCCAAAAGGATGTGGCATCATACTTTGCAAGAGAGTCTGTGAAGCAGGCTTGAAACAAGGTGATGCCAATGATGCTGGAATGATTTTTGTCTTTTCTTTTCTATCCCTTTTACACAGTTCTCTGTATCCACAAGTATCAGCAGCATGTACACTTGCAGCCTTTTACTTAGTTTAGTGCTCAGTGTTCTGTAAGTGTTCTGCAGGCCTGAGACTGAACAGCCCAGAGCTGCAGAGCCAGGGACACCAAACATTCTGCTGGCTCAGGAAGCCAAGGTCTCCTGACAGGAGGATTCTGTAAACCAGGGGTGAGCCCAGCCCAACCTCATTATTGGGCCCCCTTGTTGGATCTGTGCTGTGTAAAGTCTAGAACTGGTGTGTGTGACTGACAGGGGTGCATTTGCCATGCTGTCACCTGGGTGAAGTGGATGCCTCAAACAGGATCCTGATTAAAATACTGAGGTAAAGACCCCAACCCCTCTAACCGTGTCTGGCTTCATTTTCCTAACACCAGGAAAAGGCATCACCAAAACAAGAAACGGGAAGGTGATGCCAAAACAAGAAAGAGGAGGGTGATGCCAAAACAAGAAAGAGGAGGGTGATGCCAAACCTTTGGCCAGGTTCTTGCTGAGCTCTCGGTCCTGGATGAAGCCTGCAAACATCTGGGTTTCCATGAAGCAGTGCAGGAAGTGGCGCACGGTGCGCGATCCGTGGGATTTGCGGAAGGGCTCCCGCTGGAACACCCGCTGGCCCTGCTCTGTCACACTCATGTGCAGTGAGTAGTGCCCCACGATCTCCACAAAGAACTGCACAAACGCCTCAGACACCAGCGAGTTCAGGGTCAGCTCACCTGTGGGGAGGACTTTTGTCACTTTGGTCACTCCTCTCCTGTTTTCAGTGTTTTCGGTATTTTCAGAGCCCTCGGTCACTTTTTGTGCTGGCTGTCTCAGACTGGGAGATTCCAGGGCATTTGTATCAAAGAAGTCTCAGCTCAAATATTTAATTTCTCATTGTCAGCTTTCTGCTGTGGCTTTTCCAGGTTTTAAATCATCCATAATTTAATTTTCCCTGTAAAACACCTGGTGTCTGATGAGCTGTCAGCTCATAACAGGGTTTGTTAAATTCTATTCAAGAATTAGGCAAACTACAAAAGACAAACTTGCTAGAAAACAAACTTTGTTTTATGGTAATATATAATTTTCTGGTGCCATTCTCTCAAGCCACACAGAGCTTTTTAAGTTTTCATACTTCCTTATCTCATGGATCACGTATAAAGCAGTTCAACTTTGAAAATTATCTGCTAGATTACCCTCTAAAATACAGAAACTTGCTACATTCTCTGAGAAAAATATTGTTCCTGCTAATTGGAAAAATATAATGAAATTCAAAGCACAGGAACTGGCGCTGTTGACCCAAAGGAAATCACAGTTCTGCACACCCTAACTGTGAGAAGAGGAACTGTCAGCACCCCAAACTTCTCACACATTCACAAGATGCTCTCAGCAAGATCACAGGGAAACAGCTAAAATGTCACTTCTTAGCATTTATTTACATTTGCTCATTTTTATCAACTCCACAGAGATATGTTATGGGAAAACACTTTCCACAGAAAGTACCTTGTGTGTCACTCTGCCCGTGGGACAGGATTTCACTCCGTTCTTCCAGGATTTGTTCAAGTGCAGCCTGGAGTTTATGGGGCAGGATCTCATCCTCATCTGATACCTATGGACAGAAATGGCCAAGGAAGGACTTTTGGTTTATTCCCATCAGCAGGAGAACCAGGGGATAGATTAGAAATATTCATAACATGCCTAAAGCAGTTAGAGGGGAGTTATTCTGTCATACATCTTGAGGAAGACAATACATTTGTCTTGCAGGCACAGAAATTAAAAACATTTGCTGAGCATGCCCCAAATACATTTTATTAGAGTCACACACACAACTGGCCACCACACAGACTCAGGCTTATTTCACCAGTAAAAGTCACAAAACCAATAAAAGTCTGTTGAGAAAATAAGACAGGTCTCAATAATATGGTTAAAACAAATCCCCCAATCTTTTAATACCTTTCTCCAGTTGCAGGCTGCAATGCAAAACAGAACAGTGAGGCAAGGAAAAGGAGAAGCAAATATCCTGAGTTAGTAATAAAATCCCCAGTATTTTTATAGCTGCTTGTCTGGGGATGCAGAAGCACTTTTGGGGAAGTTCAACAGAGAACCCCAAGTGAACTGTGATAATTTGTTCCCTAGACTGTCATTCCTGGAAAAAGCAACAACCCAAACCAACAAACACACCCCAGCTGGATGAGAGAGGAGAAAGTGCTGTACAGAACAAGGACAGACAGACAGACAGAAAGCAGCAGAGAATCTCGGGGATCCCCTTCAAATAAGAAACCCAGTAACAGTTTTTAAACTCAGCTCAGACGAGCAGCTGCATCTTTGGCTTTGCAGAGCTCTCCACCTAATGCAACTTCATCCCTGCAACAAGGATTTGTATCTGTTCCTTTCTCTGCCAGTTCAAAAGGATTACAAGGTATTTCCTCAGCCACTGGAGGAACACCAGCTTTTCCTGATTCCTTTTTATTATTTTCTTTCATCGATGCCTTTTCCTGGCATTAAACCATGAGTTACTGGTACTGTTATTTCACTCACCTCTTGCAAGAACTTGTCAGCACAAAGATCAACAATCAGAACCTGGGGAAATATGTAGAAAACACACTGACTCATAATCAGGTATGTACAGAAAAAAAAACCCAGGTTTTTAATCTTTTTTTTTTAATGTGGGATGTTTTACCAATAGGGATGTCACACACAAAACACAAGTTTTGCATAAGTGCAGCCTCTTTCTGAGAACAGGGAATATTATTTATCTTTGATAATGCTGGAACACCCTGACACTTATCTGGCAAATCCACCAAGTGGCTCGGAAAAGTTTGAGAGTTTACACTCAGACAGAAACCAGAGATTATTCCAGAGAAGTCAACATCCCACTGACAGTCTGTGTCTCACACATCCTCACCTCTTCTATGGGCAGGTCCTGGAGCTGAGGCAGGGAGCAGGAGAGGATGCCAATGAGGAATGGGGTGGGAGAGCAGGCGATGTCGATCATGGAGGCTGGCAGGACAGGGATGTAGGTGTGCTGCCACGTGAAGGGGTAAAGTGTTGCCACTGCAGCGTGCCCACACTTAGACAGAGTGCTGGACAGGTGGAGAAGCACAGGGTGGGTGGTCAGTGTCCCCTCCAGGACAGGCTGGAAATGCTCAGGTGTCACTGGTGAACAGTCTGTGCATCAGCAGGGGCCCCATGCACCCACTTTTGAGTTCAGTTATGGGGAGCTAAAACCACCATCAACCCAGACTGAAGAGGTAAAAAGGAAACATTCCCTTATCTCCTCTTGTGTAAACAGAATAATCCAAATTCTAGGCATGCACATGCTGTATGGAGAGTGCAGAAGGTTTTCAAATGGAACTAACTGCAAAACTAGACAAGCTTGGACGTGGGACAGGTCTAAACGCAGAAGAAACAAAAATATCCAGTGGCAGCATCCCTCAGAAAGAACTGCTCAGACTCATCCCTTACCTTAAGTTATCAGCCACGAAGATGACTCTCCTTTCCAGCAGGAGAGAGGCAAAGACCCGGATGGTGTGGGAGACACTGAGACACTGCAAGAGGCACTCGAAATCAACGTGCTCCAGCCGAGAGTCCAAGGGGCGGCACAGCTCCATCACCTGGGAGGAGACAGAGCAGGAGAGCTGGGGGAGAGCCCAGAGCAGGGAGCCTGAGCCGGCAGCACAGGGGCCTGAAGGCAGAGCTCACCACAGGCTGCAGCTCCTCCTGAGGGGCAGGACCAGGACAGGTCCTGAGGGAGTGGCTGGAGCTGTGCCAGGGGGGTTTAGGAAGGATCTCAGGGTAAGGTTCTTCCCCCAGAGGGTGGTCAGGCACTGGAAAAGGCTCCCCAGGGAAAGGTTCTTCCCCCAGAGGGTTGTCAGGCTCTGGAAAAGGCTCCTCAGGGAATGGCCACAGCCCCGAGGCTGCCAGAGCTCCAGGAGGGTTTGGACAATGCTCTCAGGGATGCCCAGGGTGGGATTATTGGGGTGTTTGTGCAGGGCCATGGGTTGGACTCAATGATGATAATTTCTGAATCCATGACTCTGCACAGATAGAATCCTGTGACACAGACAGCTGGCACAGGGCAGCACACAGGAGTGCCCCAGAAGCCCCTCATTAAGAACCAGGGAATCACTCCACAGTAAATGATTCCACAGCAAACGGGTTTCTTGGGACAGCCTCCCTTCTGACTCCAGGATATTTTCTTCGGACTAATTATTTCCAGGCACCACTGGAAAGAGCCTCTGTGGCCCAGAGACCCCTCAGGCAGCAGGCAGCCCGTGCTGGCTCCGTTACCTCATCCCCTGCTCCTGGCAGGAAGCTCCTGACGGTGATGGTGCGCCCCGGGGCGGGGAACGGCGCCTCCATCACGCTGCGCATGAACGGGTGCACCAGCGCCGGGGACATCTCCCGCCTCTTCTCCACCTCGTCCAGGATCTGCAGGGAAACACACGGGGCCTTGGCTCACTGCTGCTGCTGGCCAGAGGGGACAATCTGTCACAGCATTGCCGTGGAGGCTCCAGCACAGAGCTCCCAGCTCGCCTGGGACCCCTGGGAAACTCCTCTCAAACGTCTGGACGATCAAACAGGAACAGCTTCCTGTGAGCAAAACTCTCTGTTCTCCTGTCTCCTGCTACTGGAATTCCTTCCAGTACATAGTATGTCTTGCATGTAGTCATCAAATTCTCAAAATTTAAAGGCGTAAGAGGAGCAACACCCCTCACCAAGAAACCTCCCTGAAACACAGCCTGTGCTTCAACAATCAGAACCATCTTTTATCAACGCTTGTCCCTGCATTCTTCTGCAGTAACTGCCCTTTATCTGCAGCAGCTTTCCCCAGTCTTCACCTCTTTATCTCCCTTCCTCATGGTACTACAAAAAACCAGGGGAGATCCAACCCCCTTCCAAACTGCTTGTCCCTTTCCAAGTCATGGAAGAAGAGGATGAAGGGGCACCCTCATTAACACCAGGCATGAGAAGCCCCTTCCTGGCAGTAATTGCTGAACGATTTGTGTTTTGGCCGACAAGGCTCAGCACCAGTACTTTATTTTCCTTCTCAAAGCAAAGACAGAGAGGAAGCACCTCTCTCCTGGGACGAGCTGCAGCCACTAAGCCTGACAGAAGCATCCAGTTACTCTGTGGAGCCTGCAGGCTGCCAGGGCTGGGGCACAGGCTGTGTTGATGCCGGAATGATTTTTGTCTTTTCTTTTCTATCCCTTTTACACAGTTCTCTGTATCCACAAGTATCAGCAGCATGCACACTTGCAACCTTTATTTAGTTTAGTGCTCAGTGTTTTGTAAGTGTTCTGCAGGCCCTGAGCCTGAACAGCCCAGAGCTGCAGAGCCAGGGACACCAAACATTCCCACTGTCTCAGGAACCCAAGGTCTCCTGACAGGAGGATTCTGTAAACTCGAGCTGAGCCCACCCCAACCTCATTATTGGGCCCCCTTGTTGGATCTGTGCTGTGTAAAGTCTAGAACTGGTGTGTGTGACTGACGGGGGTGCATTTGCCACGCTGTCACCTGGGTGCAGTGGATGCATCAAACAGGATCCTGATTCAAATACTGAGGTAAAGACCCCAACCCCTTTAACCGTGTCTGGCTTCATTTTCCTAACACCAGGAAAAGGCATCAGTGCCAGCTCACCTTGGAGAAGAGGTTGAAGCAGCCCAGGCGGCTCACGATGCAGTACACCTCGGGCAGCCGCTTCCCTTTCCCTTCTGGCTGAAAGGCAACAGCAACAGCTCTGCTGAGAACAGGGGGCAAGGAACAACCCAGCACCCACAGAGCAGCTGATCTGCAGAACTCCTTCTGCTGCAGCCCCCCCCTGCACTCATGGCTAGGAAGGTTCTGGAGGAACACCCAGTTCCAGGAGCTGGTTCATGCCCAGAGCCCATTTCACTATTTCTGGGCACCATGGGGCCCCTTCCCTCTGCTTTCCAAGGCTTGGTAGCACCACAGCAGCACAGGATGGGTAACCCACGTGGGAAAGCAGCCCTGAGTCATGTCCTGACAGTGCCCATTCAGTGCCCCAGCCCTCCCAGAGATGCTCACCAGGAGCTTCCTGCAGTACCCGAACCAGCGGCTGCCGTCCTCCCCCGTCAGCACGAAGGAAAAGGTTTCACTGGGGAACCAAAGGACACTCAGGGTTAAATTCACCACACAGCTCAGGGGAGAGACTGACAAAGCACACACACTCCTTCTGCTCATGCTGACAAGGGCCAAGGCATGATTACAAGGACTTTGGGATCTGTTCAGAGTAAAAACTTGCACCTCATGAGTTTTTCCATCTCTCCTCCTCCAGCTGCTCTCACTGAGCTTTTCCATGTCTCCTCCTCCAGCTGCTCTCACTGAGCTTTTCCATCTCTCCTCCTTTCCAGCTGCTTCTCCATTCAGCCAAGGAGCAGCAGAAGCATTTCCAGCCTCTGGAGCTGGCCTTGGACAAATTCTTTTTATAGTAAAGGCAGCAGCAGCCCTCTAGCCCATGTCCATACCTCATCTTCCCTCCTACCACAGGGGATTTCCTGGATCCTTTCCCCTGGATCCCTTTCCAAGGATCCTTTTCCCTTGCTCTGGCTGCAGCTCCTCTGGTCACCCCAAAGCCTTCAGCAATGCCTGTTTCAGACACAAGTATTAACCAAGTCTTTACCTTTTAAGGTCTGATGAAGGGAACCAGTCCTTGGGATCTGGAAAGCAGAATTTGGGAATGACCTTTAGCCTCTCTTCAGTATCCTTTGACGGTCTGAAGGGATGTTCAGGCTGGAGGGGTAACACATGCATATGAAGTCACTGAAGTTGGTGCACAGCTCCAGCATTTAAAATACAGAAAGCCTCTTCCTGACACTTCCAAAGGCTGATCCATCACACAGCTAATGAACAGGTCCAGGAGAACACATTCTGACTATTAACAGATTCCCAGTTCCCTCTTGCATTTTTCCTGCTGATTGGACCTTTGTAAAATGAGCCAGCTTGTAGGTTTAAGGACCTACAAGCATGGCTAAGCTTATTGGAAAATGAAGGCAGAACTGACCCCCAAATGATGGCTGGGTCAGCCTGCCTTGGTTCTACTCCTGGGAGATTTGAAAACACTGAAAGGAAAAGGAATGTGTTCAGCTTGCAATGTGCAGGTCACTCGTAACTCAAGTGCAAAAATGGTGTCTCTGAATCACATGTTCCAATCACACCACGTGTGGGTTTAAATCAAATCCCTCAAGGACTCCAGGACACTTTCCATGCTCAAAACTGCACAGAAAGGGCAAAAGAAAAGAGTTCAGATAAGAGGCTCCATAAGCATTGTAAGGAAATTTTACATATTTAAGAAGGAAATGCCCCCAATAAATTGAAAGTTTATTGCATGAAGTTGATTTTAGGCACTCAGCACATCCAGGCTATTCCAGGGTCCCAAGCTGTGACAGTACAAAGTGTTAGGAAAACACAGCAGCATTTTCACAGAGTAACAGTTGTACAAAAGCTTAGATGTCCTTGGGCATACAGCCCAAAGCACAGGGTGACAGCAGATTACTTGGAAGCAAAGCTAATATTAGAAGGGAGGCACCCAGTCTGACCCACTGTCCCATCTAAAGTCACTCACCAAAACACTTTCATTTGAGCAGAGAGATAAATAAATACTGAGAAAATAATTTGTAGTGTCAGTGCCTTTATAAAAGCCAGTAAAGAGCAGGAGGGGAACCCTGAAGTGCCCTTCCCAAAGGCAATGGACAGACTGAGAGGCTGCACCAGGGAAAAGCCAAATCTGCTGCATTCCTCTCTGCCTTCCAACACCCAAAGTTTGCACTTTTAGCAGATATTATTTGGGTGTGTTCTGTTTTACCCACTGAATTAACACTGTGCTGTAGTTCCTTACTCATCTGGTGAGCCCAAGGCATTTGCACACTTAAGGCACTGGAGTTATTTGCACACCAGTCCTTTAGGCAGCAGGAACTGGGACACTGTGGGACCTCCCTAAATGGATCTGACATCTCCTCTATGTGGGTGACATGCAAATTCCTCAATAATCCCATGCTTTCTGCTGATGGCACAGCCAGAATTCCTGGCTCTGTTCTGTTTGCAGTGCAAGGCAGCAGGTACGAGCCCAGAGAGTGACAACTGAATATTCATCTCCATCTGGTACCACAGAAGCACCAAGGCTCCCTCTCAGCTCCCCAGCTGTGGACTCTGAGCTATAATTCAGTGTCACACACTGGTTTTGACACCCATTTGGGCTGAACAGATTATTTCAGAGGGCTTGGTTTAGCTACAGCACTTCAACTTCCACAGCTCTCCTGGTTCTGGAGGCTTGTACAAACAGCTTTGCCATTTTATTATTATCCTTGCTCAAAACAGTAAAAATAAGAACTCAGTTCCTGTGCACCATCAGTGCTTCACTCCTTGTTCATAAAGGACAGACTGCCAGGATGAGGTTCTTGCCAGTTTTGGGACAGAGCTCTGCAGTCCCTCCTCTCCTTCAGCTGGGGTCAAGCACCCTGTGGCTTAATGAAATTTGAATTAAGTAGGAGCCTTCCTAGTTAAAAAAATATAAACTCATTATCAAGACCCACATTCAACACCTCCTGACACTACACATTAGGTCTGCAACAGAGCAAGGTGCTCCACACTCCAAGCCCAGATCCTCTGACCAGTGGAGCTCAGGAGGGGAAACAAAGAGCTGAGCAGTTCCCTGGGCAGGTCTCCGTGCAGCTCCTACCTTGCTGGGGAACTGCTGGATGATGTGTGGTGTGTAGGTGACCTCAGATGCCTTCTTGTGCAGGGACACCACCACGAAGAGCTCAAACAGCCTCTGCTCCTGCAGCTCGATGAGGTCCCTCTCCAAGGTCTGGTAGTGAGGGTTCCTCTTGGAGGCCGAGCGTCTCAGGCACCTGTGGCGACCTGGGGAGAGAATAAACCCCAATCCAGCCTGTGCCTGGCACTGCCACACCTGCAGGGCACAGGACAGGACTCAGCTTTGCCATCTGAGGGGGGAAAGGGATGGGTGGATTTGTCCAACACCAAATGCTCTCCATGGGACGCCTGTGTCAGCTCCTCATGCTCTTCTCCCAGGGAACAAGTGACAGGAGCAGAGGAATGACCTCAGGTTCCACCAGGGGAGGGTTAGATTGGATATTAGGGACAATTTCTTCACTGGAGTGGTTGTTAAACACTGGAACAGGCTGCCCAGGGCAGGGGTGGAGTCACCATCCCTGGAGGTGTTTAAAAACTGTGTGGATGTGGCACTTGAGGATGTGGTTTAGTGGTGAGCATGGTGGTGCTGGGACGTGATGACCTTAGAGGCCTTTCCCAACCTGAACAACTCCAGGATCCCATGATTCAGACAGGCAGCACTGGCCTTGCAGCAGCTCTGCAAACCCCCCCCTGACAGATACTGGAATTTCTCCTGCTGCCCTGATGTCCTTTCACACATCTCAGAGTGACACAATGGGGGACCAGGGAGGAAAGCCCAGCCCCACCAGGTCAGGAGCTGCCTGGACTCAGGGAGCCACTCCAAACACCAGGGGCACTCAGGAGAGGCAGCTCCTGGCCAAGACAGCCCCAGGCTGGGCTGTCCTGACAGGCAGCACAGGCTCACAGGCACAGGCACAGCCCTCTGATGTCAGGAATTCCTGTAGCCCAGGCACCGTGACACATTGGAGACACTTTCAAACAACTCTTCCATCAGGCAGTGACTCAATCACTGCATTTCTGCTGAGATTCTCCACTCTCCACTACTCTCCTTAGCGTTAAAAAATGGAACTTCACTTCTCATTCCAAGTTAAAGCCTTTTGAAAGTTTCCCTGCAAATAAATGAAACACCTAAAGAAATTCACAGAATCCCTGAAGAGTTTGGGTTGAAGGGACCTTAAAGCTCCTCCAGTGCCACCCCCTGCCATGGGCAGGGACACCTCCCACTGTCCCAGGTTGCTCCCAGCCCCATCCAGCCTGGCCTTGGACACTTCCAGGGGTTCAGGGGCAGCCACAGCTTCTCTGGACACCCTGTGCCAGGGCCTTTTGTTTAGTCTACCTTCATATGGGAGCTAAAACCAACTAAATCCAAGCAGGTGTTTCAAGTCTGGAGTTTGGTCTGTGATCAAACTCAGGACGTTGGAACCAGACAAATACTCAGGTGAATTCTCCCCAGAGGAAAGGACATTTCACAGCATTACATAAAACAGAACCAAGGGAAGGAATCAGGAGGGAAATAACCTCAAGCAGCAGCAGCAAAGGCGATCAGGAACAGCCTCCCACAAGCCACTCCAGCAACCCAAAACTGACTCTGCTTCTGGTGACTGGCAGATTAATGGCATTAAACCTCAAGGCTCAGGGGAAGGGGCAGAAACAGAGGTTGGTTTGTCACAGCAACAGCTCCCAGACTTGGCCATGTGGCCTCTGAGAGGCTCCCTGGCCCTGTCTCAGCAGATCCCACACGTCAGAGTGCTCATCCCACAGGGCCCCAGCCAAGGGTGCAGTGCTTGGGGACAGGACCAGCCCTGTGATTCACTCACTTTTGGGCTGATTTTCCGTATCGCTTTCATTCCCACTGGTTTCACCTGAAACACACATAGTTTTCACTTATTAGCCATGCAGAAGGAAGATGGGCAACACCCAAAGTTGGGAAAGAGAGATAACCTGAGACTCATCAGATCAACATCCCTATGGGCTGCCCACCAATCCAGCCCAAAGCATCAGCCAAGGGCAGCTGGGAAATGTGTTACAACAGCAAATTTCAAAAAGCAGAGCTGATATCAAGCCAGTGGTGTCAGTGAATGACCTGCAGGTCAGCTGGATACGGGCAAAGAACACAAACCAGCTGCTTGGTTGAGGCTGCTGTAAAACTTAACAGAGTTGCTGAACAGGTAACTATAAATAAAGCCCCTACTATGGCTGCACAATCAGAACAAGGCACACAGACCATGAGTGCAGCAGTCAGAAGCAGTCCTCATGCCAAGTGGTTTTCTGAACAATTTTTGCTTTAATCTGCTTTTTTGAAAAAGCAGTTTTAACCAGCAGCCCAGCTCTCCAGGCTCAGACTCTTCCATTTGTGACAGTGTTAAATGTGGGTCAGGCAATTGTTCCTTGAGCTGAAAGCCCAATTCCAGCCACAAGTCTGGGGGGTTTGCATGAGGTTGTGGTGCCAGGCCAGGGGAGAGAGGAATTGTGCCACTCAAGAGCACAGACAGAGGTGCTGCAGACACCAATACCTTTCACTGGAGCTGCTTCTCTCCCAGCAGGACTGAGCAGCTTCACCTTTTTCTTGCCACGCTTGGAATCAAAGATCTCCTGTATTTTCAGTACCAGCTGAAATCCAAAGCAGAAGCAGAGGTTAATGTGGGGGTGCAGAGAAGGGTCCAGGTGCCAAGAGGAGGCCGCCCAACCATCCAAGCCTTGGGAAAAGCTGCCCAAACCCTGCAGGAACCCTGGCTCAGAGGCTGGAGTCCTTCTAGCCCAGCTCACTGGCTAAAGAATGAGCACAGATTTCTGCTGCAAGAGAGGGATCCCTGTCAGCTCAGCTCAAAGCTGCCACCAGACTGTAAAAGCATTCTGGAAATTGTCACACTTGCCTCCCCAAATAGAAGTGACAAAGTGTCTGGCATCAGATCTCCATTTTCTATGCAAAGGCACTTGCAAGAACATCTTACACAGCCTCCAGCACAGAGGGCTCAGAACATGCTCAGAATCCCAACTCCTTCCAAGAGAAAGCAGAGCTCTCTCAGTAGCTTGGGGCTTGGTTTTGGGGTTGCTTTTTGAGTTTGCTGCTGTAGTTGATGTCAGCTCAAGTCTCCTAAAGCACAAGTGAGGCACAGAACAAGGCTGCTCCAGCACTGGCCCTGTCCCTGGTGTTTGCTGCCATGAATGGATGATGCACTCAGAGTAACCTGCCTGGAGAAAGGGGTCCCTGCCCAGGGTAGGAGGTGGAATGAGGTGGAATTTAAGGGCCTTTCCACCCAAACCATTCTGTGATTTTGCACAAATGAAGACACAGTGGGGCAGAAAAATGGGGGTCTGAGCTGTAGGACTACACACACCTGGCCCACTGGAAGAAAAAAGTTCGGCAAAAAGCACAGCCCAGTGCAGACTAAGCCACAGACATGAAAGAAGGGTCAGCATTTTGACACTGCCTTGGTGCTGGTAATCCTCCTCCCACTGTCACAACAGCCATAAATCCAAAGTCCTGGCACTTTCTGTGTCCCTGCCACAGCCTGCTCTGTGCTTTCCCCTCACCTGCCCCAGGGGCTCCTGACTCCCCACATCAAGGGCAGCTTTTGCTTCATGTGAGGAGGGATTTACCCTAAATGCAGGGAGCAGGTCAAGTTCATTCCTGCCTCAAGAATTCATTAAACTGAACACAGGAGGGTGGGGCCCAGCCATTTGTCATCACAAATACTGCATAAAAAGAAATACATTAAAGAGAACCTGTTTGTTCAGCTCAAGTGTTTAATCCCCAGATCAGCAAACCAGGCTTAGGCTCCCCTTTTCCAATCGATTTCTCCCCATTTTCTGCCTCAGCCAATCCTCCCAGCTCAAGGAGGCTGCAGGGAACAAACAGCACACAGCAGAGAGCAGTGCTTCTCCTGCCAGATCTGCCTCTTTCCCTTTTTATCCAGCTTTACCTAGAAGATCTGAATTTCTGTCCTGATTTTGTGCAGCTGAGTCACCACCCTGGGTGTGTTTAAGACAGGCATGCATTTCTTAAGCAAAAGGTTTTGTCTTTGTAGACCCCAGTCCTTTTCTCAGCCTCTCAAGAAATCTTGGCTCAATTCCTCACAAGCAAAGAGAGAAAAGTGCTCTTCCTGCATGTAAATTGTTACCAGATTTTTGGAATAGGTTTGCTTTTGGAGAACATTTTTTTTCCCTCTCCAAATGAAAGATACTCTCCATCACAGCACTTTTATAATCTTGCCATCTCCTTCCTGATTTTCCAGACCTGGAGTTTGTTTAAAAACACAGACAGAAGTTACTTGATACTCCAAAGCACTTTAAAGGTTTGCAAAGTCCTTTGCAGCTGTCCAACTCTACCTCACAGTCTTGTGCAATCTGAGCAAATACATGTGATTTTCAGATGAAATAAAGATCTGCTGAACCAAAATGATTTTACCACAGCAAAAATAAATCTTTTCCCCTACCACAACTGGAATTTGAGTGCCATGCACAAAGTGCCACCACAGTGGCAGCTGCCTTTCTACAGCACTTGGTGCCTCTTATCACTGAGGGATGTGAGCTGGGAACCAACACAGGATCCAGAAAGGTTCCCAAGGCACCAAAGGAGAATCAGAACAGTGTGAAGGAGGATTTAAACCCTTCCTCACCCCTCTGGTCTCAGCAGCCAGGCAGGAGGGACAGGCCAGAGGGAGGGACAGCTGGATGAGGCTTTGTGAAATGCTCTGATCCCTGAGAGTTCCTGATGCCAGTCCAGAGCTCCAGGCCAACATTCCAAGTAACCAAGGGCCCCACAACTGTCCCACAGCTCAGGGCCTGCAGAGGACCACCAGGATCAGTCTGGGAGTCTCTGGGAGCAGGGGACACATGCCCAGTGTTACAGAGCTATCCCTGTAGCTCTCCAAGGGCACAAACCCTGCACCATCACTCCATGGAAACCCTGGGAACAAGGCTTAGATGACAAAGCACGAGGAAGGGCTTGTGTTCACACACAGCCCTGACCTTCAGGTCAACACTGAGCAACAAGTTTTGTCTGCCAACAAAAACTCCACTGTCCCAGCTGGAACTGGCACTCAGGTCCCCAAACACCAGCCCTGCCACTTGCAGAGGGAATGGCTGGAGCAGCAGTGCCAAGCAGCAGTCACCTGCCTGGCCCACAGCTCTGTGGCCACTTCCAAAGCACTTGCAAAGCAGCAAGAGCTTGAAATGCCAGGCAAGAAGTGAAGTTTCACACTTGAATCTCACCCAGGGCAGGTTCTTCCTCCTGCTGGCAGCCTCCACTGCTCGGAACAGCTTCCACTCAGACAGAGTGACAGGCAGGGAGGTCTCCTTCCCCACCTTCCCCTGGAAACTTGGCTGGAAGGGCTTCAGCTCCAGTGTCTTGCGGCTGAGGAAGGGAGGTTTTGGGGGAGGCTGGAAAACAGAAGCAGAAGAGAGACTTAAGCATGAGATCAAGCTTTGGTCCAAGGTCACAGGCAGAGGAGTCAGGTTACAGCCGGTGAATCTGCTCTGCCAAGCCCTCCATCCCACCCCTCCACACAAACATCTCTCCAACATTCACTTGCTCCTGCTCTTCTGCTCCTCAGCAGCCATGGCTGTCCATTATTTACATTATATATTATTTATATTAATAACAAGCAATAAAACAATCAGGAAACCCAATGATTTGCAGTGTGGAACGTGAGGCTGGGGGTGGGCACAAACGAGGGCCCTTGTGAGGATGATTCTGCAAACACCTGACCCTTCAATCCCCCTGCCCTACCTTGGGAGCTCTGCTGATGCTCCGGGGAGGGGGCAGCTTCCACACAGATGGGACCTTCCACAGGGGCAAGGGCAGTGCCCTGATATCTTCATAAGAATTTTCTTTTGTAGGACCTAGAAAAAGCATTGGATGGGGGATTTATGAAAGGAGATAAAGCCCTGTATTTTTGCCAGGGATATAAGTGGGGAGAATGTGCAGTTTTCTGCCAAGCTTTAACAGGGTCTCAGAGACCTGTTCAAAGCTGGATGAGGTTCCCACCACATCCTTCTACCCCATTGCCATCAACTTGGCAAACTGAACACGGACTCAGCAGAACAAAACACTTCTTCCCCTGCACAGCAAGCAGCTCTATTGCAAAGCAATTCATTTTGGCAATGCTCACACTGATCTCTGTGCAGCACTCAAGCAAAGCATTCCAAGAGCTAATAAAGAAATCAGTTTAGCACACGCCAACTCCAGCGACCTCCCCTGACATCTGAAATCAGGCTGTTCATGTGCAGACCTCACCAACACCAACAAAGAACCCCAGATGGGGAAGACCTTAAAAGTCTCAGAGCTGGAAAGGGCCTGAATGCAACCTCAGCTTCTCTCCTCCCTCCCCAGCACTGCCACCCTCACACACAGCAAGGGCACCCCAGGAGCACGGGCACATACAGATAATGTCCTCGTAGATGTTGTCCTCGGACTGAGTGTAGACCAGCCTGGATCCTGCAGTGCCATTTCTCTCCTCCTGGGCTCTGTGGGAGCTGCTGGCTGCCGGCCGCTTGCGGAAGCCCTGGATGTCCTCAAACTCAAAAGATTTCCTAGAGGAAAACCAGTGTAACTTCTTCTAAAGGCACCTGCTTGAGTTGCTGTCTGCAGTCCACACACAGTGAGGCCCTTCTTGGGAGCGTCCAGCACACGGATGCTCCACCCTGGTGATGCCGGAATGATTTTTGTCTTTTCTTGTCTATCCCTTTTACACAGTTCTCTGTACCCACAAGTATCAGCAGCATGCACACTTGCAGCCTTTTACTTAGTTTAGTGCTCAGTGTTCTGTAAGTGTTCTGCAGGCCTGAGACTGAACAGCCCAGAGCTGCAGAGCCAGGGACACCAAACATTCCCACTGGCTCAGGAACCCAAGGGCCCCTGGCAGGATAGATTCTGGAAACTTGAGCTTAGCCCACCCCAGCCCCATTACTGGGCCCCCTTGTTGGATCTGTGCTGTGTAAAGTCTAGAACTGGTGTGTGTGACTGACGGGGGTGCATTTGCCACGCTGTCACCTGGGTGAAGTGGATGCATCAAACAGGATCCTGATTAAAATCCTGAGGTAAAGACCCCAACCCCTCTAACCGTGTCTGGCTTCATTTTCCTAACACCAGGAAAAAGCATCACTGGACTTGCCTTTCCAAGGGTTGAGGTCTGACCCCAGGCAGCAGCTCAGCCCCTCCCTCCTGCCCCATGGGATGGGGGAGAGAATCAGGGTAAAAGAGAGGAAACACGTGCATGGGTTGAGATAGAGACAGTGTGGAAGGTAAAGCAAAAGCTGCACAGGAAGAAAAGCAAAACAAGGGATTCAGTCCCTATTTCCCTCAGCAAGCAGGTGTTCAGCCACATCCAGGGGTTCTGCCATGTGTAATGGTGATTTGGGAACACAAACTCCAAATGTTCCCCCCCTTCTGCTTCTTTCCCAGTGTTCACTGCTGAGCAGAACATCACAGGGTCTGGAATGTCCCTGGGGTCAGCTGGGGTCAGCTGTCCCTGCTGAGCCCCCTCCCAGCTCACACACTGCTGTGTTGTCAGTATTTTCAACACAACCCCAAAACACAGCACCACACAAGATGCCAAGAAAAAAATTAACCCAGTCAAAGCCAGCACACCAGATGAGTCCTGCTCACTTACTCTGGGAGATTTGTTAAGTTAGGAAGGGAGCTGGAGGCTCCATGGCCAAGCACACTCCAAGCAGGCACAGCCAGACCCATCCTGTCAGAGGCAAGAACCCAAGCCACGTTTTGCAGACTTGCAGCAGCTCAGACCCAGGGCACTGCTTCCTACTGGCCTCTCCTACTTGTGCTCAGGGTGTTCATGCATTTCTGGGTTGGCATTTCTTTCTACTTGGTCACTATTTTGAAATTAGGGCACTGAGGTCACAGAGCAGCTGGCAGGGATTTAGCCCATCATCATCATAAAATTTGGGCTGTTGCTGCACACTTTGGCACAGTGGAAAGTTTCAGAACCTCAGGCCACATCTCTGCTGGTACTGTGCACACCAGGCTCACACAGGCAGCTCACCTGGGAGCAGGATTTGTATCAAGCCACCTCAGAAGGGTATGGAAAAGAGGAAGAACCAGCCAAACCTACTGCAAGAGCAGCACCCACAGCCTCCAGCCTTAAGCAACAAGGGAATTCTTCTCTCCCAGGAAAGCCAAACACTCAGCAGCCACAGTGCCCCAAGAGAAAGCTGCTCTGCCGTGCACAAAGGGCAGCTGAGGGCAAGCAGCAGGCAAGGAGCAGGCAGTCTCTCCCTGGGGCCAGCATATTGTCACTCCACTCTGTTCTAAGGTGTGGGCTGACATCTGTTTGGAATCTGTAGCCTTCCTTGCAAGATTGTCAGCAGCAAAAGCAGGGTACTTTCACCCAGAACATCCTTTCCCCATGAAAAGGGGCACCATCACTAGCAGCACCTCTACAAGGACATCATGCCAAGCAACCTGCTTAAACCCATCTAGAAAGTGATTTAAGGAAACATTCCAGACATGAGAGATGAATTATGTACCTCTGGGCTCTCCCTCTGATCCTCCTGCTGGCTATTTTCTTCTCGAGGTTGTTGGAGGACGACACCAGGTCCCTTCCACAGGGCTTTTGCAGGGGAGCTTCCCTGGTGGCACTGGCATCTCTAGGGCCACCAGCACCCTTCTCTGCCAGGTAGCGGAAAGTCCTGCGGGGTTTGGGTGGTGGATCAGGAGCTGCCTCCTCCTCTTGCCCCTCCACCTCAGAGTAAATGTTTCTCAAGCTCCTCTCTGCCCTGCAGAGAGTGTCCACTCCTTTGATTTGCAGTTCTCTTTCCGTGGAGCCAGAGCTGCCTCGCTTCTTCTGGAGGTCCAAGGGCACAGGAGGGGCTCTGCCAGGCAGGAGGGGCTCTGCTCTCCTCCACAGAGCGTGTGAGGCATAGAAGTTGCCTGGGGGCAGTGCCAGCCCCGGGGCCAGGAGGCCTGTTTGCCCCTCTGCTTTCTCCTTGGCTCGGGAAGCCGGGCCACCACAGTCCCCAGTCTGCCAGCGGCTCCGTGCATCTTCCCTGAAATCCAGCCCCAGGCTCTTTGGATCTTTGGGCCCGACCCTTCTGCCATTCTCTGTGCATTCTGGCTTCACTTTGGGCAGTGCATTGCAGCTGGGATCATACTTCACTCCAAAGTCCTTCGGCTGCTGCTTCTCCCTGCTGGGGCAGCTCCGTGTCCTGCCCTCCCACTGCGAGATCTTCTGCTTGATGTTGCGGCAGTGGCTGCGGGACAGGGTCTGCACGGCTGCCCGGGAGAAGCTGCTGTCCCCAGCCCCCGTGGGGTGCATGGCAGGGCCAGAGGGCTCACACACAGCCCATGTCCAGCCCTGGCCACGTCCTGCCCCGTCCTGCACACATCAAAGCTGGCACGACACTCCCAAGTGCCCGGCGGAGTGGGAGAGTCCGGGCTGGCTGCTCCGACCTGCGGGCAAAAACCAGAGCCATCAGCTGCACCCCAGCCATGCTCCCCACCCCAAAATCCCAGCTGCTCCCTGGCAATTGCTGCAGAACATTCCTCCCCAAACACATCCACCCCGTGCTCAGGACAGGCTTCCAGAGCTCGCTCCCCACAGGGCTGTTTGTGCACACATCTGGGAGGGCGAGTGAGAGGGAGCTGGGGCTTCTCCAGCTTAAAAAACAAACACAGCAGGCACAAAGCACCCTGAGGGATCCCGAGCATCCAAACTCAGGGAAATTATTTAATGGCAGAGGAACACAGCAGTGTAGATCTCAGCCAACCCTTCTGCAGGAGTGCAGCTGTTCCTGATGCTCAGGCAGTAGAGACAAATCCCTGTGGCACCTGAGCTCCCCACTCAGCAGAGACACAGCAGGACACGAGGCACCAGGGCAGCTCTAGAAAAAAGAAACCTCATCTGCTACACCAGAGAGAAGCTGCTGCTTCACACAGGGTGAGAAGAGCTGTGGTGGCTGGGGAAGAGCCCGACTCTGGCAGTGCATCCTCCTCCCAAAACACAAGTGAAAACCTGCCTGGTGTTCTGTTTGTCAACACCTGACCTAAATTTGCCATCCAAGAGACTGCAGGGCAGTGGTGCCCAGCCTGTGGCTTGCAGCCAGAGGAGTTTCAAAAGGCAGAAGAAACAGGTGAGTTCTCACCTTCAAGAGAAAAATCACCCCGTGTTTAGATCAGCAGAGAAGGAATGCTAAAGAAGCAGTCTGGCTTCTCCTACCCAAGCAGAGCCTGTACAAACAGGAGCTGTGCTCTTTGAGACCTCCCACACGTGTAATCCGGGAGATACAGCACACATCCTCCAGATAATCCAGCAAGGAAGGCAGGTGACACTACCAGGGACAGCTGGGGTGGCTGTACAGTACCTGCAGCTCCAGCATGACCTCAGTACAGACATTTTGTGTGTGGAATCCTCAGCTTTGGCTCTACCTGTAGCTCACAAGGCATCACCAATATTCCCAGATATGCCAGCACAGGTAAAAACTCATCCTGGACAGAAGACAGCAGCCCATAGCTCTAACAAGCCCCATTCCTCCCTTTCTTTGGGCAGTTATCCCATTTCAGAAGTTCCAACCCTCCAGCTGTATTTAACAACCTCCATTTGTAGTAGGAGACAAGTGCTCAGCTCAGGCCAGGGGCTTTGGTAACATTCCCCTGGCACCAAGAAGTCCCCCTGCACAGAGCAGGGAAACAGCAGCATTCCACACATGCACAGGCAGAGGATCCTGCAGAAAGCAGCCAGACCTGCTGCAGGTGGGACCAGGGGCAGGTGACACCAAGCCTGGCTGACAGAGCCAGGCAGCTCCCAGTGCCACGCTGGGCACGTGTCCTCTGCAGCCACTGCCACCACACCCGGCCAGCACTGAGTCACCACAGCCTGGCAGAGTGGGCAGAGCCAGGGATGGGCAGCAAACCAAGCTGGAGGAGCTCAAACCTGCCCGGTAAGGGGTCATGTCCCACTCCCCAGGCTGGGTGTAGAGCCCCCACCACAGCAGACCCACACCCTGCCCACTGCTGGGACCACACCTCAAATTTCAGGGCTATCCCTGGAGCTGCTGATCTGCTTGGCAGAGCCACCTGTGGTGCAATTCAGAGCAAAGCACTGGCCTTGGCAGACCTACTTGAGAGCACCAGTGAGGAAGATCACTGGTCAAGGACATCCCAGGGCTCCCAGGGATGGTTTGGGCACACACAGCACCAGGTCCTGGCTCTGTGCAGCACTGTCCCCTCTGCCAAAGCAGCACTGCTGCTGTGGGAAGCAGCTCCCTGTCTCCACAGCCGTGGTTCCTGCAGGCTGGAATTGCTCAGCCCATTATCCCAGAGAGCTGCTGGTAACTCTCCCACTCAGCAGAGAACGGGATAAACTTGGACAATCTGGGTAAGCCCCGAGCTGGGGATATTTGCTCCATCATCAGCCCTCTGTCCCTCATCAGCATTCCAGCCTGCCCTCAGTGCTTCCGTAGCTGCTGGAGACCCTCTTCCCACACCAGCGAGGGGCCCCTGCCCTCTCCTATAAATAGGCATTGTTGCCAAAACATCCTGAGGCAGAGCAGAGCCATCCTTCCTCAGCCCGTGTCTGCACAGCCCTGATTAGCAGACAGGAAAGCAGCTTTCCCTCTGCTGTGCCCTGAACTGCTGCAGCACCAGAGCTCCAGGACACTGCCCAGGAGCTGCCTGGCAAAGGACAGGCTCTGCTGGGACAGGGCTCAAACAGCCTCCTCAGCAGTCCAGCTTTACACCGAGCTCCTCCAGAGCCTGCCAGGCTTTCAAACACAGCATTGCTGGATGCACGACGGGCACAGGGAGAGGAACCAAAGCACCCACAGTGTGGAGCAAGGGTTCATCCACAGCACTGAAGGAGTCCAGCACAGGCACTCATGGAGCACACTCAGCCCATGCCCACACAGCCCATGGCTGCTTTGGCTCTCAGCAGCACTGGCTGCTTTCTCCTCCAAATACTCCAGCTCTGAGCGCCTCTGGGAGCAGCCTGGCAAAACACCCGTAGAGAATAAGCTTGGAAGGGACCACAAAGATCATCCAGTCCAACTCCTGGCCCTGCACAGGACACTCCTGGAGCTCTGGCAGCCTCGGGGCTGTGCCCATTCCCTGGGGAACCTGGGCAGTGCCCCAGCCCCTCTGGGGGAAGAACTTTTTTGTGACATGGAACATCATCCATGAGGACAAATCACTGCAGAGAGGGGGCTGAGTAGCCCTTTCCAGATGGGTCCATCCTTCTGTGCCCAGGCTGGGCAGCTCTGCTGGCTGCCAGCCCACCCCACACCCTTCCTGCCACAGTTGGGAAGGCTGCAACAAAAACTGCCTGTGCTGCAGCTTCCTCAGCCAGCCAGACCCATTTCTGCTTCCTCATCTCAGGCCATGCCCAAGTCAGGGCCTAATGCCCCTGCCCTCTCCCACTGCCCAGGTCCTTGCTCCCATGGTAAGGCACAACCAGGAGCTGAGAAATGCAGAGAAATGCAGAGAAATGCAGAGAAATGCAGAGAAATGCAGAGAAATGCAGAGAGAGAAGCTCAGCCTTGGCCAGCACATGGAATCCCAGAATGGGCTGGGTTGGAAGGGACCTTAAAGCTCATCTCCTTCCACCCCCAGCCATGGGCAGTGACACCTTCCACTGGACCGTGTTGCTCCAAGCCCCGTCCAGCCTGGCCTTGGACATGCAGGAATGGGATCCACAGACAGCTGAGCACAAGCTTAAGGTTCTCCCCTGCTCAGTGCTGCTCCCTGGACTGTCTCTTCCAAAATATCCATCCAAGGAGGAGAGGAATGCAGCTTCTCACCTGCCCAGGCTTGCTTTCAAGAGCCAGGCGTTTAATCTCAGCTCATCACGTGAGCCCAGGCAAGGGTAGAGACTGATCTCTGGTGAAGAAAGCACGCTGGGCTGGTGTGATCCAAGTTAAGTAACCCTTAAATGCAGTTCAGGACAGGCTAAAACCCAGTTCAGGGACACAGCGCTGGCAGAGACCACCTGGGTCAGGCAGCCAGCACTTGTATCAAGCACTACACAAATCATTTCATTCCTGTCACAGAATAACCACGCTTGGGACTGCTTCCATCCTGACCTCCCTTGCCAAACTCCTGCAGTGGCCCCAGTGTGCTTCCCAGTATTTCCAGAGAAGCCAGATTTATCATCCTTTCTACATCAGGACTTAGAGAGATTGCTGTGGTCAAGATTACTGAATTATTTCACCGGAAGCAGCAGTTAGGGGAAAAAACACATAATTTCTAGACAAAACATCACACATTTCTGCCAAAAGACTGCCTCTCTGACCCCCGCTGTCTGAAAGCTCAAGGTACGTTCACAGCACATGACAGGTAGCCTTGACTCTTTTTCCAGCCCTGAAAGCCAGAGAGCACACTACACATTTTCCATGCAAAGCCTCGGCACAATTCCATTTGCTGAAACCACATTCCCAAGGAGAGAAAGCTGCCAGGGCTGCTCCAGAATAAATCCCTGTGCAGTGCTGAGGTCAGGCACCCCCTGAGCACCCTGCAGCAGGGGCTCAGTGAGAAGAGAGGCACTGCCACAGCTCCTTACCTTGTCCTGCTGCTGGGAGCACAAACACTGCCTGGACCAGCCCGAGCAGCTCTGAGGCAATCTCAGTCCTTTTGTGAGAGCCGTGCAGTCCTAAACCACCCCAGAGTCCTTGTCGCCAAGCCTCCTGTGTTAGTAGCCAAATAAAAAGCAGTTTCTGGTCTCCTGCAGCCTAGGGAAGCTGGCAGCTCATTTCTGAAGGGGAATCACCCCTTCCAGAGCCCTCAGCTACTCCCGTTCTGCTCCTCTCCAGAACAGCCCTGCAGCTCCACTGAACTCTGCCATGCTGATGCCTCAAAGACATGGGCAGTATCAAACAAGCAGATTTTATATCAAAATAAGTAACTCTTCAGGAATGCAGTGTGCTTAGTCATTTCCATCTCGATACAAAGCTACTCTAACCACGAGGTATTAACTCCTTCCGTGCTGCTGCATCTCCTGCTGAGGAGCAGCTCTGCCTCCTCAGATCCACTGCCACAGCCCCTGGACACAGAAAATGTGCTGTTAATCACAACTACACAGCAAAAGAGGTTAAGTCTGGCCTCTGCCATGGGTCCTAAGACTTTTGTACTGACTGGTATTTTTTTCTAAAGTGATGAAATTCAACTACTTGAAAGCAAGTTTTTCCTCAAGATATTAAAAAAAAAACCCAAACCAGAGCACTTCCAACACATAAGCCCTGAAGGCTCCTGCACCAGAGGGCACACGGACAGAGCCCACAGTGTACTATTTTTAAAGTAGTGGGTTTTTAACCTGACTCACAGCATCTGAATGCCCAGGGCAGCAATACTGACAACAGCAGTTGACTCAGCCCCTACACCCCAGGCTGGCTGCCAGCCCCAGGAATGCTGCAGCTGCACACACCAACCGAGACACAAGCTGGGCATGGAGTTAAAAATCAAACACAACTTATCCTGGAGCAATTCCTTGGTGCCACCATCAGAGGTGAGGTTCCAAAGGAAAGTCACAAAGCCTGTGTGGCTTTGCATGGGCCACCCCAGACAGGCTGTGTGGGGCCACAAGCAACCACTCATTCCTTTGGGAATGTCTCAGCAGCTGCCTCAGGAAGTTCAAAGGGTGCAGACCAAGGCAGCATCAGAAAACCTCTCAGACACCATCCAGATAATGTGTTCCAGAGCTGCCCAATGAGTCATATCCATATTGTATAGTATTATTACAACTGGAAGACTGAGATAAAACTTTTGCCAAGCTGCAATGGACAGCACTAGGAATCAAAGTCACATCCAGGTCAGATCTTCCAACCACCAGTGCTCAAATATACATTTTCAGGGCTGCAACTGCTCTTCTACTTTCCTTCCACCACTGATGGCAGTCACAGCTGACAGGAGGAATTGCTCCACCACTGCCTGGGCTCTATCTCAGCCAGGTACCCTCAGCCAGGCCATGTCCAGCCACGGTCACTGGAACTGAGGGCTGTGTGTCCGCAGCGAACTGGGCAAGGCAGGGGGAGACTGGTCCAGCGTGCCCAAGGAGCTGTGTAATCACTCAGCCCCACAAAGCACAAAAATCCAGTGAGACCTAAAGCACCACAGTCCAGCCGCGCGTAATTTGTCCTGATGACAAATTGTGATGGAACCACAGAGCGGCGGAGTGGGAGAGACCCTCTGCAGGTGTGACCTGCTCTGCTCAGGCAGGGACACCCAGAGCAGGACGGCTTTTGGGTACCCCCGCGGGGAGACACCCGCTCGGTAAGCGGGACCCTCCGGTGTGTCCGACTGTGCCCATCACCGCACAGCCCGGCTGGGTCCGCCCTGCGGGCACCTGACCGAGTGGGGGAGACGCACCCACCCGTACCCCGGCCCCCCTTGCGAGCTGGGTCTCCCCCGGGCAGCTGCAGCGGGCACCTGCTCCCTCCGGCCCGC